>JAVANC010000012.1:6987176-7587176 GCA_033319125.1 Parnassius glacialis | reverse complement strand
CCTAACCTTGAACTGCAATCCTTGTTCCAAAAACCTACAGAAACTTTTACCGAATATTTGCACAGAGTTTAATTTGATTTTTTCAGATTAATGCTGATGTGTTTCGTATGTTGAGTATAGAGAACTGGAGCAACTTTTCACAAGGAACGAGTACTTTATCTTAGTCCTCAGGATTGACAACGCATTTCGGATACTTAATCGAGTATAGATGTATAAATCAAAGAACCACATCATCCGCTTAACGTCAAGTAGACTGTGTGCTCGTTTTCACCCGTAATCTATAAAAAAAATAGATATGTAACGAGGTGATTTTGTAATTGTTTTTTTTGTCAATTTTGACAGGAAATACCAATTCCTTCAACTAGAGATATTTTACTTACCTGGGATTATGTGAGATCATTCCATGAAAGATAATAGAAGAATAAGAGAGAAAGAAATGAAGTTACGAAACTGTGTCTAAACTGTGAAACAATATTCACAACTTGAAGCTGTATAGTCAGTAAGATATCAAATGTTACGTCCAGTATAGACCTTTAATGAGTTAGGTTAGTTTCCTCAATGACACCGTAGATGAGAGCATAACGAATAAATTATAATTTATAAAGTTTTGATTTAAATATGTAGAAAAATTTAACAAATCAAAGTCAGTTTATATTTTTATGTATATAACTTATTACAATTAAATTTTTTTCCGGACCGATACGACTTAGGGACCTTCAAGAAAAGAGCGTACTCCTTTTTAAAAGGCCGGCAAGGCATCTGCAATTCCCTCCCTGGTGTTGCAGTTGTTCATGGGCGGCGGTAGTCACTTACCATCAGGTGAGCCGTATGCTCGTTTGCCCCCTCTCCTATAAAAAAAAAGTTTTAGAAATCTGTGCGAGTACGTAACTAGCGACTCGCACCGGCTTCGCCTGGGTAGAATCTATAAATTTGGCTTTTATTAATTTACATCTAAGATAATCGTCATCAAAAAATCTGCAATTTCTTTTTAATATAGCCTAGATCTCTCCGGCATTGTTTGCTGTCTCTGTTTATGAAATTTCATTACAATCCGTTTTCAATTTCAGCCATTCCAAATATTAACCCGGACATACAGATCCCCGGACAAAATTTTGAAACTGTTTGTTCATGTATTAGTTGCTTGCAAATAGACTCCTCAACTTAATATAAGGTAGTGATTACGTAATTAATGATAGACACTTCAATTTCATTTAAATATTGTAAAAATATTGCCCATGTTTTCCACCAAGGGGGTCAATTGTTCAAGGTGCCAAATATCGACATCATTGTTTGTCAACCATGACGCTAAATGAGATCATGGGTCGTAAACAGACCAAAGCCAAGCAAAGTAAAGTAATCACTGAGTTCATGCGAGGATATCACTTTTCATTATACTAGTTCATCTTAACAGGCCAATATGAATAAAACATAGAGAGGGTTAAGGGCAATTATTAACGACGTCCAAGAAGGAGGGTCCGACGATCGGAGCGGTATTTATGCGTATGTAGATGAACGAATGTATAATTCAGTTTTTGACAACAAAGATTTGCGTTCTGAATAATGTTCAACTGTTTTATTAGTAACTAGTTTTATCTGTGACTTTGTCCGCGTGGATTTCACATAATGTATTTTGATCGGTCTTTAACTTATTTTTTTTCTATTGATTTAAGATTTTAATTTCATTATTTAATCAGAGCATTTACATAATTAATGGTTTACAAAGTGTGCAAACAGCTCCTAAATGAAAACCCCTAAAAAGTAGTGAATTGATAAGACTTGCATGTAGTCAAAGAGCAAATAGCATGGTGGTTCAAGACAATACTTTGTGAAATTTCTTAAGGATAGCCCTATGTACAGCAGTGAACATACAAAGAATTGTACAAGATGATAACAATGATTTATTTTAAGTATTATGTTATTAAACAAACAATCAGATTTGTGATTGCAAATACAGAAACTTCCAAGATGCTGCGAGGTTTTTGCTTGTAGTCAAAAAAAAAATTAAATTATATAAACTTAAAACTTATCTTCACGCACAATCCCTGACGGGGTAGCCAGAGAGAACAGATTGCCAAGTGTCACGATCCTTACATACCTCTTTCGCTTCTTTCAGATTCATTATCTTCTTCATACATGCACGTCTAGGTATCCGAGTACTCTTGACCCTCCCCTCTTCGAGCAGTTTGCTCACATGGTCTTCGAAAGTTAGTCTCGGTCTACCTCGACACCTTTTAATATTAACTTTCGCGCTATATATTTTCTTCACCATTCGGTCTTCACTCATTCGCTCAACGTGCCCAAACCATCGAAGCACGCCCTTATCAATTTTTGTGATAAGGTCATCTTTCAAACCTGCCATATTGCGAATCTCTTCGTTTCCCTTTCGGTCGGCCATGGTAACGCCGCACATTTTACGAAGAGATCGCATCTCCACTGCATTCAACTAAACTTAAATTATATTATTTTCAAATATAATTAAATAAGTAAGTAAGTAATAACCAAATTAAGACAAGTACTAGCCTACGAATGGTCCCCGGAAAATAATAATGTATCCAATGAAATTCAATTTTAAGCTATAATATTCATTCGTGATATGGTTGTGCATATACTAACCTTCCTTGCCTGGTTAACTTAATGTAACAAACGTCATCTTAGTGATCACAGACCAAATTTTTTGATATAGATACCGAAAGGCTAATAGAGAAGTAATAAGAAAGTAGAAGAATTTTAAATGATGTGACAATCTTATGGTAAGTGGCTACTGCAGTCGATGGACACCTGCAGCCAACTTAAAACAAAGAAGGCAACAAATGAGCTGATGAATATGAAATGCCTCACAGCCTGTAATTATACTGGCTCTCTATACCCGTCAGACTAGAACACAATAGTGCACGCAACTTGCATTTGGTGGAAGGAGTAGGTAAGATGGTACCTACATAGACAGACTCCAAGTAAGAAAAGCTTACATGCTTAGCGCTGCGCTTCATTATTCCCAAGTGGGTAGGCGGAATCCAAAGGCAATGTCGAATGCTATTCAGACCACGTTTAGCCAAAAATATTCCATGTTGATATGGGACTTTGAGATCCAAAGATCCTATTCTTAAAATGTAAAGAACGTAAAGACATTGTGAGCCTCTCTGTTAAGCGTACTGTAGAAATGGCATGTGTTGAGCTTGAGCACCTTATTGTTGTTAGTGTTTACAGACCTCCATGTTCAAATTATGATAACTTTGAAAAAATTATGGAAGAAGTTTTAGTAAGGCTTAATAAACAGAATAAATCTCTTGTAGTATGTGGAGACTTTAATATCAATCTCCTGGAAACTTCTTCCATCAGTTATAAATTTGGATCTTTGTTCAAATCCTATAATCCTGATAATATATTCTTTGAAGCTACACGTATTGCAGGGTGTAGTGCAACTTATATTGATAATATTTTTACAGGTGTTGTACCAATCAAAAAATCAATAATTCAAAAACTTATTTCAGATCGCTGTGGACAACTGCTTTCATTACCTTATATGCACAAATAACAGGAAATTGAGAAAATTGTGTTTGTTCCTATTAATGCAAAACGCCTGGAGAGATTTAGAAGTAATATGGTAAAAAAACCTTCCATCGTTTTCTTATAAGAACAATGCAGACAATTTATATGGAGAATTATTTAGCCTTATAAGCAATGTATTAAAAAAATTACTTCTTAAATATTCTCCAGAAACTGTCGCAAGGCATTTAATGAGTGGGCGACAGTAGGAATTCATAATAGCAGACGAAGGTTATATGACCTTTACCATGAAATATCATATAATCCTTCCGATGCTTTTAAAGAATATATCAAAAATTATTCTAAAATGTTTAAAAGAGTTTGCTCCACAGCCAAATCGTTCCATATTAGCAACAAAATTAAGACGGCTAAGAATAAAATTAAAATGACGTGGAGTATAATTAACAGAGAAACAGGTAAAGAAAAACCTCGTAATTCAAACTATCAATTAAAAATTAACAATGAATTGAGTAAATCAAATCAAGAAGTCGCAGTGGTGTTTGAGAAATATTTCACTGATATTCCAATCTTGACAACAGAGTCATTGAATACTTCTCCAACTGTCGCCGAGTCATTACTCAAACAGAATGTTAATACCTGTTTAAAAGAATTTAGATTTGAAAAATAATTCCCGCAAGATATTATAAAATACTTCAAAACCATTGATGTAAAGAAAACCGCAGATTTGTGGGGGATTTCCGTAACAGTTATTGCGTCCATAATAGATTTAATGCACCTCACCTTGCTATTATTTCTAATACTTTTATCGATTCTGGTGTGTTTCCTGGTTTAATGAAGTACAGTAAAGTTTATTTAAATCTGGTATTAAATTGTACCCCGCTAATGTTAGACATATTTCTGTACTACCATCTCTCACTAAAATTTTTGAAAAACTAATTTTGTATCAATTGTTAACTTTTTTTAAAACAAATAAATTACTTCATAAAAACCAATTTGGTTTTGCAAGGGGTCGCTCGACGTCTGACGCCGGTGTTGAGCTTATGAAATATATTTTGAATGCCTGGGAGAATTCACATGATGCCTTAGGTATTTTTTGTGATCTTTCCAAGGCTTTCGATTGTGTTCATCATGAGACATTAATCAGGAAACTACAGTGTAAAAAATTTGGCGCTTAGACTTATTACTTCATATTTAAGTAACAGAACTCAAAAAGTCGTGATCAATGGTAAAGGTTCCTCCGGATCGGTAGTATCAATGGGCGTTCCTCAGGTTTCGATTCTTGGCCCATTCCTGAATTTAATCTATACTAATGACTTACCTTGTCTTGTAGAGGACAATCACGATATAGTATTATTTGTTGACGATACCTCTTTAATTTTCAAATTCAAACGGCAGTCAATTAATCATGACGATGTAAATAATGCTCTATCGATATTAGTACATTGGCTTAACGCCAACAATATGCTCTTAAACGATTGCCGTTTAAGAGCATATTGTTGGCGTTAAGACAAAGTGTATTAAATTTGAAATACCTAATGTAAGACATTCGAATACCAATGTGCTGTTAAATGGGGAGGAGTTGAGTCTGGTGGATACCACTGTTTTTCTCGGTATTACTATTGACGCGAAACTTCAATGGGGCCCCTATATATCTAAATTAGCAAGCAGATTTAGTTATGCAGCATATGCTGTAAGAAAGATAAGAAGTCTCACAGATGTTGAGACAACTAGATTAGTGTATTTTAGTTACTTTCATATCGTAATGTCTTATGGAATTTTGCTATGGGGTAATGCGACTAATATTGAAGCTATATTTGTTTTGCAAAAAAGAGCCGTACGGGCGATTTATAAACTAAATTGTAAAGAGTCCCTCAGACAAAAATTTAAAGAAATAAATATATTAACTTTGGCATCGCAATATATTTATGAAAATTTAATGTATGTACATAAAAACATAAATAGCTTTAATAAGAATAAGGATGTGCATACTTTAAACACTAGGAACAAACATAAGCTTGTAATATCAGTTACTAGACTCTACAGAATCAGAAATTTATTTATGGGGCAATGTATATGCTTTTACAACAAAATCCCAGAACATATTCAAAGTTTATCAATAAACAAGTTTAAAAGTTTTATTAAAGAAAAACTGTACAAAAAGGGTTATTATAATATCAAGGAATACATGAATGAAAATTACCCCTGGGAATAAGGTGATCGCCACCATGCTGGTTCTATGAAAAGTCATTTAAAAATTGTATAAACGAAATTATTGTTAAGTGAAATATGTTTGAAAAAAAAAGTCCCGCTGGGTTTCTTGCTGGTTCTTCCCAGGACAGAGGTATTTTTCAAACCAGTGGTAAATAAAAAATAACTTTCAATAAGAATTATGTAATAATTAATATTGAATAACAAATATTCTTATCTATTCTATTCTATTCTAAGTTATTGTAGGATTTAAGAGTATAAGAAAGTAGAATGTACCAACTAGCATGTCACAAAATGCAACTATTTGGATATTGTGGCGTAGGTGCTGTGCTAGCCACAATACATCTGGCAGCATCATCCCAGGTGAATACTTTAAAATTAATTTTATGCACGAGAACGTACAAGGAATTAAAACGACAAAGTTCATGTGTCAACCTTAATATTTATAGCGGCCAAATTGTTATATGCGTCGTTCGTGACTACAATGTAATCCATTTACTACTTTCTTGATCGAGGCCCAAACCCTCATTTAACCTCTAATTTGTTCAGTTGAAACAGACCTTTGTATTTTTTGGCCTCTTTCGCGTGTATATTTGTTTCTAAATTTCAAATCTTAAGTTGTATATTCTGTTAATATTAGTTATTAATAACGTTAACATTTTAAAATTATATATGACTATGGTCATATAAACGACTTTATTTTTATTGATGATTTTTTTTTAAATTATCAATAAAAGGTATAAAAAAACAACGTCCTTATGTTTTTGATATATTGTTTGGTGTAATTGTTTAAGTAATGGTGGAATTGATATATCCTTTTAACAAATATTCATGATAAAGAGAAAAAAATGTTTTAAATTGCATTCAAAACCTTTTTATGTGGTAGACACATGCTGTAGCAAAATTATGGATTTAGCACGAATGAGTCGTCTTATTCGAAAAAAAAACACGTTCTTACAGAATTGTTAGTTTCGTATGGTAAGTGTGTAGAACGGGAGTCATTTTAACTAAAAACTAGGCATTCCATCTTCGACTTCGTGGATGAAAACGCATTTGCATTTTTATTTTTAATCGAGAATAATAGATATAGATGCATATGGGCAACAGTATCCACTATCATCGGGTAGACTATGTGCTCGTTTGTCACTCTTATTCTATTAACATTCAGTCACATCCTATAAGAATAACATTGAGCGCAAAAAATTTACGCTAAATCGCCCCTGAGTTATGCAGGTGTGTCATGCTTTAAAACCCCCTCAGATATAAGGGGCAGCATTTTTTCATCATGGGTTATGCTATGCTTTATGGAAGTTTTGTTTTCTTTTGTACATAGTCAATTAATAGGGTTTCAGTTTAACTGAATAATTTTTATTATGAAAAAATGAAGGTGTTCTCATCTTAAATATTTAAATACAATGGTATATATTGACCTTCAGTTATTGCTAAGTTATCAGAACTATAATATATTATGTAGTTTCGATTATTTATACAATAATTACTTTCATATATACGTACGGACGTTAACAATATCGACGTAATATTACTCTAGATAGTCCAACAATCAGTATCAATATGTTGCACGCGGCAGGACACGCACTGCATATAATGTGTGAGCGTATAATGCATATGAAAACACCATTGTAGGTAGGTGTACCTTTACACATTTTTTGTATCATATTACGTCCGTATTTATTAATGTCCGTACATACACCCTCCACATGTATATTTGTAGCTCAGCTGGTTTTATTTTAAAAGTTTATACTTAACTTCGTAGTTGGTATTTTATTAAATGAATCTAAATAGAAAAAAATGCATGATTTTGTGGAAAAACTTAATAACTTAAATACAAAAGATTTATATTATGGGCTGCAACTTTACCTTTCCGGGTACATGTGTGGTAATGTAATAAATGTTATCTGCACTTAATTTTTCGAGAGGATAACCATCATAGCATTTTATTATGTAATAGAGCCAAGCTGCAGCGTATTTTAGCCGCAACAATGCTCGAAAGACCAAACTCGGACCAAGTGTTATACTGCTATATTTCGTATGTTAACATATAACAATTGAAAAGTATTTTTATTAGTAATGTGTTATTGCATCTTAGCACTTAGGGTAACAACGCTCCTGCATGATATTTCTAAACTAAACATAGATGCAGGTATCTTTGAGTCAAAGAATTCACTTACAATCCGGTGGATTGCGTTTCCTTTTCAGAATAAGGATGACAAACGAGCACACAGATCACCTAATGTTAAGTGGATATTGTGGCTCATAGAGATCTACATCTATCGTCGAATATGACTCAAAACGCAGATGTGTTGTCACCCATGAGGACTAAGATGAAATGCCTCATTTTCAGTACAAAGGGTATCCGGTTCTCTACACTCATCATACGAAATACAGCAGCGATAAGCTGCTATTTTACGCCAGTGTTCTGAGAGAACGTGGTCCTACCCTGGTCGTGCTAAAACTATACGTAACAAAGCTGCAGTGTATCTCCAACAGGTGTACTTATTTGTCAACTTAATTTATTATAATATCAAGGTTGTTAAAACAAGTAATTAATATACCAATTTTGTTTTGATAGAATGTCATTCCGTCATTTTAATCATAATTAATTAGCAAAAAGCATTTGCCAAAGTATGTAAGCCTACTAATTTGTCAGACAATTCAGAACAAGCGAAAAATTAAATTTACGTAATCTCCTTAATTTGTTTAGACGATTCGGTGCAACTCTGTCTCGGCGATTAAGTCAGGTCGGGTTTATAAATTCCGACAATTGTTAAATTTATGACGTAGTCTTAAGAATTTACTAATGTAAATACAAACAAATAAGACCAAAAAATGTTGTGAATTCTCGCTTTCGCTAAATATTACATTTTTTCATAGAATAAGCGTGACAAGCGAAGTCCACCTGATGGTAAATGGATGCCGTGACCCATAAACATCACCATCTATCTTCGTTTGCGAATTAAAATGCAGATGCGTTGTCAGCCGTGAGGACTAAGATAAACACAGCTGCTATTTATAATGGTATTCTGTAAAAGCGTGGTTCTTCCCCGGTCGAGCTGACCAATTCATGCTACAACTATACTATTAATAAAGCTGCAGCATGGATCTACCACGTTATAAAGAAATATCGAAACTGTGGCGGGTGGGAGGAAAAGGGGAGATCTCCCGCCGGGAAAGGTGTTCTGCCCGGGGAGTGGCCAACGCTCCGAGTGGTAGTTCGGAGCTATTCTATATATACTGTTTTAATTTCGGAACTTTGTTAGCGCGATTTAGGCTTAGATGTGTTTCGCTTGTGGCGCGACGACAGCGCCGCCACAAAACTATCTACGTATATTTTTTATATTAAATTTAAGTGACAAATCAATTCAAAGTCTACCGATGGTAAGTTGCTACTGCAGCCAACTACTAACAAAGAAGCCTACAGATTCGTTGCCAACCCTAAGGACTACCATGGAATGCCTCACAGCCTGTAACTATCTTGGCTCTCTATACTCTTCAGGCCGGAACATAGAAGTGCAAGCACTGCTATTAAATTTGGCCGCAGAAATAGGAAGAGACTGAATCTACCCAGAAGGACTCCTAGTCAGAAGAGAACTGCTACCACTTATATATTTGTTTATAGGATGAGGGTGACAAACAAGCACACAGTCCATCTGAGGGTAAGTGGATACTGCAGCCCATAGATATCTTCATTTATTCTGACTGAGATGGAATGCCTCGTTTCCAATAAGAAGGATCTCCGGTTCTCTACACTCACTAAACGAATCACAGCAGACAATGGACAGGTCTCAAGATAAACATGGACAAGACAATAGAATCCTTATAGAGTTTTGTTCAACATTAGTGCATCCTAATTTAATCAAAACGCGAGGTCTTACGAGGCTGCCACTTGAGAAACTTTAAATACAAAATTATTATATTTAAACACAAATTTTCACTACATCCAATAAATATGCAATTGTCATTCTTATCACTTGCATAAATCAAGTAACTCAAGGTGCAGAGACTCGTACCATTATCTACGAACCTAAAATAAAGAAGCCTATAAATGTGTGGTTACTTTCAAACAAAGATGGAATACATCACAGTCTGTAACCCTTTATATACCGACTAGCTGTTACCCGCGACTTCGCCCGCTCGTAATTTATCACGATTGGATTTCATGGGTTTTAATTCCTTGCGTGGAACGTGGAACAAACAGACAGGTGGAAAAACATTTTAAAAGTCGTGTTTTTGTTACAAGTACCGTATATACTTTCATATGCATATAGTAAAAAAAACGATTATTTCGACATTACAAACAGACACTTTTTTATTTGCATAGATATAAACCTATATAACCGTAATTCTACTGGAGATCTATATTCTTCATATCTCACAGCCATTTGGCGGCAGAAATAGCTGAGAGGTGTTACCCAACCAGACGGAATACTAGGCATAAAAAAACGTATTCCCTTCATCCAGTGTTATTATACTATGTTGAAGGTACTCGTCGTGCCATTTATGGCTTACTCCAAAAATATGATAACCGTGTTGTTGCAACGCAAGGAAACTGACTACTGATTTATTCATGTATTTCTATTTAAATCCTTATTATTATATTCCTTTTATAGATTTTTTAATTACGTGGGCGTGGCCAAACCATTGCAAGCAGTGGTATATAACGAGCTGACGAAGAAGTATAAATTACAGCTTAAGCTTTATAGGCTTTAAAATAGACTTCAGACAACCATAGCGTTAAAGACGATCAGTTATCTATTACTAAGCGCGATACAGACGGTATTATTGCGTGGATCGTACGACAGATCTCTTTATTTACGACACGGCGACTTACAACTTCGTGACTGGCCTGATTTGTCGACTCGCAGCCACGCATTTCTCGCAAAACACTGAATATAAATCATAGCGCAGATGGCGAAAACGTTTTCTGAGAAGGCTTTTGGTGAGTTTTTTGTCATAACCCCGTGTGAGCCTAATGTAAATAAAATAATATTTTTTTGTAACATGAGATAGGCGTAAGTCATAAACATTCCAGCTTTTAAATTGCGTAATTAGGCAATATTGTCAATGTATTTTGAACAAGTGTGTTTGTAATAAAAATAATTAAAGAAGATTAGAGTAATGAATGATGTGATAAGGTATGTTACATTCGTACATTGACGTAGTTAAGCCACGTTGCATCTATATATTAGATGTTTATTATAGATGCAGAACAAATGGGTCGCCTAAGAAATATAATGCAGCTTTGTTTCACATGGTGAGTGTAAAAAACCGGTAAGTCTGTTTACTTTTGATGAGGCATTACAATTTAATTCTAAAGGGATGAACTAATCTGCATTTTGCTTCCTAATCTCCTTTCCAAATACCGTTATACCATTCAAAACGGAGCGCAGCAGTGAACGCACTGCTAATTGGTAGGAGAAGTAAATAAAAGTTTAAAACCGGACAGATTCATAGGCGGAAAAGGAGTCTTAATCAGAAAAGGTTAGGTGATTAAAATATTTTGTACTTAAATTACTGGAATATATATATACATGAGTCGTGGTAGCTCAGGGGCTAAACTTCGCTCGTAATTTCACAGTACGTGAGCAACCTAGGTAAGATCCCCGCTGGCACCGATGAAATTATTAAATGCAAATTTAAGTGCTGATTTACCACGTACTCAGCGGCGAAGGAAAACATCGTGAGGAAACCGGCATGTCTGAGAAATAAGAAAAATAATCGAAGACATGTGAATTTCGCCAACACGCATTGGGATAGAAACAGAAACAGAAACTCTTTTATTCAATATAGATTATAAATAATACTTAATAAATGTCACTCTTTTGTTTGATTACCACTGGTTCGAAAAAAAACCTCTGTCCTGGGAAGAACCAGCAAGAAACCCAGCGGGACATGCTTTTAAATAACAGCTTACAATCATGTATCTTACACAAATTAACAACACAATAAATTAGAAATAGCTTGGTAGAGATCACCTCATTTCCAGGGGTTATTATCATCTATTAATTCTTTAATATTATTATAACCCTTTTTATACAAACTTAGTTTAATAAAGTTTTTGAACTTTGAGCAGGTCAAATTTTGTATATTTTCTAGAATTTTGTTGTAACAGCGTATACATCGCCCCCAGAATGAATTACTGACTCGATGGAGTCGAGTAACTGGTACTGCTAGCTTGTGTCTGTTACTAGTATTTACAGAATGAATTTCACTTATTTTTGTAAAACTACTTTTATTTTTGTGTACGTACATTATTACACTTTCATAAATGTATTGAGAGGCCAAAATTAAAACATTTATTTCTTTAAATTTTTGTTGCAGCAACTCTTTAGGCTTAAAATCATAAATTTCTCTTATGGCCCTCTTCTGTAAAACAAATATAATTACAGTGTCAGCTGCGTGCCCCCATAGCAAAATATCATATGATATTACGCTATGGAAATAGCTAAAGTAAACTAGTCTAGCTGTTTCAACACTGGTTAGATTTTTATTCTTTTTTACAGCGTATGCTGCAGAACTAAGTATGCTTGCTAGTTTTGATATATGGGGGCTCCATTGAAGCTTCGCGTCTAGTGTGATTCCCAGAAAAATGGTGGTATCTACAAGATTCAGTTTCTCTTCATTTAAAATTACATTAGTATTTAATTGTTTGACATTTGAAGTCATGAATTTCATAAATTTCATTTTAGTGCCATTTAAATGCAAATTATTAACTTTGAACCAATTTACTTATTTAGATATAGCATTATTCACTTCGTCACATTTGAGTAATTGTCGACATAATTTAAAAATAACAGAAGTGTCATCTGCAAATAATACTATATCATGGTACCCCTACTATGTAAGGTAAGTCATTAATGTATACAAGAAACAGAAAGGGGCCGAGAATTAAGCCTTGAGGTACGCCAATTTGTACCATCGACCCGGAAGAGCTCATACTGTCAATGACAACATTTTGCGTTGTCTTACTTAAATAAGAAATAATTAATTTAAGAGCATCACTTCTGACACCGTAGTGTTGAAGTTTCCTGATTTAATGTTTTATGGTGAACACAATCGAAGACCTTGGATAGGTTACAAAATATACCCAAAGCATCCTGTGAATTCTTCCATGCATTAAAGATATATTGAGTCAGCTCAACACCGTCATCAGTTCTCGAGCGACCCCTTGCTATGCTTCATTAAATCAGGAAACACACCAGATTCGATACTAGTATTAAAAATAATAGCTAAATGAGGCGCGATTGTATCTATTATAGACACAATGACTATAACGAAAATCCCCCACAGATCCGCAGTTTTATTAACATCAATAGTTTCAAAATATTTTACAGTATCTTTTGATGATACTTTATTAAATATAAAATTCTTTGTACACACATTTGCATTTTGTTTAAGTAATGATTCGGCGACGGCAGGAGAAGAATTCAGTGACGTTGTGGTTAATATCGGAATGTTAGTAAAACATTTCTCAAAAATCATTGCTATGTCTTTTTCTAATACAGTTAATTTGTTGTTAACACTTAACTGGTAATTTGAATTGCGAGCATTGATTTTACTAGTGTCGCTATTAATTATACTTCATGTCATTTTAATTTTATAAGAAGCCGTCTTAATTTTGTTGCTCAAATGCAAAAACTTGGATGTGGAGCACACTCTTTTAAATGTTTTTGAATATTTTATTTCATATTCCCTAAATTCGACGCTATGATTATATGACCTTTCATGATAAAGGTCATATAACCTATGTCTGCTCTTATAGACTCCTACTGTCGCCCATTCATTGAATGACTTCCGACTGTTCAAGGAGAATGTTTTAGAAGCAAAAGTATTATTAAATTCATTGCAAATAAGCTTTAATAATGTTCCATACAAAAATTTGGATCATTTTGGTATAAAAGTGATGGAAGTTTTTTCACTATGTTACTTCTAAATTTCTCCAAGCGACATGCATTTACCGGAACAAACACTACTTTCTCATCTACTTGCTTTTTGTTAACATAAGGTAACGAAACTACTTGTCCACAGTGATCAGAACTTAATTTTTGAATTATACATTTATGCAACGGCTTCACATTTGTAAAAATGTTATCTGTACATGTTGCACTAGATTGAGCAATACGCGTTGGCTCTCTAAATAAATTAAAATGAGCATATGATTTAAACAATGATCTAAATTTAATATTGATTGAGGAAGCTTCTAGGAGATTGATATAAAAGTCTCCACATATTACAACAGATTTTTTTTATTTGGCTTCGCAAAAACTTCCTACATAATGTTTTCAAAAGTATCGTATGTAGAACATAGGGCTAGACGCTCACAACAATGAGGTGCTCAAACTCAACACATGCCATTTCTACATTTCGCCCAAAAAGAGGCTCACAATATCTTTACGTTCTTTACATGATAATAATTTACTAGCTAATATTTAGGAGCCACCTCTTAAAACCGTATCTCTATTGAAAGAACTGACCACCTGGTGATTACTGAAGTTAAACATTAGGTTATAAGCTTTTAACCAATGTTCAGTAATACATAAAATATGTATATTGTTGCTATTTAAGAACAACTCAATTTCTAGCTCATTGCCTATCATGCCTTGTATATTTTGATGCACCAGGTGTAAAAAAATTCATTAACACTGTGGAGTCATCATCATCATCATCATTACAGCCCTTCACAAGTCCACTGCTGAACATAAGCCTCCCCCAAGGAATGCCACAAAGCACGGTCCCGAGCCACCTGCATCCATCCATTTCCTGCATGTCTTACCAGGTCGTCACTCCATCTTGTGGGGGGACGCCCTACACTTCGCCTACCAGTACGAGGCTGCCACTCGAGAACCTTTTTTCTCCATCGGTTGTCGGTTCTTCGAGCTATATGGCCGGCCCACTGCCACTTCAGCTTACTAATCCGTTGGGCTATGTTGGTTACTCTGGTTCTACTGCAGATATCCTCATTCCTAAGTTTATCACGCAGAGAAACTCCGAGCATAGCCCTCTCCATAGCTCGCTGAGCGACCTTGAGCTTCCTCATACGGCCAGCAGTGAAGGACCACGTCTCAGTTCCGTAAGTCATAACTGGCAACACGCACTAGTTTTGAGATATTTCTGATGAGGAGATGTGTCGTAGCTTCCCGAACGCTGCCCAGCCGAGTTGAATCAGTCGATTGAGCTCTCGGTCGAAGTTGGACTTACCTAGTCGCACTATTTGTCCCAGGTAAACATACTCGTCAACAACTTCGAGCTTAGTGCTCCCAACAACTACCGGCATAGGTGTGACATGGACATTAAACATAATCTTTGTTTTGTCCATGTTCATCTTAAGACCTATCCGTTGGGAGACACTATTGAGGTTATTGAGCATAGTGCTTAGTTCCACCAGCGATTCTGCCATAAGGACTATGTCGCCGGCAAATCGAAGGTGAGTGATGTAATTGCCATTGATGTTAATGCCGCATCCTTTCCAGTCCAGTAGCTTGAAGACATCTTCCAATACAGCGGTAAAGAATTTCGGGGATAAAACGTCATCCTGTATTACATCTCTCTGCTGTTGGATAGGATTCGTACTCTGATTCTCTACTCGGATAGCCATCGTAGCTCTACTGTACAAACACTTCAGCACTTCGATATACCGACAGTCAACTTGGCATCGCTGAAGTGACTGCAGCACCGCCCAAATTTCGACGGAATCAAAGGCTTTCTCATAGTCCACATACGCCAGACATAGTGGCAAATTGTACTCTTCGGACTTCTGTACAATTTGCCGTAGGGTATGTATGTGGTCTATGGTGCTAAAGCCCTTTCGGAAACCGGCTTGTTCGGGAGGCTGGAAGTCGTCAAGTCTGCGCGAGAGACGATTCGTAATGACTATCGAAAACAGCACGTAGACGCGGTTCAGAAGGGAAATCGGTCTGTAGTACTTCAAGAGAGCGTTGTCACCTTTCTTGAAGAACAAGATCACCGCACTTCTGCTCCACGCCTCCGGTGTAATGCCACCATGGAGGACGGAATTAAAGAGCTTCTAAAGGACTTCAAGTACCGGTCTTCCACCCGCTTTCAGAAGCTCCGCTGTAATTCCATCCTCGCCTGGGGCCTTGCCGTTTTTAAGGTGCTGGAGAGCCATTCTAATCTCGCTCAGACTGACGTCCGGGATATCTTCGGAATAGTGTCGAATAAGACTCGCTCTTGGATCGTTACTCACACTTGCGTGTGGCTCCAACGATGACGTGTACAGCTGCCCATAGAACCTCTCAATCTCACTCAAAATCTCAGGTGCCCCGGAAACGATGCCGCCACATTCGGTCTTCAGCTTTGACAGTTGGCTCTTTCTGGCAGACAGATCTCTGGCAAAGACTTTGGAGCCTCGGTTCCGCTCGATCGCTTCTTCAATACGAACTGTATTGAAGTTGCGTAAGTCTCGCCGCATGCATTTGGAGATCTGTCTGTTCAGTTGCCTGTATGCTGTCAAATCTGTTGAAGAATGTAGCCTCATCTTCCATCTAACAGTCATGAGATTAAGAGTGTGATCGGAGAGTTTTTGTGTTCTTCTGCGGTGGGTCTTGCAGAACTTAGCTCGGACCGCATGGACAGTTTCCACGAGCTTGTCATTCATATCGTCCACTTCATTGCAGTCTTCTAGGCACTGAAAACGGTTTTGTAACTCGGGCTGAAAGGTTTCGGGACTTTGGATTAGAGCACGAGGGGACGGAGCGTTGACTTCATCAGACGAGACCTCTCAAATTTAACATTTAGGTTCAGTGTGCCTCTAACCATTCGGTGATCGCTGCCGGTTTTCACCCTCGCGATCACTGAGACATCGCTGAACAGTTGTCGTCTGGTCGTCATAATGAAGTCAATCTTATTTTTTATCGAACCGTCGGGGCTCGACCAGGTCCACTTCCTGTGGGGCCGCTTCTTGAAGAAAGAGTTCATCATAAAGAGTCCCTTTTTTTCCATGAAGTCGGCCAGCTGCTGGCCCCTTGGGTTCCGTTGCCCTATTCCAAATTTCCCTACTTTCAGCTCACCGTTCTCTCTTGTGCCTAGTTTTGCATTGAAGTCTCCCATTAACACCGTATATTGGGTTCTGGAGGAATGCATGGCTTTAGAGATATCCTCATACATTTCCTCCACCTCCTCATCGGGGTGTGCCGAGGTTGGTGCGTAAACCTGTATGACCTTCAGCGAATACCGTTTGGTGATTCTGAGTATAAGGTACGCAACCCTCGTCGACACACTCCCGATCTTTACAACGTTGTTAACGAGAGACTTGTGGACGATAAATCCGACACCTCCTTGGGACAGATGGTCGCCCTCCCGGTGATAGAGCAAGTTGCCGGATTCGAGGATTACCGTGTCTACCCCTCTCTTCGGCCTTCAGATAATCCTATAATATGCCAGCGCAACTTGCCTATTTCTTCTTCCAGCTCCACGATCTTCTCGTCAGTCCTCAGGGTGCGTGCGTTGTATGTTGCCAGGTCGAGTCGTCATAGGTGGCAACCAAACCTCCACCGGAGATTTTTAGCACCCCCTGCTCCGCCGTGACCATGGTCATTTAATTAAATATTTGTAAGCTACATTCTAAATTATTTAAATCATTACAACTGCTAGAGATTACCTCTATTGTCTCATTTCCTTATATAAATTACTTGGAACTGATTCCAAACTACATATTTAGTCATTATACTGCTTAGTAAGTATACAATAAGACAACACATTTGCTATCTGTCTTAAAATATATTTAGATAGGTAATATCTATCTCTAGTCAATAATTTCTATATTAAATTATTTATGTCTATTACATTTATTTTATTATTTTAATTGTAACAACTAAATATCAAGTTTAAATTATTATTACATGAAAATTTATTCATTAATAAAGAAGCATGTCCAGTTTTGACCTGAAAATTTTCTGACGCGTCTAGTGATGCAAAATATCTTATAAAATTGCATTTTTTTTTGCTTATTTCGTATCGCGTAATTGAATTCTCAAATAAAGCTAGGAAAAAAAGTAATGTTAAAACATATTAATCATTCTCAATAGACTTTTGGAGACGGAACAATGGCGCAAAGGCCCAGAAGCCATTCCAAAAATATAAAAAATGAAAAATGAATGACAGGCATTCATTTGTTTGACGTTTTGCAGTCGTTCGTTCGTTTGCCCTCGCTACGTAATACGTATAGTACTGTGCTATTTTGGATTTTCTGATAACCTTACAACTTTTGTATTTTCCACGGACTTTGATACTTTTTACTTACGATTACTTTGGCATGTGTGTGGATCAAAGACGTTATCGCTCTTGTTGGAAAGAGTTTTGGAGCCGTCTACGAGATTGCTGTGTACAAACTGCAACATATATGTTAAATACGCTCCAGCGTTATCGGGCCTTTCAGCTTGATAGCAGAGTCATCTCACTTATTAGCACTTGGATATCTCCAGTAATAGTAAGTATTATAAAGTACCTAACGATTTAGTACCTATCCAGTTAACAGACGTATATGTAAAAATCTACCTTTTTTATACGTGGATTTACGTGATGGAGCCATGCTGTAGCTAGATTAGTATTATAGTTGTAGCACAAATTGTTCGATTTGACTGGGGAAAGACCACACTCTTACAGAATACCAGCATAAAATAGCAGCTTAACATGGTTCTGTTTCTTATGGTCAGTGTACAGAAGCCGAGATCCTTTTTACTGGAAAAGAGGCATTCCATCTTAGTCCTCACGGTTGACAATGCATCTGCATTTTGATTCTTTATTGAAGATAGATGTAAATGTCTATGGGCCACCTCAACCACTTACGATCATGTGGAATGTGTGCTCATTTATTACACTATACTATAAAAAAATCTATCCACCTACCCAGTCAACAGACGAACAGATGATTATTTTATAAAAAGGATTAATATTCACAGAAGTGTGTTACATTTTTTTCAAATTAAATCATTGTATGTCAATGCACATCACACTCCAAGAGAAGGTTGGCCAGTACTTTGACATCAGACTCTAGGAGTGGAATAAACTGACAGTTGGTAGAAATAGGTGAATGTGTTAGTGATTTTCCCCATTTTTAGCTAAAGTGTTCTTTTAGATAGCTGTCTAAATAAAAACATGTAAAAATATAAATTAAATATATTTATTTCTATTTTATGGTTTAAAATTCCATAATTGATTTGTTTTTCAGATAACGGAAGAAGATTACATTTGTAAAGCGTGCTTTGATGTATCCATGCTCACTATTAATGCTCAGATTTATGGAAAAAATAGTGTGATCCATCTGCTTTCATCTTGCAGTGGTCATACTCAATGGACGAGAAGGCATTATAGAGTATTGCTGCAACTGCATTATAGGCCGTCGCATTGTAGGTTGTTGAACGCTTCTTATGACGTTAGTGTGGTATTTAGGTTGGGCCAGGCATGAAATCAACATTATGTCTCCAGCGGCATTTTTAGATAAAGTGGTTGTACGAGAAGAGAATGAATAAATAATAGTAAATCAAATCCTGTTTTTTATTTAATTTCCCTGTCCTTCCCAAGAAACATGTAGGTAGGTAGTTCCTTTCGTCATCTATTTATGTCGTGATGGCCCAGAAGTTACACCTCTGTGAGTTCAAGTCCAGGTAACTATCAATGAGTGTTTTTCAACGCGTATATAATCAATATAAATCTGAAATCGCCAACCCATCTTGACCAAGCATGGTGATTGATGCTCCTGCCTTCTGCTATATGACAAGAGGCCTTTGCATAGCAGTGGGGCCGTATTATGCTGGTATTAGGTATTAGTTACTCGTTCTTGTCTGTTTATCAGACCTAGAGTTCGATGGTTAAAAGCATTGAGTTATCAATGGTTAAAAGCGTCAACTGTCAAGCCGACTCCTGGTGTGTAGTCCATATGTACGAGATTTTAACCGATAATTTAATGAATTATACGATTTGATGATATTTCATTGAAGAGAGATTTATTTCTGAGTAGTTGTAAGTCTATCGGCGATTAAGAAACAATTTCATTATAATTATCGTGTAGTTTTTGAGCTTATAACAGCTGTCACATAAGGTCTGACAGCTGTCATAACCCCAAAAACTTATTTACTTCATAGCATTTTTCCCTGGCCTCTAAATAAAAAGATGATAAGTTATTATGTTATTATAAATAATAATTGTTATTATACAACACTAGTTGTAGGAAGACGCGGCCTATAAAACGAATCAAGTGACAGGTCAATCAATGTATGGAAAGTGGGCATGATTCTTTAAATCATATCTTATTTTATTTTCATGCGGCCAACCCTGTATGTAAGGCAATGTAAACAATATAATTTTATGTACATTTAAGTATTTAGATTATCAAAATATTTTAATAATTTATTTTTGTTTACATTGCCTCTTTTCCCAACAAGAATTATTAATGTGCTATTAGGACATAATTTACTAGCTAAAACTTTATTAATTATTTGACTAAATGATGCTCCAGGCATGCAATAATTACCGATCAGATGTCCTTTTAAACAGTTATTTAACATTATGCCCAAATTTTTGCCTATGTCATCACAATATATAATAACTTTATTTTTTTAATATTTACATTGCTTTTTAAGTTTATATCCTTTGTCATGGCAGTGTCGTAGAGTGTAGGTGAAAATAATGAGGCCTTACTGTTTACTTTGTTATTTACACATATTGTCCTCGATGAACCTGGTATGGAGCGCTAATACTCACTCTGATTTTTTATTTAGAAGTCAAAGCGCTCCTCATTATATTTACATGATTTTACAAGATCATTCTTGGCCAATATGTATTCTTTTATCTCATCTTGAGCCGATGCATATATATTTGATACAATTTGTAGAAAGCTTTTAAGTGACAAAATTGTTGAATTTAGACACTCTATATCAGTCTCATAACAGTGATTCATATTTTTCACCTGAATTGAATGTATTTTCAGTTTAATAATTATTTCTTGCTTTTCTTTGCATACATTTATATAATTTTCAACATTAATTTTAGTTTTAATTAATTTTTGCAGTTTTCTAATATGTTCATTAATTTTTATATATTTCTGTAATTTCCTTTTACTACAGGTAGTCCTTGCTGCTGTTCTATGATTTTATGAGCTCATTGAACAGACTTTGAGTTTGGGACGCTTTCATGTTATGTATGTAATGTTTTAATTGGATTTGTTTGATTGTTGGATTGGATAGTGTGGCGATCATTTCCTAGCCATAAAACACTCTCAGAAATGAGAAGCGGCCTGTTCCTAGCTGTGGGACGTAGATAAGCTTTTACTTTAACTTTTAAAATTTATGATCCTACTAATATTATAAATGTGAAAGTTTGTGAGGATCTATAGATGTTTGTTAATCTTTCACGTAAAAACTACTCAATGGATTTTAATGAACCTTAACAATAATATATCTCATACATCAGAATAACACATAAGATATTATTAATAAGAATATTGTGTTAATTGGTCAAAATATAAGGATAACTATTACGTAAGCCTGAAACAAAATCTGTCATCTGCGAGCTATTATGGCGTGAACACGCATCATGCAAAAATCTGTGAATTGATTTGGATGGGTCTTACACTGGCAAATAGCTGATATTATAAGGAGTAACTTAGACTACTTTTATTTTAGAACTCCGCGCAAAAAAAAATCCACTGGGGCAAAGTTGCGGGAACAGCTGTTATTAGAATAAGGGTGACAAATGAGCGCACAGTCTCCCTGATGGTAGGTGGATGCTGTGGTCTATAAACACTTACATATATCCCCAATTAAGAATCTGGTCTGGTTTTATAATGTCTTATTTTATAGTCTAGTTTTCTAGACTCACTATATGACAACAGTATTAAGCTTAGCTTACCTGTTTTACGCAGGTATTTAGTGATAGCGTGGTCCTTACTCGTACTCGGTCTAGACGACCTATTCAAGCTGCAGCCATAAAACAGATAGAGCATGTCTCTATCACGTAAGAACTTGAAAATGTAATTAAAAAATTACCGACATTTTATAATGTAATCTTATTGTTGTTTTAGTTATCCTTAGAAAAGCAATCGTCAATATTTTCTTGCTATAGATATAGACTCAATACGAAATTCTTCTAATTTTAAGAACACCGATGAGAATTCAGTGTTGATACGTAGACTAATCCGATACAAAAGTACTTTTAAGTTGTAGGATGACTCGACTTTTGTTTTCATATTGTGGTTTAAGATAATAGCTAGTAGCGTTTTTGTTAGCATAAGACTATAACAAATTATTTCACATTTAATACTTTAAATAAATAGAAAATTATTTAATGGTATATTTTTAGGCTTAATTGCAGTGAAGATAAGTATTTTGTTAACACCCCAGAATTAGTGCGTTAACCTTCATCACACGCTTTTAAAAATTTATTAGCCTGTGTATAAGCCTTTAATAATTATTTTTTGAATTTTAATAATAAACAAAATAATATCGTAGTCCCATTGCAACAAAATTACGTTAATAATATATGTAGCAGCTTATTTTTATTGCCATGTTCTGAACAAGAAATTACTAATATAGTTAAATTTTTAAATAACACCAAATCTGTGGGTATTGACTTACTGCCTACATTATAGTTTAAGTCATGTATAGTAGAACTTGCACCTGTTTTGAGCTTCCTCGTGAACATTTCTTTTGTTCAAGGAGTATTTCCCGAAGCTCTAAAGCAGTCTATAGTCTATAGCCTTTACATAAGAAAAATAGTACCGAAGTTATGGACAACTACCGTCCAATAACTCTCGTCCCTATACTTTCTAAAATTTTTGAAAAGGTTTAGAAAAGGTTTTAAAAGAAATAAAAAGAATTATAGACTTTTTTAAAAAGCATAGTGTAATAGCTGAAGAGCAAAACGGCTTCCAGGCGAATAAATCGACAACTCTTGCAGCTTACTCTCTAATAAAAATAATAACAGAAAACATAGACAAGAAGGTGCCAGTTGTGTCTATATTTTTCGATATGAGCAAGGCTTTTGATCTTGTAGATCATGAGATACTCTTGACTAAATGTGAAAGATGCGGTATAATAGGGAATGTTCTGAACTGGATTAGCAGTTACCTTTCTAATCGTCTGCAATGCGTAGAAATCAGTAAGATAAATAAAAGTTATGAAATAGTTTCATTTAAATCACCTCTTTTATATAATAAATACGGTGTCCCACAAGGCAGCGTCATAGGCCCATTGTTGTTTTTAATTTATATAAATGATTTACCTAAATTAATTAATTATCCATCAGTTTTATATGCAGATGATTTATCAGTAGTAATTCCAAACCGTGACAAAGCCGCAAGCTACACCCAAACAATCAATGAAACACTTAAATATATAAATGAATGGCTACTCCAAAATAAACTGTGTGTCAATATATTAAAATCAAAATTTATACAGTTTTCGCATTATAATTCAAATCGAGTGAATCTCAAAATAGTTTGCCAAGAACAAGAAATCCAAGAAGCAGAGGATACCAAATTTTTGGGGATTATTCTTGACCAGCATTGCAATTGGAAGGCACACATACAAAGCATTTGCACAAAATTGAGCAGATTCGTATATGTCCTTAGGCGTTTAAGATGTACAGCTGGAGAAAAAACGGCATTAACCGCATATTACGGCTATGTTGCATCGGTGCTGAGATATGGCCTTATATTATGGGGAAATTCTCCAGATATAAGTAAAACATTTATCATACAAAAAAAAATGTGTAAGAGCTATTTCAGGAGCAGGACCAAGTGATACATGCCGACCATTATTTAAAAAAATTAAATTATTGACGTTAACAGGCCTTTACATCTTAGAAGTAGGACTATTTGTTAGAAATCATCCAGATCCATTTCAGAAATTTGAAATGGTCAATCAACGGCTACGCCCCAGAGACACTAACCGCCTTTTGGCTCCATCATGTAAAAGCTCACTTTTTGAAAAAAATTGCTACATGATGACTATTAAAATTTATAACAAAATTCCCTCTGATATCAGGGAGTTATCTTCTCCTCTCTTTATAAAGGCGCTTAGATCATGGCTGATTGATAAATGTTTATATAGTGTAACAGAGTATTTTGAGATAACATAATACCTTTGTATATCATTAATTATAAATTTGTCATATTTATTGTATTAATGTTAAATTTAGTTTTAATGAATTTAATGAATATAGACATGTTATTTCTAAAAACATTACTAATTTATATTGATTATTTATTTATTAAAATGTAAAATAATGTATTAAGTTAAATGGAATAATATTGGATAATAGCTAGAAATTTGTAAATTATAATTTTATTGCAATTAAAATTATGAATTAATTTATACTGTAATGTAATAATTAAAATAATAATAGCTTAACTAATATCATATAATGTTTAATATTAATCATGTAAAAATAATTCAATTAATAATTTATGAAAAATTTATTGTATAAGAATTCAAGAATTCTTTATATTTGAATGAGTCTGTATAAGCATTTAATTGTACATAATATTTGAATTCAGAAAGAATATTTGTTCATATTTTTACGTAATGATGAAGTAATTTTAAAATGTAAGATTGGTTTAGCGTAATTAGTTATAAGTATTTCATTAATTTTTGCATGCCATTTATGGCAAAACATGTCAGTTCCACATCATTGACCATCTTATGAACCATGTTTTAAGCAAATAAATGTTCTATTCTATTCTATTCTATTCTATTCTATTCTATTCTATAAAACTAAATGGAGCTGCAATAACCTGGTAGCATTTTACGGAAAAGAGTATGTATATTATAATATGTATGAATATGTATGCATAATTAATAATACGTTTGTTAATAATCATTAATTTTCTGAACCACTAGAATGAGATGTTATTTATTCATTATATTTTGTCAAGACGAGCATAGCAAGCAATTACTGATAGACAGTGCTGTAGTCAAGTTCTAAATAAATTCTTTATTTATGGACTGAAATGACTCGTATTAACTATATTGATTAAATACTAGAAAAGACATCCAAAACAAAGAGAACCCGTAAGGCGGTGTCGTAATCGAGTTTTACTACAAAAAATTCCGAAGTGAATTCGAAATAAAATTCATCGCGCCACCTACCGGAAAAGGCAGAAGAAAGTCTACCGAGAAGTTAATATATTAAATCAACTATTAACTATTTAACATCTGCAGTTATAAGTCAACTACTTTTCTACAAGTCTTTTAGCCGTTATTACAAAACGCAGCATTAAATTTGGTAGAAATTACTATTGATTCATTTCATTTAATCTTTTCATTTATCATCATCTTTCCAAAGTTTTTTTTTATAGAATAAGGTTTACGATTGAGCACACATTCTACCTGATAGTAAACACACGCTGTGGTACAAAAACACCAATATCTATGTTCGATTAAAAATCAAAATGCAGATGCCTTGTGCCTGCAGACTAAGATCGAATACTTCATTTCCAGTTAAAAGGATTTCCGGTTCTCTACACTCGCCATACGAAGCACAGCAGAATTAAGTGCTATTTGCGTAAGTATTCTGAGAGAGTGTGGTCTTTTCCCAGTCGAGCTTATCCAATCGTGCTCTAACCATATGTAATATAGCTGTAACGTGGCTATATCACGTATCAAACTACCAATAATAAAATAGTTTTTAATTTTTTCTGCAATCAGAACTTTACTCGTTTGAAAAATATAAACATATATATCAGTGGTTTATCATAACCGGCATCAATTACTTAATCAATATGTCTTACCATTAAATACTAATGTAATTTTAAATGGGGAGAAACTGAGTCTTGTAAATACCACCATTTTTCTTGGAATCACTCTAGACGCGAAGCTTCATTGGAGCCCCCATATATCAATACTAGCATGCAGACTTAGTTCTGCAGCATATGCTGTAAAAAAGATTAGAAGTCTAACCAGTGTTGAAACAGCTAGACTAGTTTACTTTAGCTATTTCCATAGCATAATATCGTATGGTATTTTGCTATGAGGACACGCAGCTGACACTGAAGTTATATTTGTTTTACAGAAGAGGGCCATAAGAGCAGTTTATGATTTAAAGCCGAAAGAGCCGCTGCGACAAAAATGTAAGGAAATTGATATATTAACTTTGGCCTCTCAATAAATTTATGAAAATGTAATGTACGTACACAAAAATAAAAGTAGTTTTACAAAAATAAGTGATATTCATTCTGTAAATACTAGGAAGAGACACAAGCTAGTAGTACCAGTTACTCCACTCCATCGAGTCAGTAATTCATTATTGGGGCGATGTATACGCTTTTACAACAAAATTCCAGAAAACATACAAAATTTGACCTGCTCAAAGTTCAAAAACTTTATTAAACTAAGTTTGTATAAAAAGGATTATTATAGTATTAAGGAATTTATGGATGATAATAACCTCTGGAAATGAGTTGATTGCTAACAAGCTATTTCTAATTTGTTGTGTTGTTAATTTGTGTAACATACATGATTGTAAGCTGTTATTTAAAAAAAAAGTCCAGTTGGGTTTCTTGCTGGTTCTTCCCAGGACAGAGGTTTTTTTTCCGAACCAGTGGTAATCAAACAAAAGAGTGACTTTCAATAAGTATTATTTATAATCCATATTGAATAAAAAGTTTCTGTTTGTGTTTCAATAAACTTCTAGCATTTCATACCAGGTAGTCGCTACATCTAGTATATAACATTTTATCAGAAGAAGATAGTAGTTAGATGATATAAATGCAACCAATGTTTTTCCCTTTTTTCATTTTTTTGTGATTTACTTAATTGGGATATTGTTCATTGTTGGTTAGTCACGATAAATAAATATTATGTGCTTTAGCAGTTGATTTACTTGTTTTGTATAAATTATGGCGTTTTCAGTTCCAACATTGTTGCAGTATGAGAACTTCTATACCTAAGTTCATAATTTTACAACTTGTACCATACGCTTGTCGACGTACCGCGAACAGATTGGTAGACGACGGGACTTAAACTCGGTCCAGCTTGGATAAGTCTTCACGTTGGGACAGCTGTCAGAACCTTAGGAATAGGTCATTGAGTCATATAAAATAAATTGTATTTATCATACAAAAACATGAGTAAATTAACAATATACCCAGACTAAACATTATATTACTATTAACATTAAACTTGGTAGATTTTTTGACCAATTTTGATGTCTAAAGTGAAAAATTTTGAATTATTAAACCGAATAAATATATTTTAAAATTAATCACATTAGAACTTTTGTAGATTTATTTTATGAAAATAGTATGTAATCCTCTATGAAAATAAAATAATATTTAAACCCACATATTATAGATAAAAAGATTTATAGATCGATATACAATATAAAAATTAAATAGATAAAAGTATGTATTATAAACACTTACACATAATATAAACCCATAGATATTATGAGCGCTTACAACGAAAGAGAATATGTATTAAAAATTTACAGGCATAATCGTCAAAATGAACATGAAAACAATGTCCGTATAAATGGACAGTGTATCGTAGCCTTAGTTGTAGCAAAGAAGCCGATCTTAGAATCACCGCGAATGCTATCAGGTACGTAATTAAGTGGATTATTGTAAAATGATTACTTTAAGACCACCTGCTGGCTTATGACAAGGGGGATAAATAGCGAAATATTGAGGTCCTTTTCTACCCCACATGGATTATGGCACGTAATACCAATTTATTATGGTGGCGCTATAATATGTGGCCATAATGTAAGTTAAGGGTTTATTGGTGACATTATAAGACATAAATAGAAGTGGGGAATGGACTTTAATATTTTATACAAGCTTAAAACCTTCTGCGTCAGTGAAAATCGTAAAATATTCAAGTTACTGATGTCTTAGTTTCGTCAGTAGAATGCTGAAGAAATATTTTTATTAATTTTCTTTCTTATTATTTTTTGTATTCAATCTCTGGTTAGTATACGAGGTAAATAATAATTGGAGGAGTTTCCAAAATAATTAATAATTTTTACCACGTTTTTATTGTCATTTCTCTGTGGTTCCGGGTGGCATTTAGTAATTGATTTTAAACTTCCCGATGAGCTGGAAACTTGAAATTTTGAATATAGCTGAAATTCGGATGACAAAGAAAAAGTGTGATGAAAAGTAGTTACTAGGGTTCCGCACCCAAAGGGTAAACTACGGGACCCTATTACTAAGCCTTCGCAATCCGTCTGTCCCTCCGTCCATCCGTCCGTTCGTGTCAGGGGGCTGTTTCTCATGATCTGTAATAGGTAATCAGTTTAAATTTTCACAGAATGTTTGTTTTAGCTATAACAACAAATAATAAAATATAAAAAAATTATCTTCGGCTCGTAACTTAGATTTCACCAAAATAAAACCCTTATTACTGTCGTCTTTTTCGTCTTCACCAGCCCGCAGAAGTCCACTGCTAGTCATGGGTCTCATCCGTTGTTTTTTATAGAATAAGGGTAACAAACGAGCACACAGTTCACCTGATGGTAAGTGGTTGCTGCGGCCCATAGACATCTACATCTATCCTCTATTACAAATCAAAATGCAGATGCGTTGTCACCCTTGAGGACTAAGATGGAAATCCTCATTTCCAGTAAAAAGGGTCTCCGGTTCTCTACACTCACCATACGAAACACAGCAGCGTTAATCTGATATTTTACGCTGGTATTCTTTACAGAATCTTACGAGCGTGGTCCTTGCCCGGCTGAGTCGACCCATTCGTGCTACAACATAACATAAAAACATTAACACTCACGCCTGTCACCCAGAGGGGTAGGCAGAGACTATGGATTTCCATTTGGCATGATCCTGACACACCTCTCTCACTTCCTCGACATCCATATACCTACGCATACACGCTCCTCGGTTAAAGGTACTCTTGATTTGGCCCATTTTCAATATATCGCCAATTTGGTCGAAAAACTTTCGCCTAGGGCGTCCCGACTCTGCCGTTCACCTCTGCGACATCAATTTGCTTTGTCACTCTTTTCTCATTGATTATTTCTACATGACCAAACCACCCAAGCATTCCTTTCTTAATCCTGGTCACAATATCATCTTGCAAACCACACTCTTCTCTTATCACGAAATTTCTCACTCTGTCATTTAGATTTATTCCCAACATACTCCTTAATGACCACATTTCTACAGCATTTATTCTACTCTCGTGTTTCTTCTACCACACCCTACTTTCACTACCATACATTAAAGTAGGGACTAACACAGCATTGTGAATTGCCATACGTGCCTTTTTGGACACATTCTGACTTCTCAAAATAGAGTGTAGGGCCCCATTCACTCTATTTCCTGCGTTCACTCGTCGTTCTATATCCTGCTACAACTATATGACTAATATAGTTGCAGCATGGCTCTACCACGTAAAAACGTTGTTTGGAGGATCTTAATTAATTTGACATAGAAAACGAAGTCCATAATAAT
Organism: Parnassius glacialis; assembly: GCA_033319125.1. NCBI lineage: Eukaryota > Metazoa > Arthropoda > Insecta > Lepidoptera > Papilionidae > Parnassius > Parnassius glacialis. The sequence goes on along the minus strand of JAVANC010000012.1, from coordinate 7,558,024 downwards.
AGTATTGTTAAAGTTCATGGGAATCCTGCCGATGTAATTGTTTTATTCATCCTTATTCTTCTTTCTACTTTATCACCCGGTAACAGTGCTTCTGTTGTGTGTGTATGTGTGTGTTGTGTGTTCGGCTTCTCGCTCCCATTATTGCTTATCGGATGGATTGAAAATTGCTTAGTTCTTTTTCGCCTTGCCCATTGTTGTCTCTAACCTCACTTCGCAGGCGGGTTGCTCTTCTGCTCCATGCTGAGGCTTTATTTGCTTTGCTCATTTTCGTCTTTAACAGTTAACGTTACAGCCGTTAACGTTAAAGTTCACTTCAGAACAAAGCCCCGCACCCTCCCCTAAAGATCGCCTCATAGGGGAAATATTTTGCATAGTTGCCCTGCTTGGCAAACGCTTTGGCAATCGCAATTGTTTTTATTTTTTTTTTCAGTCGTTATTAGGAAGACGTTTTTTTTTTAATAGGATAAGGGTGACAAACGAGCACACAGTCCACCCGATAGCAAGTGGCAGCTGGGGCCCATAGACATCTACATCTATCCTCTATTACAAATCAAAATGTAGATGCGTTGTCACTCGTGAGGACTAAGATGAAATGCCTCATTTCCAGTAAAAAGGGCCTCCGGCCACCTGCACTCACCAAGCGAAACGCAGAGGTAAACCTCTACTTCACGCTGGTTTTCTGTGAGGTCGTGGTACCACCCCGGTTCGAGCCGGCCCATCCGTGCAACAGCAAAAGCTGCCGCCTGGCTCTACCACTGTTAAAACGTTGCTGCCTATCTCCTGATTGGTATTCTTCTTTCACCTCTTAAGTTACCCACTGGATGATATGGGGTAGTGGATATTCTCACAGCGCCACTACACAGTTACCGTCTCTAATTAGGTAATAGAATGCGATAATGGATTCTCATTCAAAATTGTTTTCTATATACTCCATGAAATTATGTATAAAAATAAAATTTCATACAATAGCAATTATTTGTTTATTTACCTAATTAAACTATAATATGAAATAAAAAACGCGGATTCTTCACTGACTTCATAATTAATGATCTTGGTTTCCTTCCACTCTCTTTGAAGTTCAAAATGAACAGTTCCGTGGCTTACCATTTTAATATGCGGCCCGACATTATAATTTTAACTTAATATTCCAATAAAAACCTTGTGCGGGACGACCTAAATTTAAAGAAGAAGTGTCAATCACGAGTTAGAAATGGGCGAGGGACGCTTGGATATTTTAACTTTTTAGATGATTTCGCTTACCTTGGTTTCGATGCTGCTCAATACAAAGTTATTGGTTAAAGAAAAATCTGCGAAGTGTAACATAGCATGTTAAGCACTTGAGTTTTAATTGATTTATTTTTTATTCAAAGCGTTTCTTGCTATTTCGTATTTATTATAAATTATTTTGGTAATCAGTTCCGCATTTATTCTCTTTAATGGTTCGAAACAACGAACTTCTTTTATTTCCACAAAATATTTTGTTTCGATCCAAACATTTGTCATATAAGACCAGTAACATTTATACGTATTTGTATACTCACTACACTGAATATAGAGCACAGAATCTAATACTTTTGAACTACTAACGACGAATTGATTCGACGTGTGTTGGTTATCCTATTGCGGGTGCTTACATTACAGCTATTTAAATGCAAACCACCCAAAAGCACGGATCAACTTTTGATTCCTTAAAGAAGTAATGAAATGAAATCTTTAAATTCTTTTGCAATGAAAACACGCGTTCTTGATATGGTCAATAATATACCATATACCATCAATATCAATACTACATCGAATTTCAAACAAAAGGTCTGCTAAAAGACGATTAAGCATAGTATTTAGGTGTTGAATTAATGTAAGTATCACGTTCGTAGCCTCTAAACTCGTCATCAAAATTGCTGATGTTGCTGAAAAGGCCGATGAACTAAAGTTAAAATGACCGCAAAAGCCGTGGGCTTCAATTACAAAAGAATACAAGAACAAAAGAAACAATTACAAAAAAGCTTGTTGCATGTTGCCTTTGTAAATTCCTATAAAAGGGCAAAAAAGTTGCAACTACCTGATGAGTTCACAAGTTGCCGATAGTTCACCCACGTTTGCCACTGCTACTTTTCTCCTGTATATGTATGTATCATTAACACAAGGGTTAAGCTTCACATGGAACACTGTCTCATCTCTGGGCCGGGCCACCCCACGGTCAGCTCCTTTTACTTGATCGCATCCAATGAAGAGCGGGATAAATCTTTGACGACCGAGTTCTTTTTGATCGGCTCGATTCACTGGCGCTCCGGAGAGATGTTACGTCTATTTGCATTTTATGTCACATTTACCACAGGGTGTGGTCAGAATAACTGTTTATATTAATTCTATAATTCAAGAAACGAGCTTTGTCTTTTTAAAAGTCCGGCAACGCACCTGCACCGGTAAAATTCCCCGGTGTTGCAGACGCTCATGAGCCGCGTTCGACATTTACCATAAGTGAGCCGCATGCTCGTTTGTATAAAAATTCCTCCTCTATAAAAATCCTTTTCTATAAAAAAATATTTTTATGGCATATCTCATAGTTGCCTATAACAATACGAACAGTGAATAATTGAGTAATGAACTCCCATGCTAACAAGATACAATTAAATGTATGTCTTTCGTCATATAATTTTAATATGTTATAGCGATTGTTGAAATATTTATTAACTTTCTTGAAATTTGGCATCAAAACATCAACTATTATTAAATACATTCGGGAATAATAATATGCATACTCGTATCTCTAAAGATATGCATATTATATTTTTTGTTCAGTTTTTGATAGTCTGGAAAGTTGAAAATAAATTGTTTGTATTATAAAAATAATTAAACAGAATTTAACAGTATAGTTCCAGTGAAAGAATATCCACCAGCCCATATCGTCCCGTGGGTGACGTAAGATGTGTGAGAGAGAAACAGAAAGAGGAGAGGGTCAGCAGCATCTATCTCATAACAACGCAAAATTATTAAATAAAACTGTGGTTTCCAAGCCGCCTGCCAAGCGTAGCAACTACCATTTTTACGTGTTAGAGCCATGTTGTAGCTATATTACGGTTCTTGCACGAATGGGTCGGCTCGACTGTGGGAAGAGCATGCTCTCACAGAATACCAGTATAAAATAAAAGCCCAATGCTGCCGTGTTTCGTTTTTATGCAATTTTAATATTTACCTATAGAACATGCTTTGATTAACTATGGGTCTATTCCTTTTCATTTTTTAAATGCGATTGATGGAAATACTATAAGATAAAAAATATTATGTTGACGTTTAATAAACAAAATTTAAATATCTTACGTAAAAAATTCAAGAATTTTCATTTAATTTCATTTTAACAATTAATCTGGACTGATCCGTCAAAACCAAGGCTTAAATTTTGCAGGCAAAGTTTCCAAAGTTTGCTTGTCTGGCGTAAAATCTCCCCTTTTTATCTACGGCTGAACTACATTAGTACTGATTAAATGCAACAGACATGCGTCAGTCTCTCTGTCTGTTGAACTTTAGACCTATGTTAAAATCCTAGTATAAATAAATTCTAAACGTGTGTTTGTCACTGAACTCATCCTAAACTGCTGAACCGATTTTTACCGATTTGAACCGTTTAGATTCTGAATTGGATCCGGTAGGTGGCTTATTGTTCAGATCTAGAAATCACCCATGCGAAGCCAAGGTGGATTGTTAGTTAATTATTTATTGAAAAATTTGAAATATTTTACAAAAATTTAATACAAAAATATAATTAAATATTATTGAATATCTTTGTAAAAGTACCAGTAGCAATGGATTTTTCACATATACCGCAGAAGTCATAAGTGGAGATCGCTTGGGTAAATGCATTGTAAGACGCCCCTGGGTAAAATTTGGCGGTGTGTGACTAGGTTATTAACAGAACTGATGGTTTTTCACTTCATTATATTCTTTATTTATTATTATTTATTATTCATTTTATGAAATAATTTCGTTTAAAAATATCATTTTAACATACAAAACAAATGTTTTACAGTATAAAGGTGACAGACGAGCACACAATCCATTTGATGGTAAGTGGATGCTGTGGCCCATAGACATCTATCTACTCAATTAAAAATCAAAATGGAGATGTGTTGTTACCCCTGAGTACTAAGATGAAATGCCTCGTTTTCAGCAAAAAGGGTCTTCGGTTCTCTACACTCACCATACGATACACAGCAGCATTAAACTGCTATTTTACGCCGGTATTCTGTGAGAACGTGGTCCTATTTTGGTCAAACCGACCCATTCGTGCTACAACCAAAATATAACTTTAGCGTGGCTCCACCATGTATAATGTATTACATTAAGATATTTTTTTAACCATCTGCAACTCCCGTGATGTTGCAGTTGTTCATGGGCGGCGGTCAACACTTAGCATCAGATGAGCCGCATGCTCATTTGTATCTTATATGAAAAAATTGTTATATAAAAAATAACGCGATAATTCTGCTATCGTTTTGAAATAGGATTCCTCTGACCGGAGAAGTAACGGTGAAAGAAACTACGCAGGTATCCTTTTTTTTTAAAACGTTACCCCCACAAAAAATAACTCTCAACTGCATTCTTCTTATTCCTCAGAGGTGATGAAGTATCTGAAGCCTTCTTTGTTTATAGTTGGTTGCATATATCCTTAGGCTTGTTGCTTGTTGTTGACTGTTTGTTTGTTTCTCACTCAATAATTATATAAAAAGTAATATAGATGACATAATCCTAATATATGGACCGCTAATATCCATTGAAGTAATCTCTTCTTCCTTGATCCAAGGCTTTAAACAAGATACATACATACATATAATCACGCCTCTTTCCCGTAGGGGTAGGCAGAGAGCTATTCTTTCCACATGCTACGATCCTTACATACTTGTTTCGCTTCGTCCACTTTCATTATTCCCTTCATACATGCTCTACGGTTTAGGGAACTCTTGACCTGGCCTTTTTTCGAGACGTCCCTGATTTGGTCTAGAAATGTCCGCCTAGGTATACCCCTTCCAACATTTTCATTCACACTCGCCTTATACACTTTTTTCGTCAATCGTTCTTCATTCATTCTCTCGACGTGACCAAACCATCTCAGCATACCTTTCTCAATTTTTGTCACTACATCTTCTTTCAGACCACAATGTTTCCTTATCTCACTATTTCTTATCCTGTCACTCAGTTTAACTCCTATCATACTTCTTAATGCTCTCATCTCAACTGCATTTATTCTGCTTTCATGTTTCTTTTGCCATACCCAACTTTCACTTCCGTACATGAGTGTCGGAACCAACACCCCCTCATGCACAGCCAAACGAGCCTTGTTAGACACCTTCCGACTGCTCATAAAGGAGTGCAAAGCTCCATTCACTATGTTTCCTGCATTCACTCTTCTTTCGATATCACTCTCACACTTTCCATCTCTTGTAAACTTTGACCCCAGATACACAAACTCTTTCACCTGTTCAATTTGTTCATCTTCAATCACGATATTGCAGTCTGTCACTGCCTCATCTTTTTCAAACACCATCACTTTCGTCTTCCTTACATTCATCTTCATTCCCTTTCTAACAAAAGCTCCACTCATAGCAGTTACCATCTCCTGCAACTCCTCGGCCGAAGACGCAAGTAATACTTGGTCATCAGCATAGAGAAAACATTTGACGAGTAACTCATTCATTCTCAACCCACTTTCATTCTCTTTTAAATCTGTCAAACAATTGTCCATGAACAGATTAAACAGCCACGGTGACGCTACACATCCCTGTCTAACACCTTTTTCGAAATTAAACCATTTAGTGTATGCCCCGTTTATCCTTACACAAGCACTATAATCCCAATAAAGAGATTGCAATGCTCATACGAGGATACAACTCACACCGTTCACGGACAGTGCTGACCACAATTCATTCCCTACCACTCTATCATAGGCCTTTTCTAGATCTACGAACGCGCAGTAGAGTTTCTTGTTTTTAGCCAAACACTTTTCGGCTATGCACCGCAAGGAAAAGACCGAGGAAAAGATCCGTACATCCCATTCCCTTTCTAAATCCCGCTTGTGCATCCCATACTTTCTCATCTGTTTCATTCACAACCCTTTCAATCAACACTTTCGCATACAATTTACCGACGACGCTGAGAAGGCTTATACCACGGTAATTTATGCAGTCCTGCCGTGACCCTTTTCCCTTATACAATGGTACGATTACGGCTTTGCACCTGTCTCCCGGTACTTGCCCATTTCGCCAGCACAGATTGAAAAGGCGGTACAGCCGACTAGCCACCAGGCCCTGTCCAGCCCTCAGCATCTCGGCGGTAATCCTGTCATACCCTGCAGCCTTACCTAATCTCATACTTTCAACGCTTTCACTATTTCATCCATGCTTATCTCATTTTCCTCAACATTTATATTATTTTCCGTGGAAGGTGGCAGATGCTGTACCTGCACTTCCTTTCTTTCAAACAAACTTTCAAAATACTCTTTCCATCTCTTTAACACACATTCTTCTCCTTTTATAATGCTTCCATCTTTACTCCTGATTGTACTCAGCTCCGAGTTAGAAGTTTTTCCTCTGGCTGTTTTGATGGTTTTCCAGAAAAACTTAATGTTTGACTGGAAATCTTCAGTGAGCCTCCTATCGAAATCATCCTTTCGTTCTTCTTTCTTTCTAGGCACAATTTCTTTCGCTGCTGTTTTCAATCTTTTATACTTCGTTCTTGCTTCCTTTATCTCGTCATCCGTTGCCTTTTGAACTTTTTGGTTAGCTTTTGTTGCTAACCAATCCAACCACGCTTTCTTCTTTTCTTGCACAACCCTTTGTACATCTTTATCCATCCACACGTTATCATTCTTTCTTCCTTTCCTTCTTTAAGCTACCCCGCATACCTCAATAGCAACATTTACGACTCCTTTCTTAAATGTATCTCACAAATCTTCAATCACTCCTATCTCTTCTATCCCTTTAAAACTTTCTTTCAGTGTCTCTACATACTCGTCTTTCTTTTCTTTTTCTTGTAGATTTTCCACTTTTACTCTCTCCAAACTCTCGTAGGCTCGGCACCTCGGTGTCGCCACCGTTTAAAGAGGCCACGCATTCGGGCTATGACCAGGAAGTGGTCTGTGTCGAGGCCTACACCGCGGTATGCCCGAGTGTCTAGCACTTTCTTCCTCAGTCTTTCATCCACAATTACAAAATCAATCATACTTCTAGACTCACCCTCATCTCTTGTATACAAATGGATCTTTTTGTGGTCAAACATTGTGTTGGCCACGCACAGATTCCATTCCAAGCATACTTCAAGCAGGCTTCTCCCATTGTCATTCACTCTCTCGTAAAAAACGTACCCAGAACTCCTTCATATCCATCACGCTTTACTCCAACCCATCCATTAAAGTCCACATCACGATCCGTTCATTTTCTCCGCATTTATTCAAGACCTCTCTCATGCTATCCCAAAATTCCTCTCTCTCTCTCTTGTTGTGATCTTAATGACCCACCTCCATGCAGATCCGTCGGTGCATAGACCCTAAGGATAAACAAGCGAGTGAGTCCGACTTCTAACCTAATCCACAGGAGTCTTGGGCTTATACATTCATGATCCATCACACAGACAAGATTGTAGGGCATAATATGCAGTCTTGCTGCTACTCTAATTTTACATTGTGGAATAATTTAAAATGTTACCTAAAAATAAAATAAAATACACAAAACTGTTTAATTGCAAATCCTACGAATCTTATAATAACGATAATGAAGACAAATTTTATTAAAAAAGCTGAAACGCAGAAAAAAAACGGATGTAAAGGCATATAACACAAAGTCTGAAACGTCAACACTCGCCTGTAACTAAAGGAGAGCAAGAATATCAGTGTTAGCGAGTTGTAAACACAGCCTTTGTAAGCAACGCATAAATTTTGTACTTATACTTTTTTTGTACTGCATCCGTTTGTCGATTTCTTTTATTTCCAGTGTACTTGTGCTATTGTGGAGTTTTATTTTATGAAACCAAATACCGCTCATACCTAATAAACCGTTCGTACATTTTGGAGTGTATAATAAATATACTCCAAAAGCTGCCTGTAATAACTCAAGTTTATTTCTCATCATTTCAACGACATTATTTCTTATCTCTTGTTCTATCTTTATCATTTTTTCGCGTTCAATTACATCTTTATAGTATCATTCATGGTTTTCATAATCATTGTCTTCATATTTTTATATTTCCTAAAATGTAAAACGATAAGTGTATATTATTCATGCCATTAATTGTCAAATGTGCGTATAAAGGGTATGTTATGCAATATCTTCGCGAATTGTGAACCGATTTTAAATATTTTTTTAGGTTAAATAGGCTTAAGGTCTATATATATATATATATATATATATTTTTTTTTCTTGGTACATTCATTCGGTATTGTTTATGATTCCCTATATAAGCTTATTCATTCCCTATTTAGACCATAAATTTAAAAAAAAATTCTAAGTTTGTCAAGCAAGCTGGTGTATGGACGGTTGCAGTACCATGCACCTTAGCCGCAGCTTCCCGTTGCCGGTTCAGATATTTTACGTCTGGTGTAAAAGGGTTAAGTTATACTGCCATCTATCGAAGTCAGGCGTTCCAAGTCTACAATCAATTAGCATTTTCTTACGTGGTATATATATATATATATATAAACACTCACGCCTGTCACCCAGAGGGGTAGGCAGAGACTATGGACTTCCATTTGGCACGATCCTGACAGACCTCTCTCGCTTCCTCCACATCCATATACCTACGCATACACGCTCGTCGGTTAAAGGTACTCTTGATTTGGCCCATTTTCAACATATCGCCAATTTGGTCGATAAACTTTCGCCTATGGCGACCCTTCCCGACCCTGCCGTTCACCTCTGCAACATAAATTTGCTTTGTCACTCTTTCCTCATTCATTCTTTCCACATGACCAAACCACCGAAGCATTCCTTTCTTAATCCTAGTCACAACATCATCTTGCAAACCACACTCTTCTCTTATTAAACAATTTCTCACTCTGTCATTCAGATTCATCCCTAACATACTCCGTAATGATCGCATTTCTACAGCATTTATTCTACTCTCGTGCTTCTTCTGCCACACCCAACTTTCACTACCATACATTAAAGTAGGCACTAACACAGCATTGTGAATTGCCATACGTGCCTTTTTGGACACATTCTGACTTTTCACAATAGAGTGTAGGGCCCCATTCACTCTATTTCCTGCATTCATTCGTCATTCTATATCCTTATCATATCTACCATCCCTGCTAAACACACATCCCAAATACACAATCTCATCTACTTGCTCTGCCAACTCCCCTTCTATTCTTATTTCACATATCGTTTTACTTTCTTCTCTTTCAAAAACCATAACTTTCGTCTTACTTGTGTTCACTTTCATTCCCTTTTCTTTTAATGTCCTGTTCATTAATGTAACCATCATTTGCAACTCGGCTGCCGAAGACGCAAGTATGACTTGATCATCGGCGTACAAAAGGCATTTGACGGTTAACTCACCCATTCTTAACCCGCATTCTTCTGCTTTCAAATTTTCCAAACAACTGTCCATAAATAGGTTGAACAGCCACGGGGAAGCCACACAGCCCTGTCTGACACCTTTATGGATGCGAAACCAGTCCGAGTAGGCCCCGTTTATCCTGACACAAGCACTAGAGTCCCTATATAGAGACTTCAATGCCTGAACCAAGCCAGCGCTCAACCCAAATGAGGTCAGTGTTTGCCATAACACGTTCCTGTCCACTCTGTCATAAGCCCTTTCCAAGTCCATGAACGCACAAAAAACTTTCTGGTTTTTGGCCAAAAATTTCTCCGCAATCATGCGCATGGAAAAGACTTGATCCGTACACCCCATCCCCTTTCTAAATCCAGCTTGCACATCCCAAATTTTTCCATTAGCTTCTTCCATAACTCTTTCAATTAACACCTTAGCATACAGTTTACCCACAATGCTAAGCAAGCTGATACCACGGTAGTTTTTACAGTCCTGCTGCGACCCCCTTTCCTTATATATTGGGACTATAACGGCTTTGCACCAGTCTTCCGGTACCCGCTTAAATTCCCAACATAAATTAAACAAGGTGTACAGCAGGCCTGCAACCACACTCTCTCCAGCCCTTAGCATTTCGAGTGATACTCTATCATATCCGGCTGCCTTACCTGCTTTCATGCTTTTCATTGCTTTCACTATTTCATCTACACTTATTTCTCTATCTTCCTCCACTTCTTCCGGAATTTCCATTTCACTTACTTCAGACGACTCTTCACTCTTAAACACGCTTTCAAAGTATTCCTTCCATCTCATTAAATTCGAAACTTCATCATTCAGCATGCAGCCATTCTCGTCTCGTATAGCATTCATTCTAGGCTGTTTTGACCTGGAAGTTATCAGATATTCTTCTATAATTCTTATCTATTCTTTCTTGCTTTTTTCTTTCAACAACTTCTTTTACTCTCTTATTTATACGTCTAAAGTCTGCCTTTTTTCTTTCAATCTCATCATTTATACCGCGAAAATTACCAGCTTTGGTTGCTAGTAAATCTAGCCATGCCCTCTTCTTTGCTTCAACTTCCATCCGTACCTCATCATCCCACCACAAAGTAATACTTTTCCTTTCATTCGTTCTCTTACTTTGTCGTGAAGCGACAATTAAAAGAGAAGGAAAACCTAACCTACGATCAGCAAAACAACCAAATAGACCAAGACAATAATATATTTAAGTTTTTAAAAGAGTATTTACAATTTTATAAAAAAAAATGAAATATGAAGATGATGGATGATGTGATTTACAAATTATATTTAAAAAAAAGGTAATAAAAAAAGATTTATGTCGTAGCTGAGTCCAAAGATCCCAAGCGTGCTCTCAGCGCCTGGAACGAGCACGCACGGCGTAGGTGGGTAGGCGTGGGCGTCTCTAGGCGACGACCTCAGGTGAATGCGGCGATTGCAGGATCGGCGACTTCAGCCCAGACAGGAGCTTGCAGGATCCTCAGCGACTTCAGACAGCGCAGTGGCCTGCAGGATCCGGTGACTGCGGGCGGGACAGAGGTTTGTAGGTTCCGCTGATTTCGGGCGGAACAGAGGTTTGTAGGTTCCGGCGACTCCAGGTAGAGTAGAGACTTGTGGGATCTCGGCGACTTCAGGCAGAGCAACGTTTTGTAGGATCCGGCGACTTCAGGCAGAGCAACGGATCGTAGAGTCCAGTGGCTTTAGGCAGGATAGAGGCTTGCAGGATCCCGGGGCTGAGCGGCCCCGGGATAAGGCCTTTAGAAGATGCTTCCGATACGAGAACTGAAGCAAGACTGAATTTCTTCACCGATTGTTTGGCTTTTATATCTTTCTAGAGAGAACGGAAAAATTATTTAAATTAAACGCAAATTTTTTGTAAATGGTCAAGAGGAAAAAGTATTTATGTGGAATTATCGAAATAGAAACTACAGACCGGTAACAAATTTGAATATAATTTCCATGGAGACCAAATAAACATCAGTAACAGAACATGTCAAATTTTAGTTTTAGGCTTGTTATAAGAAAATGGAAAGATTTAAGTGGAAAAGGAGATATTATTGAAATAGGAAAAAAGGTAGCGCAACTATCCACACAAAGCCCGAAATTGTAGAGTTACGGAAAACTAACTAAAAGATCGAAAAAAGGTAGACTTCATTGACACCAATTTAAAAGTGCTGATAATGTGGAAATACGAAGTAGAAATGATTTGTGATTGTGTTCTTATGGTTTGAAATCGTTACAGGATCCTATGGAAATAAAGGTGATGTAAAATATCCCGATTTGAAGTGAATGCAGAGAATTGAAACAGAATGGAAAAATGGATTTAAATTAATGTAAAATGATAAGTAAGTAGCATAACACTACATTTTCCCCCGACCCTGGAAAATTTTTGACTCAGCAAAAATTTTGATATATACATTCTAAAATAAACCATAAAAACACAGCTTTGCAGAAACAGACAACACCAGTCTAAATCAGATATACTATCTCTTACATTCATCATCTGCATTCAGGTAAGGGTGGAGTTCACATTCAATGACTACCACTCTAAAAGTGTGTTTTCAAAACGACATTAAGGCTTATTTAAGGAGTAGTCAACCGCTCCTGTGTGGGAAAAAAAAATAGTCGAAGAAACACCACTCTTAGAAGTGTGTTTTCAAAAGGACATTCAGGTTTATTTAAGGAATTGTCAACCGCTCCTAAGTGAAGATAAAAATTAAGGGAGTAGTCAGCTGCTCCCAAGTGAAGATAAAGGTAAAGAAATACCTCAAGTAAGCTTTAGTCGCTATGACTTAAGTAAAGATTAAGAACGGCCAGAGCGGTAGGGCTCAAAGCCAGAGATCAGCAACATCACCAACGAGATGTGTCTGAAATAAAAATAAAAAGTGACGATTAACCAACGAAAGTTCGAGGTCCTAAAGTAAGATGTGTTGAAGAACACTGGATCATCAAACAAACAAACAAATTAAAAGAAATAAAAATAATAAGGTGAAAATGATGGTGATATTTATACATATATACAAATTAATAGTAAATAAAAGTTAAGAAAATTTATGATTTTACATCTTTAATGTGCCACTTGCCTCTAACTCCATTAGGGTCTTCAAGCACATAGACTAGTGGTGACAGTTTAGCTATCACTTTGCACTTGATGAACTGAGGGGCAAGTTTAGCATTAATGTATGCGCCGGCATCGCTTAAAACATGGTTTTTACGCCAAACAGTGTCTCCCACATTGAATTCTTTAAAAGACCGACGAAGATCATAGCGAGCGCTATTTTTAGCGTGAGCTATGTGAAGTTTAGTTTGAACTTTGTGAAATATAGATGAGAGGAGACCAGCATTAGACGCGTAAATATCACGAGGCATAAATACCAATTCCTCGAGGTTCTGAGTTGGAGTATAGAAGGAACCACAAGGTATTGTTTCCCTACCAAAGACTAAAAAATTTGGAGTAAAACCAGTAGCTACATTTGTAGCGCTGTTCATTGCGTACTGAATCTTAGCAAGATGGTTGTCCCAGGATCTATGATCGTCTCCTACTAGAGATGCTAGAGCTGTAATAATTGTGCTATTAAACTTCTCCGTAGGATTAACCTGAGGACAATATAAAGCTGTGTGAAAAATACAAGGAACATTATAAGAATTTAAAAATGAGTGGAATTCTCGCGACTGAAATTGAACAGCGTTGTCCATTATAATAGTTTGAGGAATGCCATGAACTAGAAAAACTGAATTTTCCAAAACATTAATAATATTAGCTGAAGTAGCACGTTTAAGGGGAAAAATCATAGTATATTTAGTAAAATTGCAGTTAATCACTAGAATATACTGATTTCGTCTTCGAGTCATTGGCAATGGACCCATAAGATCTAAGGATATAGTTTGAAAAGGTCTGGAGCAAAGTTTGGGTTTACCCATAAGACCATAGGGAGAATGATTAGGGTGTTTGTAGGTTAAGCAGGTTTCACAAGTCGAGATTAATTCAGCAATGTCCTTAAACATACCAGGCCAATAGTATTTTAATGATATTTTCTTGAATGTTTTGAAGATACCAAGATGGAGTTCTGAAGGGGAACCATGGTTAGCTTCAATATGTGCCTGTCTATCTTGAGGTAGTGGAACTTCTTTCCAAATAAAGTCATCGTTTAGACGATCATGAGAATGGACACAGCGGTAAAGTTTGTTATCCCTGATAGTGTAGTTGGGATATGCGTCTGGATTGTTGGAACATCCGAGAAAAATTTTGTTGTAGTGTTCAAGTCTACGATCAGGTGATTCTTCAATCGTAATGGGATGTACGCCTTGAGGTGAAGTTTCTCGTGTATTAGGACGTTCTTGATTTTTATGTCTTGATAATAAATCTGGAACAACGTTATCCTTTCCTTTTTTATGTGTTATGACAAAGTTAAAGCATGATAAGCGTAAAGTCCAGCGAGCAAGTCTTCCTGATGGGTTTGATAAATTCTGAAACCATTTAAGCGCAGCATGATCAGTATATATTGTAAATTCTTTACCATTGTCTAGGTAACATCGCCAATGTTCTAATGCAGTTATTACAGCCAATGTTTCTCTTTCAGTAGTTGAGTAGTTCCGTTGATTTTTATTTAGTGCTTTACTCATGTAAGCAATCACGACTTCTTTATCATCTTGTTGTTGGGTAAGCATTGCTCCTATGCCATAATTTGATGCATCACAATGTACAGAGAAGGGTAGTTCGAAGTTAGGGCAAGCAAGGACAGGAGCAGTTACCAAGGCTTCTTTAAGTATCTGGAAAGCAGCTGCAGCTTGTGAATTCCATAAAAATTTAGGAGCGTTCTTCCCGGAACAGGTTAGTTGGTTGAGTGGAGAGGCAATAGTGCTAAAGTTTGGAATGAATCTTCTGAACCAGCTGCAGGTGCCTATGAATCTTCGTACTTCTTTTCTGCAAGTAGGTACAGGATATTCTAAAATAGCTTTCATTTTATCTGGATCTGCACGTAAACCATACTCGTCCACAAGAAAACCAAGGTATTTCAGTTCTTTCTTGAAGAATTGACTCTTCTCAAAGTTAATAGTTAGATTGGCATATGATAGTTTTTCATGAACTTTCATGAGAAGCGATATGTGTTCATCAAAAGTCTCACTAATAATAACAATGTCGTCCAGATAGCAAAATACCTTGTTCTCAAATTCAGGAGTAAACAGCATATCCATTAATCTTTGTAGAGTTGCAGGTGAGTTGGTGAGGCCAAAAGGCATTACTTTAAATCTAAACATACCTCTTCCAGGTACATAAAAGGCAGTTTTATCTTTATCCGCAGGATTCAAGGGAATTTCCCAAAATGCTTTTGCAATGTCAATGCTTGATAAGTATTTGGCATTCTTCAGGTTGTCCAAAATTTCGCTTATTAGTGGCAACTTATAAGCATCACGACGTGTAATTGAGTTAAGCTTCCTGCTGTCAACACAGAAACGCCATTCACCATTCTTCTTCGGAGTGATGAGAACTGGAGATAACCAAGGACTTTCGCATTGTTCAATGACCTTCCATCCCAGCATCTTGTCAACTTCATTAATTAACGCCTTTTGTTTTTCAGGAGACAGTCTATAACATCTTTGTTTGATTGGAAGAGAATCACCAGTATCAATCTTGTGGGTGATTAAATGTGTGCTTCCCAGGATACCTTTTTCCTCAAAAGAAATTGTTTTGAAGCGTTGGATGATGTCGTTAGCGATGTTCTTTTGGTTAGGAGTTAAATGCTCATAAGGTAAAACTTTAGTATCTTTAGTTTCGATAGCAGAACATTTAGATTCTGTAAAGTTAAGAGAAGATAAAACACTAGGTAAAAGATTAAATTTTCTCCAAAAGTCAATACCTAATATTAGCGAAGGAAATATTTCAGGGAAAACATAAGCTTTAATTAAATGAGTTTGATTATTAAAATGAACAGGTAAGTCAAAATAACCCAAGGAATTAACTTTTTGACTATTAGCAGTAGAGACAGTAATAAGATCTGACTTGAAAAGTTTACAGCCCAGTTTAAGAATTTCCAAATGAGAATTATTACCCAGAATAGTTACTGAGCTGCCAGAATCTAGTAAACCAGATAAAGTTAAGTCGTAAATTTTGACATTAACGAATGGACGATTAAGATCTTGTTCTTTGGAGTAGAGTGTAGAAGAGATTTTGTAACAAGAAAAGAAGTTTTGAATTGTTTTAATCCAACTAGTCCAATCGTCTTTATCAAAGTTTAAGTTACTTTTCAAGTCAGCAGTTAGTTTTTTGAACTAGTATGTGGTTTGGGAGAACAAGTAGGGCAATCTGCAGTTTTAAAACCTTTAAGACCACATTTGAAACAAATCACGAATCGTGGTTGAGTACAAGTGTTCAAAGTATGACCTTGTTTGCGACAGCGAACACAAAAGGAGCTTTCTTGAGGAGCTTTGGTTTGAGAGAGACTATTAACTTGCCTAGAAGGGTATTTGTAGGATGAAGTGAATTTATTCATGAGGGGAGGAGAAGGTCTTGAGTTATTAGAAGAATTTGAAGAGTCAACTGAACTTGAAGTGGAATGCTTGTAGTTGAATTCAGAAATAAGAGGACTTTGTTGTACATTTGGTTCTTTAAATTGTTTGTCTCTGTCTAGGAATTTTTCATAGTTTTGGCAAGTAGCCAAAAGAGAGTCGATAGAGTCAATGTCTTTTAGAGCTACGAAGACAGAATAACATGGGCGAATATTCCTCAAAATAATCTCCAATTGTTCTGTTTCAGAAAGTTTTTTCGAAAGACGAGAAAACATTCCAGACATGATGGAAATATAGATGACAATAGGTTCATCTCGACCTTGAGTTCGATTCCTAATCGCTTCTAAAAGTTTGTGATCATAATCAAAACCACCAAAGTCTTTGATTAATAATGAAGAAAGTTCGTTCCACGTTAAGTTTGGATTCTGATTATATTTAAATCTGAACCAATGAAGAGCATTGTCAGTGAAAATTTCAAACGCTTGTGAAATCAAAAAGTCTTTGGACAAGCCACGAGCTATACAGTATTCTTCCAGTTTTTGAAGAAAGGATCTTGGACAGCTTTTACCATTAAAGGTGTGTCTTTTCAGATCTTTGAAGACGTTGGATGGAGAAAAAGATTGAGGTGGTGGTGGAGGATACGGGGTATGGACCTGAATAGAAGTTTGAGAAACAAGAGGGAGTTCCGTGACAGTCGGGTCAACCGTAACAGTCGGGTCATCAGGAGGGTCAAGTGATGGAACGTCATTTTCAGTTGAAGGTGGAGTCAAGGATTCGAATTGTTTAGCCATAGCGTCATATTTCATCTTCAAAGTCTCGAAATTAGCTTTAAAGTCTGGATATAAGTCAGTATCTATTCGCTCTAATCTGTAAAAAACATGGTTAATAAAAGTTTCTATTAGTCGTAAATATTTGGTTTCACCTTGTAAAATTTTTTTAATTTTACAGTCCAGATAGGTCAATGTAGAATCAATTTGAGACAAGTCATCCTTGATCGGAATTGGAGAAGTCAGAATATCTTCAGGGTGAGAATTCGCAACTAAACGTAAAACTTGTTTTTTTTGAAGCAAAACAGTATTAGCTGGTTCCTCACATCTAATCTTCACTTCGTATTCAAGTTCGGCCTTGTTAAGGAATTCGTACTTAATAACCCTTTTCATTGTTATAATTACGTGTAAAGTTAAGTTTAAGAAATAAAAATATTATTAAAAATCGTACCTCTAAGTTATCTATAATAAAAAATATTATAATGATGAATGTAACTTAGAGTGATGAATGTAAATGAAGTGTTATTTGTAGGCCTAAATATAATCCAAATAAGTTGAAAAACTAGAAGAAGTTTTGTTTTAGAATTTTGAAGGTATGAAAAGGATGTGTAAATGAATGATGAATAGTAAGTTAAGAACAAAAAGGAAAGCAATTAAATCAAAAGGAACTAGACAAGGCGCAGTAAAGGTGAAGAATTAAGAGAGAAAGAGGACTTTTACGTTGGGCGCCAAACTGTCGTGAAGCGACAATTAAAAGAGAAGGAAAACCTAACCTACGATCAGCAAAACAACCAAATAGACCAAGACAATAATATATTTAAGTTTTTAAAAGAGTATTTACAATTTTATTAAAAAAAATGAAATATGAAGATGATGTGATTTACAAATTATATTTAAAAAAAAGGTAATAAAAAAAAGATTTATGTCGTAGCTGAGTCCGAAGATCCCAAGCGTGCTCTCAGCGCCTGGAACGAGCACGCACGGCGTAGGTGGGTAGGCGTGGGCGTCTCTAGGCGACGACCTCAGGTGAATGCGGCGATTGCAGGATCGGCGACTTCAGCCCAGACAGGAGCTTGCAGGATCCTCAGCGACTTCAGACAGCGCAGTGGCCTGCAGGATCCGGTGACTGCGGGCGGGACAGAGGTTTGTAGGTTCCGCTGATTTCGGGCGGAACAGAGGTTTGTAGGTTCCGGCGACTCCAGGTAGAGTAGAGACTTGTGGGATCTCGGCGACTTCAGGCAGAGCAACGTTTTGTAGGATCCGGCGACTTCAGGCAGAGCAACGGATCGTAGAGTCCAGTGGCTTCAGGCAGGATAGAGGCTTGCAGGATCCCGGGGCTGAGCGGCCCCGGGATTAGGCCTTTAGAAGATGCTTCCGATACGAGAACTGAAGCAAGACTGAATTTCTTCACCGATTGTTTGGCTTTTATATCTTTCTAGAGAGAACGGAAAAATTATTTAAATTAAACGCAAATTTTTTGTAAATGGTCAAGAGGAAAAAGTATTTATGTGGAATTATCGAAATAGAAACTACAGACCGGTAACAAATTTGAATATAATTTCCATGGAGACCAAATAAACATCAGTAACAGAACATGTCAAATTTTAGTTTTAGGCTTGTTATAAGAAAATGGAAAGATTTAAGTGGAAAAGGAGATATTATTGAAATAGGAAAAAAGGTAGCGCAACTATCCACACAAAGCCCGAAATTGTAGAGTTACGGAAAACTAACTAAAAGATCGAAAAAAGGTAGACTTCATTGACACCAATTTAAAAGTGCTGATAATGTGGAAATACGAAGTAGAAATGATTTGTGATTGTGTTCTTATGGTTTGAAATCGTTACAGGATCCTATGGAAATAAAGGTGATGTAAAATATCCCGATTTGAAGTGAATGCAGAGAATTGAAACAGAATGGAAAAATGGATTTAAATTAATGTAAAATGATAAGTAAGTAGCATAACACTACAACTTACACCACATACTTCGGTGGCAGTATCCACCAAAACTTTCTTAACATTATTCCATACATTCTTCAAGTCTAAATCATTCATACAAAATTCATTCAACACACTTATATTTTCCATCAGTCTGCATTTATACTTCTCTTTCACACCTTCATCTTGTAACCTCTCTATTCTTATACGCTGTAACGCAGTGGTAGACACAGATGTCCGATGGCGCCCACGCTTAAATAGACCATTAATTCGGCATAAGACCAAGTAATGATCCGTCCCTACGTTGGACCCCCGGTAAACCCTTGTATCTACCACTGCGCTCCTCATTCTTCCATCCACAATTATGAAATCTATCATGCTTCTATCATCCCCTCTTTCCCATGTATACATGTGAATCCTCTTATGGCGAAAGAAAGTGTTCGCCACAAAAAGATTCTTTTCCACACATATGGTGAGGAGGTCTTCACCATTCTCATTTATTCTTTCATCGCCAAACGCTCCTAATATCCTTTCATAACCAGACCTCTTCACTCCCACCCTTCCATTAAAATCTCCTAACATAATAATATTTTCATTTTCCTTGCACTTCGTCAACACCAGCCTTACCATGTCCCAAAACTGCTCTCGGATATAAGTGGGCTTAGACATATCTGGGGCGCACACCCCAAGTACAAACAACTTCTTTAAGCCCACTTTCATTCGTATCCACAGCAGCCTTGGGCTTACACATTCATACTCTTTCACACATTGACCCATTCTTTCTGAAAGGATGACACCGACTCCCTGGCATGCCCGCTCGGTCTCGTCTACACCAGACCAGTAAGCGGTATACATGCCATGTGCAGTGACATCTCTTCCCTTTCGTTTCGTCTCATTCACACATAATACATCTATTCCTCTATCATTCATCATTTCGCATATTTCATCCATCTTATCATTCATTGCTCCACATACATTCAGCGTAGCCAGACGGGCCTCCGCAATCCACTTTTCGCCCCTCCAGGAGACAGGACGTGACGGGTGGCGAACCTCGTCGCCGGTTTTCCTCCCGGAGATTCTTCGCACCCCTGCCCCATTAAAGCGGCGCCGGGAACTCGGGGCCATTTCTCTATATATGTAGTAGTAATAGTATAGCAGTAAGCTATACTATTACTTACTGCTATACTATTAGTAAGCTTTTTGAAAACGGTTTTAATTTTTTAATGAATGATTTTTCAATGATGAATTCAAAGTTATTGAAAGGGTTTAATTCAACAAAAATAAATTTAAAAAATACTCGTACAGTTGCAGGAATAATATATTTCAACTATCTCAGTTTTACATTCTGTGGGGTAAACTTTTCACATTCCTATTTGATTGATTACTTATATGATAATTAAAATATTAGCCCTCAGCTTATCTATTACGTTTACCACTTGTCCAGAGAAGAATCATCAAAAAATCAATTTGTTTTTTTACAGTACAGAGAGGTAAATATTATAAATTTAAATAATTAATTTTCTTTGTGAGATGCAGGATAGATAAATAAATTGGATTCAGGACTAATTCCAGCCGCTCAATTTCACCATCGCACATCGCAACAAAACTCGCAATACCAGCCATACCATTCTTGGTGTTTGGCGTTCCACCACTGTGCGATTTAGAAGAAGTTTTCTACCTCGCACAACTTTCTTGTGGAATTGATTACCACCAGCGATTGTTCCGGACCGAAGCGACTTAGGGACCTTCAAGAAAGAGCCTACTCCTTTTTAAAAGCCGGCAACGCATCTGCGATTCGCCTGGTGTTGCAGTTGTTTATGGGCGGCGGTAGTCACTTACCATCAGGTGAACCGCATTCTCGCTTGCCTCCTCTCCTATAAAACTTTGAGAAACACTGTGATGATCTTACCTTTCTGATGTTGCAATCCGAAGATGTGTATAGGATCTCAGTGGCGGCACTAGATAGAAAAAAACGTGTTTGAACTCATTTGAAAGGGCTCATAACCACTCCACTATGACTACAGTTCCCATAAACCATTATTGCCTCACCTGTCTAGGCACCAAACGACATCTTTCGGTTTAAACGTGTACAGCGCAAAAGATAGCTGTTATTAATACAGTAAAAAGTTATATTATAGTTAGTTATAGATGGTGGTATATGAAATTAGTCGTCTGTGAAAGTGAATTTTATCTGTATAGTAGTAAGAAAATATTTAGAAAAAAAAAAGTTAAAATCAAATTTCGCCATTATTGTTTGTGGAATGTTAACGTGTGAGAAATTCGATCAAAAATGAGATAACTTTACTGTTTTTATACGTTAGTTCTAATGTTGCACATCAAACTAATTGTGAAGATATTTTCTTAAGGAAATTTAACCAACCAAAACGTTTGCATATAATAATTTAGCTCTAAATTTTAATCACTATACGCGAACATCGTTTATTGATTATGTGTTGTTTAAAATGTATTCTAATCGGTTTTTTGTGTTAAATGAATGCAAAATATAAAATAATGATTCACTATTAACACGTTGATAGCAATTTATATGTGAAATATCTGTTGAGATGTGTCTAGAAATTATTAAAACCTATTTTTTTCATTTATTTACTTATTTATTCAAATTTATATTGGGTAAACATTATAAACTTATGTGTATTCAGTATATAACATGTTATTGATATTGGTGTCATTTTAAAAGGAATATCATAAACTCATAATTTTCATCATTACAGCCCTTCACAAGTCTACTGCTGAACATAGGCCTCCTAAGAAGAATGCCACAAAGCACGGTCCTGAGTCACCTGCGTCCATCGACTTCCTGCATATCTTACCAGGTCGTCACTCCATCTAGTAGGGGGACGCTCTACACTTCGCCTGCCGGCACGAGGCTGCCACTTGAGAACCTTTCTTCCCCATCGAATGTCGGTTCTTCGAGCTATATAGCCGGCCCATTGCCACTTCAGCTTACTTATCCGTTGGGCTATGTCGGTCACTCTGGTTCTACTGCGGATATCCTCATTTCTGAGTTTATCACGCAGAGAAACTCCGAGCATAGCCCTCTCCATAGCTCGCTGAGCGATCTTGAGCTTCCTCATCCGGCCAGCAGTGAAGGACCACGTCTCAGTTCCGTATGTTATCACTGGCAACACACACTGGGTGTATAGTCTCGTTTTCAAGTTTTGAGGTATACGAAGAGGAGTGATGTACTCGCCATTGATGTTGATACCGTATCCTTTCCAGTCCAGCTTCTGGACTTCAAACATCTTCCAATGCAGCGGTGAAGAGTTTCGGGGATATGTAAGACAGGGTGACATCACTGTCTTACACCTCTCTGCAATTGGATAGGTTTCGTACTCTGGTTCTATACTCGGATAGCCATTGTAGCCCTACTGTAAAAGCACTGCGACACTTTGATATACCGACAGTCAACTTGGCACCGCTGAAGGGACTGCAGCACCGCCCAAACTTCGACGGAATCAAAGGCTTTCTCATAGTCCACATACGCCAGACATAGTGGCAATTGTACTCCTCGGACTTCTGTACAATTTGCTGAAGGGTATGTATGTGGTCTATGGTGCTAAAGCCTTTTCGGAAACCGGCTTGTTCGTAGGGCTGGAAGTCGTCAAGTCTGCGCGCGAGAAGATTCAAAATGACTCTCGAAAACAGCACGTAGACGCGGCTCAGAAGGGAAATCGGTCTGCAGTTCTTTAAGAGAGCGTTGTCACCTTTCTTGAAGAACAAGACCCCCGCCCTTCTGCTCCACGCCTCCGGTGTAATGCCACCATGGAGGACGGAATAAAAGAGCTTCTGAAAGACTTCAAGTAACGGTTATCCACCCGCTTTCATAAGCTCCGCTGTAATTCCATCCTCGCCTTGCCGTTTTTAAGGTGCTCGAGAGCCATTCTAATCTCGCTCAGACTGACGTCCGGGATATCTTCGGAAAAATGTCGGATAAGACTCGCTCTTGGATCGTTACTCACACTTGCGTGCAGCTCGACGTGTACAGCTGCCTATAGAACCTCTCAATCTCACTCAAAATCTCAGGTGCCCCGGAAACGATGCTGCCACACTCGGTCTTCAGCTTTGACAGTTGGCTCATTCTGGCAGAGAGATCTCTAGCAGAGAATTCGGAGCCTTGGTTCCGCTCGATTGCTTCTTCAATACGAGCTGTATTGAAGTTGCGTAAGTCCCGCCACATGCATTTGTAGATCTGTCTGTTCAGTTGTCTGTATGCTGTCAAATCTGTTGAAGAATGTAGCTTCATCTCCCGTCTAACAGCCATGAGATTAAGACTGTTTGGATAGTTTTTGTGTTCTTCTGCGGTGGGTCTTGCAGAACTTAGCTCCGACCGCATAGACAGTTTCCACGAGCTTGTCATTCATATCGTCCACTTCATTGCAGTCTTCTAGGCACTGAAAACGGTTTTGTAACTCAAACTGAAAGGTTTTGGGACTTTGGAACAGAGCACGAGGGAGACGGAGCGTTGACTTCATTAGACGAGAACTCTCCAACTTACATTTAGGTTCAGTGTGCCTCTAACCGTTCGGTGATCGCTGCCGGTTTTCACCCTCGCGATCACTGAGACATCACTGAACAGTTGTCGTCTGGTCGTCATAATGAAGTCAATCTCATTTTTTGTCGAACCGTCGGGGCTCGACCAGGTCCACTTTCTGTGGGACCGCTTCTTGAAGAAAGAGTTCATCATAAAGAGTCCCTCTTTCTCCATGAAGTCGGCCAACTGCTGGCCCCTTGGGTTCCGTTGCCCTATTCCAAATTTCCCTACTTTCAGCTCACCGTTCTCTCTTGTGCCTAGTTTTGCATTGAAGTCTCCAATTAACACCGTATATTGTGATTTGGAGGAATGCATGGCTCTAGAGATATCCTCATACATTTCCTCCACCTCCTTATCGGGGTGTACCAAAGTTGGTGCGTAAACCTGTATGGCCTTCAGCGACTACCGTTTGGTGATTCTGAGTACGCAACCCTCGTCGACACACTCTTAATCTTTACAACGTTGTTAACGAGAGACTTGTGGACGATAAATCCGACACCTCCTTGGGACAGATGTTCGCCCTCCTGGTAATAGAGCAAGTTGCCGTATTCAAGGATTACTGAATCCTCCCCCTCTCTTCGGACTTCGGACATTCCTATAATATGCCAGCGTAACTTGTCTATCTCTTCTTCCAGCTCCACAATCTTCTCGTCAGTCCTCAGGATGCGTGCGTTGTATGTTGCCAGGTTGAGTCGTCGTAGGTGGCAACCGAACCTCCACCGGAGATTCTTAGCACCCCCTGCCCCGCCGTTACCATGGTCGCCACCGTAGCCAGGAATAGCGGGGCCGCCGGGGACTGGGGGCCGTCTCTTCGTAACTTTCATAATAGGGGGTATATTGCCATAGTTGCCACGCTTGGCGAGCGGGTTGGCAACTGCAGTTTTTTTATTGTATTTTTGCCGTTACCAGAAGGATGCTGCTGCCCATCTCCTGCCTGTTTCCCTTTGTCGCCTTTTACGACACCCACGGGAAGATATGGGGTACTGGATATTCTTAACCGCCACTACACGGCCATCATCATATACGATCATATACTATTATAATATAAACTAATTGTCTCCAGTTAATACAGTATTACACTTTTCTTGTAAAACTCGAAATAATAAATATAATAAACGTTTTTTTAAAGACTGTCTCGCCCGGTCGTAAAAAATAGTGACATTTACTTCGCGGACAGGTCAGGCGAGAAACACTCGCGCGGGGCGGGCGGTTGAGTGGATAAAGACCTAGGTCACTGTGATGATATTACCTCCATAATGGTAGACTTAGCTGGTGGGGTAAAAGATCTCAGTTATGCCACTACGAAACACACTTAAATAAACTGGCAGAATTATCTCATTTGTAGTATTTACTTATGTATTTATATAAATATATAATTATATAAAGTATGTAATTTATTATTTTTATGTACATAAGTTATATATAATACTTTGCATATATTAAATAGTTTTTGATTTATAACTTTATATATGTGTATATGTATTATATTGTTTTATATTTATATACCTTGATTTATATTCCTGTCTTTTAGCTTTTCACACATCTACTTCATATTTTATCTCTGCATCACCTAAAGGTAGAGAATGCCTCAGGCATTTAGTCCGCCTATACATCAAATTGTATGAAGTTTAAATAAATAAATAAATAAATACCATCGTGTTTGGGCTCATTTGAAAGGGCTCACGAATTAACTAGTTGAAATACCCTTTCAGATTTATTGTAGTGTGTGACTTATTACCGGACTGTGTAATTATGATTTATTATGATTTCAGACAATTAAAAAACCAGCAAAACTACCAATTAGGTACAACATTAGAAATCAGCCATATATTTTACAGGCAATAAAAAACAAGGCAGAATGTAAAAAGCATAACCAACTACAACCAGAAGACGAAAATATCGGCGTATGTCAAGAAAACCTACAAGCACCATTAACAGTAATTCCTATAAAAGACCAAGTTACCTGTACCCAGTATTTAGAATTCAATGATTTTTGACTGGAAGTAAGATTTTTATATTGAGTAAATGAAACAATGTTTACTCTACTCGATGATTTATTACACGAATTCTACACATTTAATAAAACAAATTTTACGAATTTTATTTTGTTTAATTTAACTTAATTTAATTAGTGACGTTTGGTTGCTTCAACTTTATTTTAGAATGTAACATGTAGCGTGCTTAATTAGATAAACAAAGAAGGCTAGAACATCCTATTTCAGTTAATGAAAACTGATCTGGTCATCATAAAATCTTCAGAACGTGCCCATGCTCACGGATTTTTCTGAGCGCACCGTAATTTGCTGGCTTCATTTTATTTGCATTAAGCCAAACTGACCGTGAGTGAACGTGCATATAACAGGGCCCCGTCACTCGTTCAAGGTCACGCGTTGTATACCTACCGGCTAGCGTACTCCGGGAGTACAAGCACAGTATAAATAATAGTACTACGTAGTGCTAGTATCAGTGGGGTGTCGCCCGCTCTACAGATAGGTAATTTAATTATTAATCATTAAAATAAACAGATAAAAATAAATAACAGATGTATTAAATAAATATTATTATTATTATATCTGATCCATTTCTTAAAATTGTCTTAATACTTATCTTATCATGAATAAAAATATATTTTTCAGTGGACAATATATCTTTTCAGTGGACAATATCTTTAATTACTGACTTTACAATTTTACTTGCAGTTCACACTAACAATCATTTCGGTTTGAATTTGAAGAGCTGAAGTTTATCCACAGGAGGGACCGCAACATGAAGCGCATATGTCTCCGGTGCAGCCGCCGATGCATTTTGAAGTGTTTGACATAGGAAATGATATATGTATATATATAGGAAATTCTACTTTTATTTTGTAGGAGTCACGCCAAACAAGCGCGCATGGCTACGTCTCCGTTTATCGAGAATTTGAACTAGAACTGTTGATAAAATATCGATATACCAAAAAATCGATATTATTTTTTAGAAGTACCGATATTTTTTTTCTAAATTTTGGACGACATATAGATATAGTTTGATATTGAAATATAGATATTGACAGTTGATATATTTTTTAAATACCTTATACGTTTTAATTTTTTATTTTTTCACGTAAATCATTTAATCTATAACACCATCGTAATCTTAAATCCTAATCCTTGATGGACCCAATCTACTGAACTTTATTTACACTATACACATATATATTATTGTAATTTTAATGTGTGTGATATTAAAATTACTATAATCTGTGAAACTTAGTACTACTTTACTTACTGTGAGTTTTGGCAGGAATTTGACCATCAACGGATTTGTGCTCCTATTTTATCGTTTAAATAATCATTTGAAGTGGATTTTTATCAAAATGTTGCGATTTTGTTTATTAAGTGTCTGCGCATGCAACTATCAGAGAAAACGATGAAACAAGTACATCGATATTGGTATAAACGATGATAAAAACGATGGTTGGTGATATCAGAAACTCTTAAATATTTGATTTCTTCAGCTACATCTGTAGAATCTGAACGTATTACATCTACAATCAATCTTTTAGTGCCCAATAATCGTAGTATTGAAACAGCTGAACATATAAAACAACGAGTATGTTTAAAACTCTTACTGAAAAACATTGGTACACATAATTGTCTCATCTAAATTAAAAAAAAATAATTTAAGTTAAAATTACAGCCTGTATACGTCCCACTGCTGGGTACATGCCTCTTCTCATTTCTGAGAGGGTTTTAGAGAAAGGAAACGTCTGCCGCGCTGTCCCAATGCATGTTGGCGAACCTCGAGTTTTCGATTTTTTTTATTTCTTAGACTTGCAGGTTTCTTACGATATTTTCCTTCACCGCCGAGCACGTGGTAAATCAGCATCGAACCCGGGTTGCTTACGTACTGTGAAATTTACAGCGGATGCTAACCATCTGAGCAACCAAGAATCATTAATAATTACTAAGAACTATAACCTAACATTTTCATACATTTATAATTTAATTTGTTTAATAAATATACTAAATTATAAACTGTATAAATATTTTTTGAGCTGACATACGATTTAAATAAAGCCGATATATCGATATATCGCTATGTTTTCGGTAAATAAAACTCCGATTTTGATATATTTATAATTATCGATATATTGAAAATCCGATATTTTAAAAATATCAACACTCCTAGTTTAAACTGATCAGTTGCAATGATCAGTTGAACTGACCGTGTGTGTCGAAGTTTTTGTGGATTAAATCCGTTTAAAATGATCAGTTGAACTGATGTCAGTTTAACTGACCGTGTGTGGGTACCATTAGATTGCTTTGGAGCGACCGTGGTTCCATAAGAATATTTCTGGCTTTATATAAAGTGACTATAATTTAATATTTCTTTCTCTTTTTACTATTTCAATATGAAACTTTTGACCAAAATTACTAAAGTTGCATTTCTATGTTCAAAGCTAGAAAGCTATTAGAAAATTCCGCTTCCACTCTTGTGCTTATTAAACCTTAATTGTATTAACAAAATTGTAACACACAGAGTAAAAATATTTGTAGAAGGTCCAGCAAAATGAACGCAGAATAAAATTATGCTATAGGGACATATTTTAAGTTGTGTCAAATAACTTATCCAATATGTTGCATTGACTTCTGCCACTGGAGCGAATATTGAATATAGCTAAAAACATACACATATGAAGTGGATATAAAGAAACCACAGATTTACGGACGATATAAATTCACCGCGGAAATCTGTAGTATTTGCAATTTCCTTTTAGAAAGACCATTTTCCGGTTTATTGATTTAGATTATTTATGAAAGAAGTAGAAACTTATATTATAGTGAAACTTATACATTATTATTACTCGTTATTATTAACCGCTCTTTTATCATTATTCAACTAAATAAAAATTTATTATTCGGCAGTCAAATTATTATCCAAATTATTACTACTTTATAAAGGACATTGCTCTGCGCCCATACATTGTTCGCCTTGGAACCAAGAGCATCTGAAAATTATGTGTTTTATTGTTAATCATTAGTAAATTCCTATATGATCTTATTTTATAGCGGACTAGCTGCATAATAGATATATTTCAAAAAAGTATCTGATTTTGAGGTTATAAACGAACGAAGAATATTACGGTATTTCATAGGTCCGTGTGATTTTTAACAAAGTGAAAAACGATGTCCTAAAACAATTAGCTATTTTTAGTGCCAATCTAGATAATTAGGTTGCAGTTTTTGTTCTAAAGCATAAGTTTATGTAAGTGCAACGTATAAATGCAAAGAATCAAGTTAACAAACCTGCTTTCTTAGCATTGATTTTGAAATGACAGATAATGTTTGTGTTTTAATGTAAAATTAAAAATGTATGTACATATATAATGGTTGTTACCATTTAGATGTTGTCATTAGCATATACGGTACGTTAAGATACCTAGTACCTAAATGTATAAGGACTTTTAGTCACACCGCTAGACATGCCGTCGTATAGCGAGCGTATCAACCACGGTTTCAACCAAGTTTCAACAGCGCGCGCTTGAACAGCGTGAATATTATCGACTACTATCTAGTGCATTTGCAAGCGTGTTCATCAGGACGGCGCTGTTCAAACGTGTCACTATGAAACCAGCCTTACCAACTTAGTACCTTATTGGTAGTATAAGTTGTTTTTACACCTACATTAACTTATTATGTTTGAATTAGAAATAAAACACAGATTAATTTCATGTTTATTGTTCATCTTCTAAATTGGAGATGAAAATATTGTATAAAAATTGTCGATACTATTTTGATGTCTCGTAAAGCTCAAGTACCAAATTATGGTCATAACATGGGCGCAGTAACCAATGGTTCTGCGTACAACGATGCAATTATAGCAATATTGCACGATTTCTTCTTTGTTCATCTTTTAACAACATTTAACCACAAACAGAGTCGCAAGTTACACAAAATACACTTTCCATTGCGTATGCGTAAGTCCGTTTATGAATTATTGGTAGGTTATCGTTTGAGCGGTACATAGTTCCGAAAATCACAACAAGGTTAATCGTTCTTGAGAGCAATAAGAGTCCGTAAAATAGCCAAGTCATAATTTTCAATGTATAGTCCCGAAAGTAACCAAAACACCGATACAATTACAAAGAGCAAACGACGCCAAGCAATGTAATTTTGACAGATTGAGAGATAACAGTGACAGTACAAAGTAGGCACGATGATTTGAAATCGTCTAATCGATTGTTATAGTAAAATAATCGATGTTCTATATATATATATAGATTTAGATATTTACATATAGATCTGAAAAATCCTTGTCCGTTGTCCTGATAGCGACTTAGAACACTCCATCGATTAAATGAATCGATCCAAAACCTCTCTAATCGGATTTAATCAAGATTTATATATATTTTTGAAGTGCCAACTTCTTTAGCGGCGTTGTGCACTTTTTTGTAATGGGTAAAAAATGTTAAACTCGCGTCAGGATACGTGACCTGATCGAAAATTCGTAAGACGGACGGAGAGTAGACAGCCGGCGCGGCGTTCCTACGCTCTCCTGAGGAAGTATCCCTATCTGATTTACGGCGCGGCGAAAATGTATGCCTGCGCCTGCTGTTTCGTTTAGGCGACGCAGGACGCTTGCGGGAACGTTCGTGTGTGTGATTATTCTGAGAGAGACTTTTTAATGTATTATAAATTGTCATGTTTGTGTACGATAGCGCAATAAATAAATATTGTATTCTACTACATAAATTATAGTACTTTTATACTGATAATTAAAGCAATTCGTGCAAAATTATTCCCTAACCATTCCAAAATATCAAAAATGCACAACGTTAATATTCAAGTTTTCACTTTTGCCGGCACTCCCGGAGTGCAACCCGTCATTTTTTTATAGTATAGTGTGACAAACGAGCACACAGTCCACCTGATGGTAAGTGGTTACTGTGACCCATAGACATCTACATCTATCCTCAATAAAGACTCAAGATGCAGATGCGCTGTCACCCGTGAGGACTAAGATGGAATGCCTCTTTGCCAGTAAAAAGGGTCTCCGGTTATCTACACTCACCATACGAAACACAAAAGCGTTAAGCTACTATTTTACGCTGGTTTTCTGTGAGAGCGTGGTCCTTCCCCGGTCGAGCCGACCCATTCGTGCTACAACTATACTACTTATATAACTGCAGCATGGCTCTTCCACGTAAACTAATATTTCAAACATTTCAAGAAATACTTTTGCATAGTTGAAACGTCTGTTCCTTAAGACAGACAGAAACACTGTTCTATTCTGGATTCGATCCCAGGGTAGCGCAAATTATTATTGGGTTTTCATAACTTGAAGTTCCCAGCAGTAGCACGGAGTATGGATTTGTGCCCAGTGTTTGGCAAAGTACGTACGATATAAAATCCGTAAAACTAGTTTTATTTAAATGTGTAGTGTTCGTGTAAATATAAAAATCATCGTGAGTACGGTTATCGTTCTATGATACTCATCAAGGGAAATAATTAATTTCTTTCACTTCTTTTAAATTTTGTATAATTTCATCACTTTTGTATCAATCGTTCTAATGTCATTTTTTATATCTCAATTAAGTTATGGCACAAATTACTAATGAAAAAATTCTGCTCAACTCTGTTTATGATGGTTATATTCTTAAAAATATAACTACTAACGTTGATTTCAGGGTCACAATAAAAGTACCGCCTACCTGGTTAAATTGTAAAACTAAACCATCCAGCGACCCACTAAAGCACATACAAAAAATTTCGTCACAATCAGTCCAGCCGTTTAGGTGGACTTCAAAGACAAACACACGTACAAAAGTAATCTATATATATTAGACAATTTTACGTGGTACAGCTATTTCTGTACTACCAAATCTCAGTAAAATTTTTGAAAAAATAATTTAAGATCAATTGTTAATTTTTTTTAATACAAATAAATTACTTCATAGAAACCAATTTGGTTTAACAAGGGGTCGCTCGACGTCGGACGCCGGTGTTGAGCTTATGAAATATATTTTTAATGCCTGGGAGAATTTACAAGATGGCTTAGGTATTTTCTGTGATCTTTCCAAGGCTTTCGATTGTGTTCATCGTGAGACATTAATCAGGAAACTACAACATTACGGTGTAAAAAATTTGGAGCTTAGACTTATTACTTCATATTTAAGTAACAGAACTCAAAAAGTCGTGATCAATAGTAAAGGTTCCTCCGGATCGGTAGTATCAATGGGCGTTCCTCAGGGCTCGATTCTTGGCCCATTCCTGTTTTTAATCTATATTTATGACTTACCTTATCTTGTAGGGGACAATCAAGATATAGTATTATTTGCTGACGATACCTCTTTAATTTTCAAACTTAAACAGCAGTTAATTAATTATGACGATGTAAATAATTCACTGTCGAAATTAGTACATTGGTTTAACGCCAGCAATATGCTCTTAAACGGCAATAAGACAAAGTGTATTATATTTACAATACCTAATGTAAAACATTCGAATACCAATTTGCTGTTAAATGGGGAGGAGTTGAGTCTTGTGGATACCACTGTTTTTCTCGGTATTACTATTGACGCGAAACTTCAATGGGGCCCCCATATATCTAAATTAGCAAGCAGACTTAGTTCTGCAGCATATGCTGTAAGAAAGATTAGAAGTCTCACAGATCTTGAGACAGCTAGATTAGTGTATTTTAGTTACTTTCATAGCGTAATATCTTATGAAAATTTGCTATGGGGTAATGCGACTGATATTGAAGCTATATTTGTTTTGCAAAAGAGAACCGTTCGGGCGATTTATAATCTAAATTGTAAAGAGTCCTTCAGACAAAAATTAAAAAAAATAAACATATTAACTTTGGCATCGTAATATATTTATGAAAATGTAATGTATGTACATAAAATCATAAATAGCTTTAATAAGAATAAGGATGTGCATACTTTAAACACTAGGAACAAACATAAGCTTGTAATACCAGTTACTAGACTCCACAGAATCAGTAATTCATTTATGGGGCATTGTACACACTTTTACAACAAAATCCCAGAATATATTCAAAGATTGTCAATAAACAAGTTTAAAAGTTTTATTAAAGAGAAACTGTACAAAAAGGGTTATTATAATATCAAGGAATACATGAATGAAAATAACCCTGGGAATAAGGTGATCGCCACTATGCTGGTTCTATGAAAATTCATTTAAAATTGTACAATCGAAATTATGGTTAAGTGATGTTTGAAAAAAAATCCCGCTGGGTTTCTAGCTGGTTCTTCCCTGGACAGAGGTATTTTCCGAACCAGTGGTAAATAAAAAAATTACTTTCAATAAGAATTATGTAATAATCAATATTGAATAAAAAAACATTCTATTCTATTCTATTCTGAAAAAGATCCATGCTGCAGTTATATTAGTAGTATAGTTGTAGCTCGAATGGGTCGGCTCGACAGTGGAAGGACCACGCTCTCACAGAATAACAGCGTCAAATAGCACCCTTCCAGTACCGCGCCCACTATAACAAAAAACTGCTTTGTACCGGGGGCTTCTGACGTCATCTCGGCGCGTGGCACTTGTTTCAACATTTATGTTTTTCACAACTGTTCGTTTATGTTATAAGAGGCTTGAGTTACAGTTCTTCAAAGCTGATAAGATTGTCGATAAGCAGAAACAATAACAATAACATTAAATGTTTCATTAGTTTTGTACAGCTCTTTGTTTCTAAGGGATCTTGAAAAAGTATATTTACTGCCAATAAATTTGGTTTTATCAATGAAAGGGCTTAAGTTTTTATTTTATTTTTATGTCTTCACAAACAATACAAAATAGTCTTCCTAAAATAAACCAAAATTATGCATGTAACCATTATAATAATTCTACTTTTTCACTCACAAACATTTACTATAAATTCGACAATAGACAGTTTGCGCGCGCTTTGTAACCTCATTTTCAAAACCTTTTTGTGAAAATATTATAGCGTCTTCCTTAATTTTTCTTATATAATCATATAGATATAATATTTAGGAATAATATGTTTTTATGAATTTACATACGTGCAATAAACTATCTATAAAAAGGCTAAATATCTCAGAAGGTAGATCTTATTTAAAATCTTACCCGTTATAAATTGTTCGCGTAAAGGTGTTTTCGTTTTCCTTTTTATCAATTGAAACACAAAAATTTACTGCTGTTGTAACTTAAGTCATTCCAAAACATTATCTAGTAAAGATTATTAACATTTCTTACCAGTTTTTAAAAGAAAATCCAACAAAAATCACAAACACAAAAACAAAACAATTACGCAACTTACAGCACCAACAATGCGGAAGTGAATGCCTATTATTTTTTATTTCGTCTATGTAATCGAGTGAGTTTAATACTTGAGAATACTCTTTAGTTCGTTAAGAATCGAAAGAAATAGTGTGCAATTGAAAATATACTGTATTTTTATATCAATTAAGACGAAAATAGCAGCACGTAATGGGGACATGAATTCACGTCCGCGGTACCAACGGTCACAAAACGTGGACATGAATTCATGTCCACAGTACCTTAGGGGACACTGCTGTGTTTCGTATGGTGAGTATAGAGAACCGGAGACCCTTTCTACTGGAAACGAGGCATTCCAACTTATTCCTCACGGGTGGCAACGCATCTGCATTTTGATTCGCAAACGAGGATAAATGTAGATGTCTATGGGCCACTTACCATCAGGTGGACTGTGTGCTCGTTTGTCACCCTATACTATAAACTATATATGTATATATATATACTGAGATCTAGCATTCAAAAGATAGGCTTAACTTTTGTTTCGTAGTTATTTTACATTTATTTAATTAACTGATTTAATTAATTGACTGAATATGCACTGTTAAATTTTTACTAGCCGTGGATAAAAAGAGGAGATTTTACGCCAGGAAAGAAAGGTTTGAAACTTCTTGATCAATTAACGGTTAAATTTAAATGAAACGGTCTCTCTTTCCTTTAAAAAAAACGTTACCGATACACTATGATTTTCCTGTATCGTGAAAGCAGTACACATACAAGAATTACACCATGACAAATATCCAATTATGAAGCAAATTTTTGTGCGACATACAAATACCAGTTCCGAGCGGAATTTGAACTGCGGCCCTCAGTAACGGAATTTATTGCTAAGCCACTGCCCCATGGAGCTGTCAAATTTTATTATTAAATTCATAGATAGAATCCACTGAGGTAAAAAATCTTTATATAATAACTTTAGAAAAGCTCAGCAAGCAGTTGTTAGCTTTTGATTGTATTCAAAAATTATTGTCGAGGTGGAAAATACCTTTCTCATACCTTTGAATTGAGTGAAATACCGACATCGTTGCACTAAATAACTGATTGTTAGAACCTTCATCGTAGCTACGCAGTTACCTTGTTTTACAGAGCCGCAACTTTTATAAATACATTATAATGTTTATTAATTCGAGAAGGAACCCCAAAGATTTGCATTATGCCTAAAAAGTAGTACAAATACTCATTTTTAGACACAATGCGCACACGGAGGAGTGTAAGATTTGGCATAGTTAAAGTTTATGTGAAGAAGTTTTGCAGAAAGTTAAAATTATAATATATATAATGCGTGTTACAAATACATGAAATACAATTAAATAAAACATTCACTGCTTAAGTTGATACTGCCGTTGTCAAATACGTAATAGTCTGTGGTTAAATATTCGTACAGAGTAGAGATCGTTGCCAAAAAATTTTAAAATGTTGCTAACAAATATTTATTACTTTTTTATTTTAAATATTCCTTTTTCAATACATGGAGTGTACGTCAGGGAAAAAGAGCGTTTATTGTATAATTTGTGTTTGATCGAGGTTTTTGTTTTAATATGCAGTTAAAAGTAAAATACGTAATAGTATAAAAAATTAAAAAACCATTATGAATTGCCAATAGCAAATATAAATAGTTATAAAACTATATAGAATTCTTTTGAATATAATTCTATTAATTCTATTGAATCTAACCTACGAACATTCTCAAGCAAAAGTGAGTTGGATATCTGTAATAACAATATTAATCCTTTTATTTGAGGGTATTTTTAATATTACGGTTTCTGTCTTAATTGAGAATGAATACAAACATTGTTTTCAAAATAAGTGAGTATAAACGGCGACAGACTTTTCATTACGGGAAAGTTAAGTGTGTAGGCAATCAAGGCCAAGTCATTGCTAATTAATTGCGCTTGAAGAATCAAGTGAGGCATTTGAAATTACGATGTTCGTACAGACTAGTAACATTAAAAGAATTTTATACTTTGTTGGTTGTATAATGTTATTTTATAAGTATTTATTTTTGAAATTAAAATTAACTTAAAATAATTTTTTGTTTCTTATTTTTAATTATATTTACTTAATACATTATTTTGGTAAAAACACTGTGCGTGATTTTAGTTTTTGACGCTAAACTATTACAGTTTGATCCTATTTTTTATAATATATTTTTACAAATTTTTAGCGACGTAAATAAAACGGAATAATAGTCACAGGTAACAAATTCAATCGAGTGTAGAGGCATACGAAAGAGATAATATTCAAAATGATTTCAAGATAAGTGTCACAAATTCTATGCCCTAAATGAATGTAGAAAGGTTTATAGATATAATTCTCAACTAAAAGGCAAAACACACTAACTACGATTACATTCATTAGGCAACTTTATTAATTAAACAGTAAGCGAAAACATAAATGTAATTCGTTGTTAAAAATAAAATATATGAATATGTTAAAATTTGCTTTAAATTAAATATAAGAATTAACATGCTGTCCTATATTATAAGCGAATGGAAGAGCCACCATCAAAATACTTACTTTACGTATCACACGTAGGGCTATGCTTTAAATATATTTAGGTATTTTATTTCTAATTTAATAAGAGCATATTACTTGTTAGTACATACAGATGTGGAAAGTCTTGAATTTTTTATATTATTTTTATAAGTTAAAACGTCTGATCTTTGTGAAATAAAAATGTAATTTTAGAAACAATAGACACCGAAATTGTAAAAATGATCTTTAATTGAATACGTAGGTTATTACTAGGCCTAGAAGAAAAAAACACAGTTTCACAGTTTCAATATCTGTATGTACATATTCCATCAAATTTTTAACGTTGAAAATTTACAAGTTGGCCAAGTGTTTTCGAAACAAGACAGAGTTTAATCATTGGAGCGGTTTCTTGCGGAATGGACCATTAATGATATTCCATTAATGAAGTCTAAAATTTACGATGAAATGTTTAATAGCTTTTGCGATCTGTACATTTATCGTGAAATATCTGTAATTTAGCTTTTACAGACATATTTTCAATTAGCATTATAACTAGACTTAACTTTGATTTTGTCTTGAATTAATTCATAGCCATTCATGATGTTTTAAAGCATTACAATATTTAAAGCTGTCTTACATTTATTTCAATACATGCAAATTCGCAAAAGAGATGAACTTGATTCAAAACAAGCTTGAGCCTGGCGTGAACAAACGTAAAATATGTCTCATTTTGAAGACTTAAACAATTGCTACTTACGTCAAAAATCATATTTTTTGAAGGCCTGTGGGTTTGTTTTTATTTTGTTTTATGATTTGTAGGTTATGTAGTAAAATCACTTGTTCTTGTGATAAGTTGTTTAAATTAATTGAAAAGAACAAAAAACAAAGCAGTTTTGTAGTTATTATTCAATAAAGTAAAATAAAACCCAACTTTTTAAGTGTATATTCTGCAATTATTAATAAAATGTGATTGAATGAAACTAATTTTAACGGATTTTGTAGCGTTTAATTTAACTTTTTAATTCCCGACGTTTCGGGTACTTTACAGCACCCATGGTCACGGGGGGGACTGACGCGTTTGACGTCAAGATGTCATAGTTAGTCTGGCTACCTTCAGCTTTTGAATAATAAGTTTTGGTCCGATCTACGCAGAATGAGCTTACATTGTCTTGAAGTCTTGTAGTGGTATGGATGGGGCTTGGATTTAACTTTATTAATTATAGGATACCAAGCAGATGGCAGCACCCATCCATCTTCTCTTTTGAAATTGGATGTTTTTTTTTATAATTTCAATAGCCTCGCAAATCATCCTTGGTAGGAATCGGCGTTCATTTGCGCGGATTTGTGGTCTATCAAATCTAATGTAATGGCGGGGATGATATAGAACATGCTCACGCACTGCAGACTTCCCGAAACGTCGGTGCTTCAAGTCAGCTATATTTTCTTTCACGCGAGTTTTAATAGAACTTTTTAATTGTCCTATGTAAGAAAGACCACATTCACAATCCAGCTTGTACACTCCTGCATCTTGTAGAGGGATATGACACTTGACGGATGGTAAAATTGACTAATCTTCTTCTGCGGCTTGAAAGTATGTTTTAATGGAAGCTCGCTTCAAGATGTAGCCAACCTTGTCTGTGACTCCTCTGACATAGGGTAGTACAGCAGGCACACGCTCGACTGTGGCCGGTTTCACTCAGTCACTGTGACGTAGGAGCTGGATCCGAAGTTTGTTGTCTCGCATCTCGCGGGTCTTTTTCCTATACACAGTGTGACCAATAGTGTTATCAGGATTTCGGATGACTAAAACATCTAGGAAAGCTAAAGAATTGTTTGCCTCTAACTCCATTGTGAATTGTATTTTTGAATTTATGGAATTAAGGTGGTCTAAAAATGCAATTACTTTGTCAGATGGTAAAATTGTGAAAGTATCGTCTATGTACTGCTTATAGAGTCTTGGATTTACAGGAGTAGTAAGAAGGGCTTTCTCCTCGAAGTCCTCCATGAATATATCGGCGAGTACGGCAGATACAGGCGAGCCCATCGCCATACCATCTACTTGCTTGTAGAATTCTTCCTCCCACAATAGATAGCTAGATGTGAGACAGTGTTTGTATAGTAATGCATATTCTGTAGGAATGTTGTTATCTTCTAGCTTACTAGTTACAATTGAGATGCAGTTTTCAATAGGCAAGCATGTGAATAGTGACTAAACATCAAAACTAACTATAGTTTGATTGTCAACGAGATGTAGGTCTTTTATCTCACTAACGAAATAGTAAGAATCTTTTGTGTGTGTTCTGGTGTGTTCTCTCAGTGGTGACAATATTTTTGCCAAGTGTTGAGCCAACTTTTAAGCTAATGAATCGATCTGGCTTATTATAGACGTAGTGGAGCAATTGTTTTATGTATTTTCGGTAACCCATACAACCTCGGTGGTTTGGCACATGATGGTAATATCGAATTCACGTCGAGGTTTAATTTTTTGGAGTATTTCTTTTTTAAGTCGGTAGTTGTTTTGAGTGTATTAGTTGTAAGGTCTATTTTGATCTTTTTGTATGTACTTATATCCGATAAATGTCTTTGTATTTTGAAACTATACTCTGACGTGTCCATTATTACCGTAGCATTTATTTTATCCGCGTGGAGAATCGTGAGCTCTGGTCTATTGCGTAAATTCTACAACGCTTTAATCTCGTCTTTGGGGAGATTTAGTTTTGGCGCTGGACATATGACAATAGGACATGTAACACACTCGTAATACTTTTATTTTGTAAAGCAATTGTAAAACGGATGGTCGCGTATTTGTTTTCCATTCGACGGTAATTGACTTGTGGTTTTTTTACATTGAATTGCAGCGAATTCAGAAAATCTGGCAGTATTTTTTTGGAAAATACACGCGTGTGATTGATTGTTTAAATGAAGAAACTGTAAAATGAGTAATACGTGCTTGAGCATATTTATATTGCTGCTGTGTACTGGCAGCCTAAGGGAATCTACTATATCAAATCATTCCGTAGGTATCGTAAGAGGCGACATAAGAAAATGAAAGAAGAGATGGTTAACATCGTGTTCCAGATTACAACTCATAATAATAAAAAACCTGCGGTTGCCAGATGCCTACTAGGCGTGATATTCATAGCAAAGATCCCTCTATGAGGCTTTCTAAGAGGCAGGCCAAGAAAATATAATAGAATTTTAATATTTTTTATTCCATATTGATAACAAGTAATTCTTATTGAAAGTCATTTTTTGCTTTACCACTGGGTCGAAAAAAATCTTCTGTCCTGGGAAGAACTAACAAGAAATCCAGTGGGACTTTTTTTAAATAAATTTTACAATATAAATGATTACAAACTATTTACAAAATTTATTTTAGAAACAGCTTGGAAGCGAACACCTCATTCCCAGGGGTTATTATCAATTATGTATTCATTTATATTATAATATCCCTTTTTACACAGCTTTTGTTTAATAAAATATTTACATACATACATATAATCACGCCTCTTTCCCGTAGGGGTAGGTAGAAACCACTTCTTTTCACTTGCTACGAACCTTACATACTTACCTTTTTAACAGTGGTAGAGCCACGTGGCAGCTTTTGCTGTCGCACGGATGGGCCGGCTCAAACCGGGGTTGTACCACGACCTCACAGAAAACCAGCGTGAAGTAGAGGTTTACCTCTGCGTTTCGCAGGATTTATTTTAGAAACAGATTGGAAGCGAACACCTCATTACCAGGGGTTATTATCAACTATGTATTCATTTATATTATAATATTCCTTTTTACACAGCTTTTGTTTAATAAAATATTTACATACATACATATAATCACGCCTCTTTCCCGTAGGGGTAGGTAGAAACCACTTCTTTTCACTTGCTACGAACTTTACATACTTACCTTTTTAACAGTGGTAGAGCCACGTGGCCGCTTTTGCTGTCGCACGGATGGGCCGGCTCAAACCGGGGTTGTACCACGACCTCACAGAAAACCAGCGTGAAGTAGAGGAGTGCAGGTGGCCGGAGGCCCATTTTACTGGAAATGAGGCATTCCATCTTAGTCCTCACGGGTGACAACGTATCTACATTTTGATTTGTAATAGAGGATAGATGTAGATGTCTATGGGCCGCAGCAACCACTTACCATCAGGTGGTCTGTGTGCTCGTTTGTCACCCTTATCATATAAAAAGAAACTTGTTTAGCTTCGTCCGCTTTCATTATTCCCTTCATACATGCTCTACGGTTTAGGGTACTCTTGACCTGACCTTTTTTCAAGACGTCCCTGATTTGTTCTTGTAACGTCCGCCTAGGTCTACCCTTTCCAACACTTTCATTTACACTCGCCTTATACAATTTTTTCGTTAATCGTTCTTCATTCATTCTCTCGACATGGCCAAACTATCACAGCATACTTTTCTCAATTTTTGTCACTACATCTTCTTTCAGACCATTACCAAAATATTTAAACTTGTTAATAGAGATACCTTGTATATTTTCTGGGTTTTTGTTGTAATAGCGTTACATTGCCCCAGGAAGGAATTACTGAATCTGTGGAATCAAGAGACCGGTATCACTATCTTGTGTTTTTTTCTAGTGTTTATAGTGTTTTTATTTTTTTTTTCACTAAAACTATCTTTTTTTGTGAACATACATTAAATTTTGTAAATATACTGAAAGGCCAAAGTTAATAAATTCATTTCTTAAATTTTTTCTCTAAGCGACTCTCTAGGTTTAAGGTTGTAAGTAGCTCTTATGGCCCTCTTCTGAAAAACAAAACTAATTTCTAAATCAGCCGCATTTCTCCATATCAAAATCCCATAGGACATTATGCTATGGAAATAACTGATATAAACTAATATAGCTGTGAGATCACACTAGTGAGATCTCCAATCTTTTTTATAGCATAAGCTACAGAGTTTAGTCTGCTTACTAGTTTATATATATGGGGCCCTACTGAAGCTTTGCGTTGAGTGTTATGTCCAGAAGAACAGAGGATTCAACAGGGCTCAGTTCTTCCCCATTTAAAGACACCTATATGTATTTAGATTTTTACATTCGTTGTTGTCAATTTAATAAATTTAGTTTTATTGCCGTTTAAATGCAGATTATTAACGTTAAACCAATATACTAATTTTGTTATAGCATTATTCACTTCGTCACATTTAAATAATAGACGTTTAAGTTAAAAAAATAATGAAGTATCATCAACAAATAATACTATATCATGATTATACCCTACAAGGGAAGGTAAGTCAATAATATACACTAAAAATAGGAATGGGTCAAGAATCGAGCACACCCATTTTTACGGAAAACCCAAAAAACTTTTACCATTAATAATAAATTTCGGAATTCTGTTCCTAAAATGTGAAATAATAAGTTTATGCGCTGTGTTCTTAACACCATAGTACTGTAGCTTCCTGATTAATGTGTCATGGTGAACACAGCCGACGGCCTTGAAAACGTCCCAAGACACATCCAGGACATCCTCCGGATTCTCCCATATACAAAAAATATGTTTAAAAAAAATAAAAATAAAAAAAGCATTCCATGAAAGATTTGTGTTGATATTTTGCTTTAATAATTTCGCATCTGCATCTTCAATAGACTTTGCAATTAGAATGCTACTTAATTACAACAAATTCATTAACAAAATTTTAAATTACTTTTGCCCTTATTTATTTTTAAGCT
Source organism: Parnassius glacialis (assembly GCA_033319125.1). Classification (NCBI taxonomy): domain Eukaryota; kingdom Metazoa; phylum Arthropoda; class Insecta; order Lepidoptera; family Papilionidae; genus Parnassius; species Parnassius glacialis. Next base: position 7,516,231 of record JAVANC010000012.1, on the reverse strand, counting down.
CCTTAATTCACAAATAAGGCAATCTTCTGTCCTAGTGTCCACAAAATGATCCTGTAAAACCTATTTTAATTCTATCCAAGAATGTATCGAATCTCGTCGCCCGATTAAATTTGCTGCTTCCCCACTTAATCTACTTGTAAATGCTATAAATACTTGTAATTTGATATAATTTTATGTCAGTCAGGTCATAAGTATTGTCACACAGTAAAAACTTTTCTTTTAGAATACTGGCCACAAAAAAGTTTATTGAATTCGAACTTCGAATTGTTCATGAAAATAAAACTGTATACATATACATAATACATAAACACTCACGCCTGTCACCCAGAGGGGTAGGTAGAGACTACGGACTTCCATTTGGCACGATCCTGACACACCTCTCTCGCTTCCTCCACATCCATATACCTACGCATACACGCTCGTCGGTTAAGGGTACTCCTAATCTGGCCCATTTTTAATGTATCGCCGATTTGGTCGATAAACTTTCGTCTAGGGCGTCCCTTCCCGACCCTGCCGTTCACTTCTGTAACATAAATTTGCTTTGTCACTCTTTCCTCTTTCATTCTTTCTACATGACCAAACCACCGAAGCATTCCTTTTTTAATCCTGGTCACAACGTCATCTTGCAAACCACACTTTTCTCTTATCACACTATTTCACCCTGTCATCTAGATTCAGCCCTAGCATACTCCTTAAGGACCGCATTTCTACAGCATTTATTCTACTCTCATGCTTCTTCTGCCAGACCCAACTTTTACTACCATACATTAGAGTAGGGACTAACACAGCACTATGAATTGCCATACGTGCCTTATTTGACACATTCTGACTCCTCATAATAGCATGTAGAGCCCCATTCACTCTATTTCCTGCATTCACTCGTCGTTCTATATCCTTATCATATCTACTATCCCTGCTAAATAAACATCCCAAATATACAAACTCATCCACTTGCTCAATCAACTCCCCTTCTATTCTTATTTCGCATAACGTTTTACTCTCTTCTCTTTCAAAAACCATCACTTTCGTCTTACTTGCGTTCACTTTCATACCCCTTTCTTTCAACGACAAGTTCATTAGAGTAACCATCGTTTGCAATTCGACCGCCGACGATGAAAATATGACTTGATCATCGGCGTACAAAAGGCATTTGACGGTTAACTCACCCATTCTTAACCCACATTCTTCAATTTTCAAAGTTTGCAAACAACTGTCCATATATAGGTTAAACAGCCACGGGGAAGCTACACATCCCTGTCTGACACCTTTATGTATGCCAAACCAGTCCGAGTAGACCCTGTTGATCCTGATACAAGCACAAGAGTCCCTATAAAGGGACCTCAATGCCTGTATCAAACCAGCGCTCACCCAACCCAAATGAGTTCAGTGTTTGCCATAACACATTCCTGTCCACTCTGTCATAAGCCTTTTCCAAGTCCATGAACGCACAAAAAACTTTCTGGTTTTTAGCCAAAAACTTCTCCGCAATCATGCGCATGGAAAAGACTTGGTCCGTACACCCCATCCCCTTTCTAAATCCAGCTTGCACATCCCAAATTTTTCCATCAGTTTCTTCCATAACTCTTTCAATTAACACCTTAGCATACAGTTTACCCACAATGCTAAGCAAGCTGATACCACAGTAGTTTTTACAGACCCGCTGTGAGCTCCTTCCCTTATATATTGGGACTATAACGGCTTTACACCAGTCTTCCGGTACTCGCTTCAGTTCCCAACATAAATTAAACAAGGTGCACAGCAGGCCTGCAACCACACCCTCTCCAGCCCTTAGCACCTCGAGTGATATTCTATCATATCCGGCTGCCTTACCTACTTTCATGCTTTTCATTGCTTTCATTATTTCATCTACACTTATCTCCCTGCCTCTCTTCCATTCTTCCGGAATTTCTATTACACTTACTTCAGACGACTCTTCACTCTTAAACACGCTTTCAAAGTATTCCTTCCATCTCTTTAGATTCGAAACTTCATCATTCAGCATGCAGCCATTCTCGTCTCGTATGGCAAAAAACTCTAAAACTGTATACTTTTTAGAATTTTACTCTTTTTTAAATATGGAGTGGACGCTTAAAGAAGACCGTGTTGCAGTTATTGTGTTGCATCGTTGCGGCTACGCACCAATTCAAATTTTTGACATACTGAAAAATTTGAATATAACCAAAAGATTCGTTTATCGTACCATCAAACGATGCAATAAAGACTCTAGTGTAGATGACAGGTCAAGAAGTGGTTGCGCTCGGTCTGTTAGGACTCCAGCAGTGATAAAAGCTGTGAAGGCGCGAATTCAAAGAAATCCCAAACGTAAGCATAAACTGTGGGCCCTTTAGATGGGGTTAAGCAAAACCACGGTGAAAAGGGTGTTAAATGAAGACTTAGGGCTTCGGGCATATCGAAGAAAAACAGGACATCGTTTGAATGCTCGTCTAATGGACCTGAGACTGAAGAGATGCCGTGCTTTGTTGAAGCGGTACGCGGGAAAAAAATATCAGGAAATTCTTTTTTCGGATGAAAAAATTTTGGCCGTAGAAGAGAGCTACAACAAACAAAATGATAAGGTGTACGCACACAGTAGTGAAGAAGAGAGCAACCGTATTCCGCGTGTCCAACGAGGTCATTTTCCATCCTCGCTCATGGTATGGTTGGGAGTTTCTTATTGGGGCTTAACAAAGGTATATTTTTGTGAGAAAGGTGTAAAAACGAATGCAGTTGTGTATCAAAATACAGTCCTGACGAACCTTGTGGAACCTGTTTCTCATACCATGTTCAATAACAGTCATTGGGTATTCCAACAAGATTTGGCGCCAGCTCATAGAGCGCAGAGCACACAAGACTGGCTGGTGGCGCGTGAAATCGACTTCATCCGGCACGAAGACTGGCCCTCCTCCAGTCCAGATTTGAATCCGTTAGATTACAAGATATGGCAACACTTGGAGGAAAAGGCGTGCTCAAAGCCTCATCCCAATTTGGAGCCACTCAAGACATCCTTGATTAAAGCAGCCGCCGATATTGACATGGACCTTGTTCGCGCTGCGATAGACGACTGGCCGCGCAGATTGAAGGCCTGTATTCAAAATCACGGAGGTCATATTGAATAAACTTTAGTGTCATAAGAATCTATGTTTTGTTAAGTCCATTTTGGTATATAAATGGTTAGATAATGAATAAACTTGTTTCAATTATTTTATATTAAACATGTGACAGAATTTATGACCTGACTAGTTATATATACCGCGTGCAAGTTTTTGTATCAATTAGCCCGTTACGCGCCTTTGTTAAGACCGTTTCTACTGTAGGGTTGGGTGTTGTGAGAAAACAAATTAAATCCTTTGATATTATTTGGTATATAGCAGAATACACTGAGGTGTTATGCAATGTAATAGTATTTTTTTTATTTTGTTAAAAATAATTTACACCCACATTCGAATTTTCTCCTGTATCGTGGTGGCAGTTAACAAACATAAATTGCAAAAGGACAAACATCCAGACCCGAATAAATTATTTGTAGATCATACAAATACTAGTTCCTTGCAGGATTCAAGCCCGCGGCCTACAGCGCAACAACTTATTGCTAAACTGGACTTATTTTCGCTTCCAATAACACATTTTTACCTTGAGATAACTTTTATTAGTTTTTGTACTCAAAGTAAAATCTTAGGTGAGCTTAACATTTATTTTAAATTAGATTTTGTGGGCATAATGTTGATATTTGTTTTCATTTTGTTTGAAAATTTTCCTATATTTATTTTTTTAAATATTGGTCAGTAGTTTTATGAGTTGTTATTTATTCGTAATCGACAATCAGTAGCAGCCCGGTGTCGGGAATTCGGCAGTATTTCACTCCGTGATTCGGAAAGCAGCAAAAGCCGTTTGCCCTGCGCCTGATCTCTTTCTGGTCGTGTCAGTTGGTCATTTCGAGTTTGTTTATCTGTAGGTGAACTATAGTGAAGTTACATCAGAACATTAACTAATTACCGAACGCTTCAATGTGCGTTCGGTAATTGGTTTATAATAGTGATTCTACCATACTTATTAAAGGAATATTCGTGAATACAGGCATGAGTTTGAGATGTCACAAGTTTTCATAGCTTTTAAAAGCATTTAATATCGGCAAATAAGCAACATATCTATGTATGTACGAAAGTATGTGAATGAAATTGACTGTTTTTAATAATTTAAAATGTTATTCATCAATGTAACAAAATGGAACCGCATGCCGGATACGCGAGACATCGCTCAACATTGCAATTGAAAAATTATAGACCTAAATATTTTTTGCTTTTTTGTTTGATAATTATAGTGAAAAAATTCCACACAGTCTGATAGTAAATGGATCCTGTGGATCATAAACATCTATATCTATCCTCGATTTAGAATCAAAATGCAGATACGTTGTTACTCCTGAGAACTAAGGTTTCCAGTAAAATGGATTTCCGGTTTTCAACACACACCATATGCAACACAGCAGAATTAAGCTACTATTTTACGCTGGTATTCTATGAGGACGTAGTTTATACCCCGGTCGAGCCAACCTAATTGCTATAAAAAATATTATAGCTGCATAGTGGCTCTAATACGTAACAAATAAACAGTCCTCTTCTACCCAGCAGGCTTAGCTATATTAACATTCTAACATTGATAACGTTAATAGAAAACTATGAAAATGAATGAAAACAACGAGAGTACTCTTGACAGTCACATAGATTAATATAAGGAATATGTTCGTTTATTTATTTTTCATTCATTTTTATAGCGTTAGAATCCATCTGGTTGTTGCCAACCATTTGCTTCTGTCTATCGATTCTTTTTTTGTAAAAAGTTCCGATGGGTTTGTTGCTAGTACCTCCTAGTACAGAGGTGTTTTACGAATATATATTTCGTGGTTTTATTTTTTTTTTTTTAGCAGTGCTTGTAATATTTTATGTCAAATTCATAGCTACAGTAATTTTCAATTCAAGAGATTACAATAATAGAATACACGATAGCAAATAACACTATCGTATATTCTATTATTATCTTTTATTATTTTTTATTCTATTATTATTACTATAGTAAATAATACGAGAGTAAAATTCAATTTCTATGAAATAAAATTATCAAATCATTTTCACTCTGGGGAAGGAATAGTAAGCCTTCCCGCAAAGTCACAACAACCTTGAGCCTATTTCTACAATAGGCTCAAGATTGATGCGATGCTGCCTTGGTCTATCTTCAATAGGAGCAAGGTGTTGTAAAACCAGCCCTCACAAGAGCAGGAAAAATCGAATTCTTATAACAGTAATAAAACGATTGAGGTATTCGTAAAATATGCCTTGTCTTATCAACCAATATTTTTGAATTAATGAATTCTTTAGCTTTTTTTTTAAATCACATTTGTTGTTAGTTTTTTAAACGGTTTTATTTAGCTCACCCCGTTTGTTTTATTTATTATTCTTGGGTCAAATTTAGTAATTCAAATTTCACCCTCTTCCTGTAAACCAATTAATCTAAAATTTTGTATACACTTTGGATTTTGGTGACAATACAATTATGTTTATTCATTATCATTATAAATTCAAGATGGCCGCCGCTACAAAATGGCGGATAATTTATGTTTTATTAATCCCATCAATATGGGAATCAAATGAAAGGGCTCAACAAGCAGAATACAATATACTATAAAAAATTGAAATCCAAGATGGCGGCCGCTACAAAATGGCGGATAACGTAGGTTTTATCAATCCCATCAATATGGGTATCAAATGAAAGGGCTCAACAAGCAGAATACAATATACTATAAAAAATTGAAATACAAGATGGCGGCCGCTACAAAATGGCGGATAACGTAGGTTTTATCGATCCCATCAACATGGGTATCAAATGAAAGGTATCAACAAGTAGAATACAATTTACTATGCAAAATTGAAATCTAAGATGGCCGCCGCTACCAAATGGCTGATAACAATTTTTTATCAATCCCACCAATATGGGTATCAAATAAAAGGGCTTGACAAGAAGAATACAGTGCACTATACAACCTCAATATTTAAGATGGGCGCAGCCACCAAATGGCGTATAATAATAAGATTTAAATTTAGAAATTGAATCTGTAATTTAGGTATCTGATTAATCCAGCCTGAATCTACCACCCAAGTCAAGATTTTGTATCGTGTTGAGGACTGTGTGGCGTTAGGGTGGCTAAAAATGATACGTCGTTAACGGTACACCACCCAAGTTAAGGTGAAAGGTTAAAACGCGCCGAGAACTGTATGGCATTAGGGTGGATAAAAATGATATGTCGTTAGCGTTTTCCCCTCAAGACTCAGGCGCATCTTGTTGTACATAGCCTTGCCCCTTTATTGGACCTCTCGGGGGGTCGACCGTTTAAATGTCCATTACTCGTGGGAACAAAATGGTAAAAAAATATAAAAAATACAAACACAAATAAAACAGAAACTGCAACACAACGTAAACGAAGGCTTCAAAAAGCGAAAGAAAAGTATAAAGCAAAACGAGCTAAAGAAAGTGAAGGTGATAGAAATAGTCGATTACAGAAACGACGGGAACAATTAGCGTCAAAAACACCTGAGCAATATGAGGCCAGGTTAAAAAAGCAACGTCAGCGATATACACAAATGACGGCGTCAGAAACGCCTGAAGAATATGAAGCCAGGTTAACAAAGCAACGTGAGCGATACACACAGATGATAGCGTCAGAAACGCCTGAAGAATATGAAGCCAGGTTAACAAAACAACGGGAGCGATATACACAGATGGTAGCGTCAGAAACGTTTGAAGAATATGAAGTTAGATTAATACAAAGCCGTGAAAGACAAAGACAGCAGTTGGCTTCAGAAACGCCTGAACATCGCGATACGAGGTTAAATAAACAACGAGATCGTACCCAGCAATGTAGACCTAATAATCTGCAGGCATTCAAGAATGCTATTAACACAATTTATATACATGTTTGTGATATTTGTACCAAACGTTGTTATCCTAATCAAGTTCGTACAGTTCGGTACAACGCTGCTGCATTAAAATACTTACCTGTGGAGTTAACTTCAAAAATATCATTGTTATTATGTTCCCGCTGTCAAACACATGTTACTAGTAATAAAACAACAGCACCACCAAAAGCTTACTGGAATAATCTGGATCCAGGTTCTATACCAGACGTTATTCAAACATTGACACAGGTGGAACAACGTTTGCTGTGCAGAATAATTCCCTTTGTTAAAATCGTGAAATTTAGTGGCCTCTATGGGCAGTACGGTTTTTGCGGACAGGCAGTTTCATTTGCCCAAGATATCTTTGAAGTCAGTGAAAGACTGCCTAGTATGCTACCAAGATCTGCAAGCCAGGTAGGCATTATTGTAGTAACCGAACGATTAGGTAACCCTCATATGCGCTTCCCCACGATGTGCTCCAGGCATTCACATCTCCTCCTATTAAAATATTTTTGGCGTTAAGTTTAGCTTTAACTGCCTTTATTTGGTTCAAGTAAGGTTCGATTAGCAAACTACCCTTGAAATATATAGAGGACACGGATTCTGTCCACTTACTGGTTCTAAGTGTTGCCAATGCTATATTTTCATTTGTGTGTGTGGAGCATTCGATAACATCCACCTCGTTTTCAAACACTATTATTGCTGCTTTCACAAGCTTCCTCCTATTATGATTTTTTTGACAACCCTGTGTCCCATAGTCAGTGTGAGTTTGCCGATGGCCAAGAACTTGGTCCAAGAACCATATGTAGGAACATATGGTTCTTAGACCAAGGCGAAAGTTATCCCCTGCTTTTGTGCTTTAATTATTAGCTCTCGTGTTACTTATTTCTTTCTCTGTGGGTTCGCCTGTATTGCCTTGTATGTTTTGTTATTTTTTAAGTATGCTGCTGAGGTATTGACATAGTATGCGCCTGTAGTGCCCTAAGGAAGTAGCCACGGTAGAGCGTGCTAAATTGTCCCATCTTCTAACTGGACACTTAAAATCAAAAGCATTGTGGCTGTTATTATCTATTTAAGATTGTTGGCAATTTCGGCAGGATGGAGTTCCACCCGCAAGCCAGTCTTCACACTCAGATTGCATGTGTGGGCCCCCGTACACTTTTATCTTTACAATGATGTATCACAACGCATATTTTATTCATATTTACTTATTATAGCGATTTTTCTTGTTATTAATTTGTATTTACTTGTTATTTTAAACGGAATATTGGATGAAACAAAGTAATTAATATGCTAGATCCATGCGCACTCATGTTTTGTGTCATCATTATCATATTTTTTTATTTATTCGTGATTGACAATCAGTAGCAGCCCGGTGTCGGGAATTTGGCAGTGTTTCACTCCGTGCTTCGGACAGCAGTAAACGCCGTTTGCCCTGCGCCTGATTTCTCTCCGGTCGTGTCGGTTGGCCATTTCAAGTTTGTTCATCTGTAAGTGTACTCTAGTGAAGTCACATCAGAACGTTAACCAAACACCGAAAGCACTTTGAAACACTTTATCATAGCGTTGCTACTATACTTATTAAAATAATGTTTGTGAATACAGGCATTAGTTTGGGGTGTCACGAGTTTTCATAGCTTTTAAAAGCATTTAACATCGGAGAATAAGCAATTTATCTATGTATGTACGAAAGTATGTGTAATTGACTGTTTTTAATAATTTAATATGTTATTCATTAATGTAACAAAATGAAACAGCATGCCAGACACGCGAGATATCGCTCAGTATTGCAATTTTCAATGATTTACATATAGACATAAAAAGTTTTTTCCTTTTTTTTTGAGAATTAGGGAGAAAAAGGTGCATACAGTCTGATAGTAAATGGACCCTGTGGACAATAGACATCTATATCTATCCTCGATTTAGGATCAAAATGCAGATTCGTTGTCACCTGAGAACTAAGGTTTCCAGTAAAATGGGTTTTATGTTTTCAACACACACCATATGCAACACAGCAGTATTAAGTTGCTATTTTACGCTGGTATTCTGTGAGAGAATGGTTTGTACCCCGGTCGAGCCAACCCATGCACGCTTATAGCATAGTGGCCTTTATAATAGCTGCATAGTGGTTTTCTTTCTTTTATTTAGCAGTGCTTTTAATATTTTATGTCGACTTCATAGCTACAGCAATTTTAAATTTAAGAAATTACAACCAGTAAATAAATATTCCATCAGGTGTTGTCGTACAGGTAAAATTCAATTTCTATGAAATAAAATTGTCAAACAATTTTCACTCTGGGGAAGAAATAGAAAGCCTTCTCGCAGAGTTACATCAACCTTAAGCCCATTTCTACAATAGGCGGCTGTTGTAAACCAGCAACCTTCATAAGAGCAGAAAAACATCGATTTATCATATCGCTCATAAATCGATTGACGTAGTCGTAAATATGACTGTTACGGCTTGAATGTTTCGCAATGTGTTTCGTGGGTGGTTTTGGGAACCAGAAAACAACCAGACCAAAGGTTGGCTAACCAGATGATCCCAACCGGGAAGTAAATGAAAATAGCTTTAGAAATGGGTAGATAAGGCAAGGATACTCACAAGACTGGAGCACTCCTCGTGGTTATGGTGAAGTCTGTATATTTAGGCTGAAGTTCTCGTGTATACACAGATATCACACTGCACTTCGAATTTATATGGACACGAGCAATTGCACGATAGTCTTACAACTTATTTATTGAGTATTTTTAAACGAGCGGTAACGAACACGTTTTATGCGTGCGCGGCCATCTTGCTTCGTCTTTTTTCGACGACAGGTGGCGCACCATTTTGAGTAGTGCGTATATGGGGGAGGCGGGAGGATAGGAAATACTTAGGAAAAGGAAGTTATATCGGGACTGTTCCGAAGCCACAACATTCCCTCCCACCTGAAATCACCTAGGGATTTCACAAGACAACCATCGACTCGGCAGCTCCCCAGTTGCTCATAGAATATAAATTAATATAAACTAAATAGATATCTGAGCTAAGTTGTGCATTGATAACCTTAACTAAACTACAAAAGAAAATCAAACGTAGTTAATTTAATTTTAAAATTAGAAACTTACAATCTAGCTTAATAAAACAATAAAAATAAGATTCAATCAAGAGGAAGAGGGCAGACTTTGACTTTTAGTCTTGTAAAAAAGCCTCTTTTGGTCTTTAAGGTCACAACCCGGATAATATTGTCCTTTCCGGGGTGGATTTGGACTACTCGACCTAGGTGCCATTCGTTAGGTGGTAGATTAGGTTCAATGATTGAAACGACTTGACCAATATTAGGATGTTTGTGATCATCCTTAAACCACTTAACTTTTTGCTGAAGCGTATGTAAATAATCACTTTGCCAAATACGCCAAAAACTTTGAGAAAGCTTTTGAAGTAACTGCCAGCGTGTTCTAGGATTCATATCTTCAACGGACGGTTCTGGTAGAGCTACTAAAGGACGTCCTATAATAAAATGACCGGCCGTGAGAATATCAACTTCGCCAGGATCAGACGATAACTGACAAATCGGTCTTGAGTTCAGCATCGCTTCAACTTTAGTTAAAACTGTAGTTAGTTCTTCAAACGTCAGGACTTGTGAGCCTATGACCCTCTTGAGATAATATTTAGTAGATTTTATACCACTTTCAAAAATGCCTCCAAAGTGAGGTGCTGTCCACCTTGGATTTAATTTCCACGAGATTCCACGAGACGTTAATTGATCAGAAATATCCTGTTTGTTATCTATCAATAATTTAACCATTTCCTCAAGATATCGTTTAGCGCCTACAAAGTTAGTGCCACAATCTGTCACAATATGTTGACATATTCCACGTCGAGACACGAATCTGTCTAGGGCGGCTAGAAACGCTTCTGTAGACAGTTCAGATACGAGTTCTAAATGAACTGCTTTTACAGATAAACAAATGAACAAGCATATGTAAGCCTTACTGACCCGTGCGTTACGTCGTCTGTTTTCTTTTATAAGAAAAGGACCGCCAAAATCAATCCCTACCTGTTGAAAACAGTAACCTTGTTGAGATCTACAAGGTGGCAGGTTGCCCATAGACGGCTGATAGGGTATAGGTTTAACCCGAAAGCAAGTTTCACACTTTGTTAAAATAGAACGAATAAGATTTCTAATTCCTAAAATCCAGAACTTGCGAACAATTAGTGATTGTAACGTGCGAGGTCCACAGTGCAAATACCGTTTATGATAATAGCTAATAACTAATTGAGATAAAATAGATTGTTTCGGTAACAAATATGGATGTTTTGTGTGCTCAGGTAAGTTAAAATTAGTAAGTCGTCCACCCACTCGCATGAGTCCTAGGTTATCAATAAACGGAGACAACTTTTGTAAGTATTTAGGTAGAGGCTTCTGCGATTTTAATTTAGACATCTCTTGATTGAAGCTGCCCCGTTGGACATATTTAATAAAGCTAAGCAGAGAGCACTTTACCTCATTCGTAGTCAAGTGACCTTTCTCGCGTTGGCTTGGTTCTTTGCGCGAATTAGAAATGAAGCGAAAGACCCATGCCAATATTCGCTGTAGTCGCGATAAGGATGAATACCGATTTAATAACACCTTCATAATGTCTTTATCAGATTCCCGAGATTGAGCAATCAGAGTGCGTGTTCTCAACTCTGGCAACTCATCCTGGGGCTTACACCGAATTTGAGCTGGCCAGTGATCTGGACCACTAAGCATCCAATCTGGTCCTGACCACCATCGCTTACAATTGACCAATTCTGCACACGAGAGACCTCGGCTAGGAAAGTCAGCAGGATTGGCCTGAGTCGAGACATACCTCCAGGTAGAAGGTTCAACTGCGTCAGTTATTTTAACTACTCGATGCGCAACAAAAGGTTTCAATTTGTATGGCTCTGTATTGATTCAAGCTAATACAGTTGAGCTATCAGTGTAGGCAACAATATGAGATATATTTATTTTCGAAATAAGTAAAGTTTGCATGTGTTTGAGAGTACGTTATAACAAGAGCGCACCGCACAACTCCAAACGATTAACTGTTAGAGGCTTAATCGGAGCCACTTTAGATTTAGAAATTAAAAGAGAAACTTGTTTTTGATCATCGATACTTGATCGAAGATAGCACACAGCACCCATATGCTTTGGTTGATCCATCGCAAAACCCAATCAGCTGGTGTGTAGCTGTTAAATCAATCACGGTTTTACGATGGATTTTTAAATTTTTTTTTTAACTTCTATATTGTCATGCGTGGCAGGAAATTCCTAGAAAAAAACATATTATCGCTAAACAAAAAGTTATTGTAGATTGACATTTAAAGTTTTTTGGTTTATTTGTATTATTACATTGCACTATTGAAAATGGGCCAAATTAAGAGTACCTTTAACCGACGAGCGTGTATGCGTAGGTATATGGATTTGGAGGAAGCGAGAGAGGTGTGTCAGGATCGTGCCAAATGGAATTCCATAGTCTCTGCCTACCACTCTGGGTGACAGGCGTGAGTGTTTATGTTATGTTATGTTATATTTTTGCAATTCTATTTATATAGATACACTCTCTACTGACATAATATGATATTTGCCATAAATTTATATTTAACTTTACGTTTTTATTATTCAGAGTTTCAACCTTTATTTTAATTTTGTTTACCTTTCTCTGTAATTTTCGTTCTTCGAGTGTCGATTTATGATAAAGTTTTGAAAATCTCAGAACGATGTGACAGCTGCATCCGTTGCCGAATAAATATTCATAATATTCAAATTTTACTTTTTGCTTTTTAGCTGCATCTGATATTTGAAATTGAAGCGTAGTTAAAATATGTAAACCTTTTTACAATATTTAAAAGTGAATGATATTTATTCTACTAAGCATATTTCAGTGGTAAATCAGTGCTGAATTATCACGTGCTCAGCGGTGAAGGGATATAATCGCGAGGAAATCTGAATGTCTTAGAAATAAGAAAAAAAATTTCGAGGACATGTTCGCCAACACGCGTTAAGGCGGCGCAGCGGACATTTTCCTTACCCTAAAATCCTCTCAGAAATGAGAAGAGAATTATACTGGCTATACCTTTCCCCCCAGATCACAGAAGTGACTCTGACTCTGAAGGTGAAAAGTACTACTAGTAAATAAATGATGAGCAAGAATTTAACTCCACAATATATTCTATTGTTCTGTAGCTGTTCATCTCATCTCTGATGAAAAGTCGGGTATTCAGTAGGTGACAGAGCCAAAATAACATTAGGCTCTTAATCCCACTGATGGGCCCAGACCTCCTCTCAGTTGTATGAATTAAGAAAACAATGCTTCGGTGTTTTGAAGTAATCTAAAAGTCATCTAATCTTTAAAGTCTACCACGCTGGTTAATCGAATTGGAAGATTTAACGCACTCGGTATTTTTTAATTTCCTTACCAAGTTTTTTATTTCCTTAAATATGTTCTAAGGGCCACATACTCTCAGTGGTATTAAGTTATCTATATATAAATAAAATTAAAGTGTTTGTTTGTAAGATCGTAATAAAAAAAACTTATTAAGGGAGCTTTACGTGGTAGAGCCATGCTGCAGCTATATTAATAGTATATTAGTAGCACGAATGGGTTGGCTCGACCGGGGAAGAACCACGCTCACACAGAATACCAGTATAAAATATCAGCTTGATGCTGCTGTGTTTCGTATGGTGAGTGTAGAGAACCGGAGACCTATTTTACTGGAAAAGAGGCATTCTATCTTAGTCCTCACGGCTGACAACGCATCTGCATTTTAATTCGCTAACGAAGATAAGACGTAGATGTCTATGTGCCACAGCAACTACTTACCATCAGGTGGACTGTGTGCTCGTTTGTCATACTAATTCTATAAAAAAAGCTTTTGCATGCCATTAAAACTAACTACTAATATTTTTTTTAATTTTTGTCTCTCTATTTGTACGTGCTAGTCTTCAGAATAGCTGAACCGATGGTAATAAAAGTTCATGAATAGATAATATGGGAGCAATGCCAGGAGTGATTAAAGATATATTTTATCTTCAAAACCAGATTTTTTCTGATAAACCAGAAATTCATAAAATAAATGGTCTTTGATTTATGCTGCTGGTCTGCTGTATGCTGATGATGCAGTGCCTATTGCACCATCAGAGGCAGAACTGCAGGCATAAGTCACGTGTATGAAAGAGGAATGTGAAATTAAAGGTCTCCGTTTGAATGCTAATAAAACTAAGGTTCTGGTATTTGAAAGGGGCGAAGAGAGAACGAAGTGTGAAATATGGGTAAATCAGGAATATCTAGAACAGATAAATGAAATTGTATACTTGAGGATTGCTTTTAGCCGGGATGGAAGATGTGATTTAGATATGGACAGGCGTGTCGCTGCCGGGACCAAAGTCAATGGTGCCCTGACTACGTTAGTCAAAAGGCAAGGCGTAGTGAAGAGTGCACGCCTTGCAATACATAACGCAGTGTTGGTACCGACTTTGTTATATGGCAGCGAAACCTGGGTATGCCAGAAGAAGCATAAAAGCAAGTTGAATGCAGTGGAGATGCTATCTCTTCGTAAAATGTGCGGCGTTACCATGGCCGACCGAAAGAGAAACGAAGAGATTCGCAATATGGCAGGCTTGAAAGATGACCTTATCACAAAAATTGATAAGAGCGTGCTTCGATGGTTTAGGCACGTTGCGCGAATGAGTGAAGACCGAATGGTGAAGAAAATATATAGCGCGAAAGTTAATATTAAGAGGTGTCGAGGTAGACCAAAACTAACTTTCGAAGACCATGTGAGCAAATTGCTCAAAGAGGGGAGGGTCAAGAGTACTCGGATACCTAGACGTGCATGTATGAAGAAGTTAATGAATCTGAAAGAAGCGAAAGAGGTATGTAAGGATCGCGACACTTGGCGATCTGTTCTCTCTGGCTACCCCGTCAGGAATTGTGCGTGAAGATAAGTAAGTAAGTAAGTAAGTCTTTAATTTAGTTAAATTTAAATAACGCCATATTAATAGATCCTACCCAGGCCGGGGCGGGTCGCTAGTAAATTTTACTTAACACTATGTAAGTGAATACACCAGCTGCCAGCTCATGCGGTACCTTGAGGATCACCAGCTGATTAGTGACCGCAAATACGGTTTTCGTCGGGGTCGATCAGCTGGTGATCTTTTGGTCTACCTGACTCATAGATGGGCGGAGGCAGTAGAGTCCAAGGGGGAGGCGCTGGCCGTTAGTTTGGACATTGCTAAGGCCTTCAATCGGGTGTGGCACAAAGCGCTTCTTTCGAAGCTCCCTTCCTTTAGGATTCTCGAGAAATTTTGCAATTGGATCACCAGCTTCCTTGCAGATCGGAGTATCAAGGTCGTTATAGATGGTGCATGCTCCGACTACAAGCCTATTAACGCTGGTGTTCCACAAGGCTGTGTGCCAACCAACGCTGTTTCTTCTGCATATCAATGATATGTTGCTAACTGGTAACATTCATTGCTGTGCGGATGACAGCACTGGTGATGCTCTATACACCGGCCGTGCTAATCTTTCTCGGGAAAACTTCTTCGAGTAACGGAACAAACTTGTGTTTCAAGTCGAGTCTTTGCTGAACAAAGTCTCGGATTGGGGGCGACTAAATCTAGTCCAGTTTAATCCTCAGAAGAAACAAGTTTGTGCGTTTACCGCTAAAAAGAACCCCTTTGTCGTATCTCGTCAGTTTCAAGGCACTCTCCTTTTTGCCTCAGCCTGTATCGGAATCCTTGGAGCCGACATATTGAGTGACGTGCAGTTTCGTGGATTAGTGGATTTCCGGTTGTCAACGTAGTAACAGTGTTCCAAAAGTGCTCCCGATTTTAATTGAATATAAGTGAAAAATAGAACAGATAATCTTCAAACTGCAGAAAATCAGTGACAGTAAGTCAAAATTAAACTTTTTAACATCACAACAACACTTGAACAAAGAAGCCTATTGAAGAAAATAAAGAAATAGTGCCGACATAACAGTTAGAGGTTAGAACATTTTTATTCATCAAGCGCTTAAACGTGAAGTAAACGACACTCACTTGACATTAACGCAGTAGCGCCAACATTGTGGTACATTTACGTTCCGATTCATAGACAACACGCTGCATCACAACTTAACAGCTGTGTAGTAGTGCCAATCTTGAGTAAAAAATTACGTTCCGAATCACGGAAAGCACGCAAATACTATACTAAGTCATGGATAACAGTAGAATGTCGGAAGATATGTTAAAACTATTCCAAATGATGAAAATTGAATTAGAAAAGCAAACTCAAACAATCACACAGAATATAACCACCACTTTGATGCGTGCTATAGATGATAAAATACAACCAATTTTAGAAGAAAATAAAAGTCTAAAAGTGGAAGTACAAATATTAAACAGAAAAAATAAAATACTTAGATGATGCAAATAGGAAAAATAATTTAATAATACATGGTGTTAAGGAAACGGAGAATAACTACGAAGGACTATTTAATATAATATGTAACACCTTGCAAAAGAAAAATGTTAATGTTGAAAAATTCGAAATAAATAAATATCACAGATTGGGACGCAAAGAACAAGGAAAAACTAGACCTATACTAATTGCCTTTACTTCTTATCAGAAAAAAGTAGAAATACTGAAAAGCAAAGCAAACCTGCCAGAACAGACTTATATAACGGAGGATTTCTCAAAGGAAACAATAGAACTACGCAAAACTCTGCAAAAACAATTAAAACAAGAAAAAGAAAAAGGAAAAGAAGCCTTCATTAAGAATAATAAACTAATAATAAAAGAAAAACCGGATGCTGAGAAAAGGAAAAGAGATTCTTCTTTGTCACCTGAAAATATTCAAACACCAATATGTAGTAAGGAAGGGATCAATAACATTATAGCTCCACCAAAGTTGCAAAAAATTGATGCATTTGCTTATATGAGAGCTAGGTCGCATTCACAGACAGAGAAAGAAACCCAGCAGCATGAAGTATAGGAATTACCAGACACCGGAAACGTAAGAACAATAAACAAAACAAAAATTAACTTAACAAAAAATACACAGAACCCCAATACGGTTGGTCACCGTGGGGTGATAGACCAATACCCCCTAAAGCTTACAGCAGAAACATTCAGCGATACACTACCTAAAAAACCATACTCTCAAAGTAGAAAACAAAATTCTAGATATAAATTCAATATAGCTACACTTAACACAAGATCTCTAAAGTCACAAGAATTTTTACTGGAACTAGAACATGCAATGGAAGACGTTAACTGGGATATTATAGGCTTGAGTGACGTGAGAAGAGTGGATGAGAAAACCGAAGAACGTGACAATTACATACTATACCACATTAATGAAAAGGCTGGAATATACGGAGTAGGGTTTATGGTCAAGAAATACCTGAAAAACAAAATATAAGAGTTTCGAGGAATATCAGACAGGATCGCCATTTTGAAAATAAACCTCCCTGGCTATAAAAAAACCCACTTCAATTGTTCAAATATATGCTCCGACCGAGGTTACCCAGAAGGACATAAAAGATGAATTTTATAATAAACTCAACCAAATTATGCCGAATCTATGTAGAACAGTTATTATAATGGGAGACTTTAACAGCCAAATTGGAAAGAGGAATAAAAATGAGAACAATATACTTGGACCGTATTCAACTGGGAAAAGGAATGACAACGGACAAAGACAGATAAATTTTGCATCAGGAAATAACTTAAACATCATGAATAGCTACTACAATAGAAAACATAATAGAAAATGGACATGGGTGTCACCTGATGGGAAAACAAAAAATGAAATAGATTACATTCTCACAAACAAACCAAGAGTGTTTTTGAATATTGATGTTGTTAATCAACTCAACTACAACACGGACCATAGAATGCTTCGAGGACAAATGTACGTATTGGAACCGAAAACACCGAGAAAAAACATTAGCAATAATAAAAAACCAAAACCCTTACCAATTGCAGAAAATATTCTAGAATTATTGGAAAATGATTTAAAAGCAACAAAGAATGCCAGAGATGTCCAAGAGAAATATGACAGTCTCGAAAACGAACTTAAGAAAGTCGAAAACAAAGCTAGAATAAATAAAGACACCAAAGACAAAATAGGTCCAGAAGCAAGAAATTTGATCATACAAAGAAAGACTCTCTATGAAGACAGGAAAATGAACAAAAAGAAGATAGAAATCCTAAGTAAAGAAATAAATCTGCAGATCAGGAAACATAGAGAGAAAAGAAGGAACAATACAATAAACTATTACATAGAAAAGTTGGGAGGAGTCACGAAAGCATGGAATGAGCTAAGAGAAAGTACAAATTGGATAGACAAAATGACACACCATAAAGATAAGAAAAATAAGACAAATAGAATAGAAATATTAGAGGTAGCCATGGATTACTACCGCGAGTTATATAGCGACGACAGAAGATCAGGAGAAAACCACCTACTTGTTGAATATGATACAAATAGAAGTGAAGAAATCCCTAACATACTGAAAGAAGAAGTATATAAGGCAATCAAATCTCAAGAAAGAGGTAAAGCACCGGGAGAAGACTGTATATCTAACGAACTTCTAATGGGAACGGCTGATATAATATTAGATACTACCACAGATTTATTTAACGAAATTTTAGTCACAGAATATATACCTCATCAGTGGACTACGTCGACCATAGTACTGCTTCATAAAAAAGGAAAGAAGGATAATATAGCTAACTACAGACCCATTAGCCTGATGTCTAACGTCTACAAAATATTTTCTAAAGTACTGTTAAGCCGTTTAACTCAGACTCTGGATGAAAACCAACCTAGAGAGCAAGCAGGTTTTCGTAGTGATTATTCAACAATCGATCATATTATACACACCATAAAACAAATTATAGAGAAATGTAATGAATACGGCATTCATTATTATTTGGCATATGTGGACTACAACAAAGCATTTGTCTCTTTAAAACATACAAGAATATGGAAAGCACTTGCAACACAAGGAGTTGCGAATAAATATATACGACTAATTAGCAACATATACAAGAACATGAAAGCAAAAATACGAACAGAAAGAGTGGGAGATCACTTCCCTATAAAGAGAGGGGTCAGACAGGGGGATCCACTATCACCCAAACTTTTTACGGCAGTGCTTGAATACATATTTAGACGTCTCGAGTGGAGTAAATATGGACTAAACATCAACGGCATCAAACTAAACCATCTAAGATTTGCAGACGATTTAATTCTAATTTCAGAAGATCCAAAAAGCCTGCAAGAGATGCTTGAAGAGCTTGTGTACGAAAGCGACAGAGTTGGACTTTCAATGATCGCTACAAAAACCAAAGTAATGACAAACCACGACAAAATTTCTATCACAGTCAACGACACAAAAATAGAATATGTCGAAGAATATATATACCTCGGACATATAATATCACCAAAAGATCTTACAACAAAAGAAATAAACAACAGAGTACAGCTAGCATGGAAAAGATATTGGTCCCTAAAAGAAATTGTCAAAAACCCACAAATACCACTAAAAGCTAAGAAAAAAAATTTTGATTCATGTATTTTACCCATCATGACATATGGATGTCAGACATGGAGTTTAACGAAACAAAACCTGCGCAAACTAGAGACCTGTCAACACAGCATGGAGAGGAGCATGCTCAACATCAAGTTAAAAGACAAAATAAAACGAAACGAAACATTACGAAATCAAACTAAAATAAATGATGTAACACATTGTGTAAGAAAACTAAAATGGAAGTGGGCAGGTCATATGACGAGAAGTAATAAAGAAAAATGGGCTAAGAACGTTACCGAGTGGTGTCCGAGACAAAACAAACGAAAGAAAGGTAGGCAGCGTCTTAGATGGGAGGATGATATTCGCAAAATTGCTGGAGTTACTTGGAGGAGAATTACCCAGGATCGAAAAGCGTGGCAAGCTCTAGGGGAGGCCTTTGCGGAAACGCAAGACAATCACAAAACCGGTGTCTAATAATAAATGTATATATTTAAGTTTAATTCAGTTAATATTACCTCATATATTTTTTTTATTACTTATAGTGTTTTCATAGGCATGTTATGTAAGATTGTTAAATAAAGGCTATAAAAAAGGCCTTCAATCGGGTGTGGCACAATGCGCTTCTTTCGAAGCTCCCTTCCTTTAGGATTCTCGAGAAATTTTGCAATTGGATCACCAGCTTCCTTGCAGATCGGAGCATCAAGGTCGTTATAGATGGTGCATGCTCCGACTACAAGCCTATTAACGCTGGTGTTCCACAAGACTGTGTGCCAACCAACGCTGTTTCTTCTGCATATCAATGATATGTTGCTAACTGGTAACATTCATTGCTATGCAGATGGCAGCACTGGTGATGCTCTATACACCGGCCGTGCTAATCTTTCTCGGGAAAACTTCTTCGAGTAACGGAACAAACTTGTGTTTCAAGTCGAGTCTTTGCCGAACAAAGTCTCGGATTGGGGGCGACTAAATCTAGTCCAGTTTAATCCTCAGAAGAAACAAGTTTGTGCGTTTACCGCTAAAAAGAACCCCTTTTTCGTATCTCCTCAGTTTCAAGGCACTCCCCTTTTTGCCTCAGCCTGTATCGGAATCCTTGGAGCCGACATATTGAGTGACGTGCAGTTTCGTGGTCGTGGAAGAGAAGGCCAAATTGGCCTCTAAAAAGCTTGGCGTGCTCAGCAGTGCGGGACAGTGTTTCATACCGGCACACTGCCTGCAACTTTACATGGCGCAGGTTCGGACTCACATGAAATACTGTTCCCATCTCTTTTTTCTTCGGTTCCGGTCGTTGTATCGATCGGACGTGTCGCGAGCTCGCGCTTTCTTTTGCTTTTCTTTTATTAGTTATTTTGGGTATTACTGTTGTGCTTTTGCTGCTTTTTGTTATATGTACTTTTATTTTGGTTATATACAGTATTGATATCGGTGTTGTGCGAATTAACGCTTAATTACATTGTTTTTGTGTATTTCGTGGATTATTAGTGACAGTGTAACTTTAGTGAGTAGTTGGTTCAGACGTGTCGTTCGAGTGCCTTCTGGAACCTTCGGTGGCACTCGCCGCCAGGGGGTGATAGTGAGCACTTCCGGCACTGCGACGCTATCTGCGGGCGCCGTGCGCGCAACCATCGCGGTTTGTGCTGTCTGTGCCTGTCAGGCCGGATGTCGCGTCTGTTGCGCCGCGCGCCGCTGAGTGGCGCTAGGTGTGTGTCCGCACCTCAGCGACGCCTGTTTAAGCTAAGTTGTACTTTTTACTGTGACAGTTACACTTTAATTTTAGTTTAGCTTATATTTTATTAGTTTAGGTTAGTGTCGCCAGAGGGCGCCACTATAGTTGTAAATCAGCGACATCTCGTGGCTGGGTTGTGATAGTGACACTTTTAGTTTTTAATTTGTCTTTGGACCTTTTGTAATATTAAGTTTCTGTCCGAGGGTGTTCCCCCAGAGGGCGCTGGTGTATATTTGGTATACTCTGTCGACCACTTGTATCACCAAAAATTTTCCGGACTTAGAAAATTTTTAAAATTTTTAGAACCTTTTGCCTCCATATATAAGTGAACTATTGGGTATGCCCCTCCGCAGGCTAAATTTTTAAAGTTAGAAAGTGGTCATAACTTTTTTTATTTTTAAATTTTTCTTTTTAATTTTTGGACTGAACCATTTAAATATTGACACTGTACAGTGCAAGTGGTCATTTGTGGTTATGGGGGACGAACCCCCCATTTTCGCACCGAGGAAATTCCTGGCGCGCACGCCCCCCGGGGGTGCTTCGTCGAAGCCTGCAGGTCCGGGTGCGCAGAAATCGAAGGGTAGTAGTAGCACTACGGCCGAAAAACGGCCGCTTACATCTCCGGACCAGCAGCAGCCTATGGTGCAGCGCCAGAAGATGGACAAGGAAAGGAAAGGAGGAAAAGGAGGGTCTGTTGCCTCAGTCGCTGGGGTCTCGACCTCAGATCAGACTAGGCAAGCGCTGGAGGAGGAGGACCTGGACATGGAGGAGGAGTTTGATGCTTGCAAGGCTTCGCCCTTGCAAATTATAGAGCACACGAGAGCGGCAGTAAGCACTATCATGGGAATCGTCTCCAGTCCAGGATCCAAAGTAAACAAAATGGAGATAAATAAAGTTTCGGTGACCGGGCAGGACATGATTGCAATGGTTGCGGCGATGCAGGTACACGTAATGGAGGCTCAGCTTGCGCTCTGCAAAGCTGAACGGGACAGATCGGAAGCGGAAGCGAAGCTGGCGCGCCAGGCGGCCGCGTGTATACCCTCAGGTGACGGTGACCACACCCCAGCCGCCGGCCCAACATTTGCTGCAGCATTGAGGATGCCAAAGGGCATGGCTGCCATGCCAAAGCCGGAGAAGTCTGGTCCGGTTCTTGCCTTTTACCCAGCTGAGGAGCAAGAGCACCTTAAGACGGCAGACGATACTAAAGCCGAACTGAAAAAGGCAATTAAGCCTTCGGAAATAAATATTCAGGTGTCGAAGCTGAGGAAGATAGGGAATGCTGGGGTAGTGTCCAGACCACGTCCAAGGAGTCAGCACAAAACTTGAGGACTGCGGCACCTCCTACGCTGAGGGTTGCAGAACCCAGACAGCGCCAACCACTGGTTGCGTTGCGCGGCTTTGAGGATGATGTGAAGTCGGAAGAAATCCTGCCGGCCCTTCACGACCAGAACTTTGGTGAGGATGAAAAATGGACCCTGGAGGAGCTGAAAAAGCAGTGCGAAATTGCATTCAAGAAGTCTTGGAAGGGGAGCAGAAGGACTACGGTGGTGCTACAGTGTACCCCGGCGCTGCGCGATGTGCTGACCGCCAGGTACAGACTATACATAGGGTGGGACGTGGTCGAACCGTGCGATTTCATAGACGTCACCTGCTGCCAACGATACCAGCAATACGGGCACCCTGCCAAGTATTGCAGGGCAAAAGAAGAAACGTGTGGCAAATGTGGAGAGGAGGGTCACAGCCGAGAGGCCTGCAAATCGGCCGACACTTGCTGTGCTACTTGTCGCAGGTTTGGCAAGCCGGGCGCAAGGAACCATGCCACGATGGCGAAGACGTGCCCGGCTAGGGTATACGCTGAGGAGAGGGCGGTCAACACTACACAGTATGGCGAATAAAATTTTTTTATTGATTGGACAGCTTAATTTGGGGCGCGGCGAAATGGCCACCAAGGAGCTCCCTGCACTTGCGAAGGACCTGGAATTAGATCTCTTCCTAGTCCAGGAACAGTGGCCGCAGGTGCAGGAAATAGTACAGTATGGCGATGGACCGCAGGTCGGCATCAAGGTCTGCAACGATGGCTTAGGTGTTGCTGGATTGCCTCACCTAAATAATCCTTACTGTGTAGTGTGCCATGTGGAGAAGTACGGTCTCTACGTCGTCTCGGCATATTTTAAGTATGGCAATAATATCGACCATCACCTGCAACATCTAGAGACCGTACTTGACCAGTTGAAAGGCAAGCGCGTTGTAATTGGAGTGGATTGCAACGCGCACTCGCCACTCTGGTTCAGTGAGGCTGAACAGATTATAGGTAGGGGCCATGATGCTGCCTACCGTCGTACTGCCATGGAGGATTTCATAACGTCGTGGGGATTGGTGATAGCCAACGTGGAAGGCCAACCGAGCACCTTTTCGGGTGCAATGGGTGATTCCAATATTGATCTCACCCTGTCCTCCAGAGGAGTCTCGATCACAGGGTGGCGAGTCCTGGACTGCGTCAGCTCGAGTGACCATCGGCTCATAACGTACGAAGTTGGAGGAGTAACTCATGCGAGACTCCCGGGGCCGGTGGGGGTGCCTGCCCGTTTTCGGGATGTGGGGGTGAATTGGGGCTTCTTTCGCGGAACTGTTCATGTGCGAATGGGTGCATTGAAAGTTTGACAGTCGGCTGACCGTCTTTGTGCGCAGTTCACGGACCTCGTGGTTCGATCTGCGGAAGATGTCCTGGGAGGTGCGCGCCCTAGACGGGAGGTCGGCTACGAGTGGTGGACGCCTGAACTTGACAGAATGAGGAAAAAAGTATGCAATGCGAGAAGGGCATGGCAAAAGACTAGAAGAAAGGGAGGCAGGTCTGAGGAAGTAGCTATGGAACGATTCCATAGTGTGAGAGCGCGATATAGACAGTTGATGGGGGATACGGAACTGGCCCATTTCAGAAAAATTTCGGAGATGGGAAATGCTGACCCATGAGGACGAGCATATCAAATTTCTACCGGGAGATACCGTCCTCCCAGTAATGTACTTAACGCCATTGAGTAAGCGGAGCGACACTCGGGGGGGGGGGGGGGGGTGAGGGAGGCCATGCGGGGCCTGCTCTGGGCTCTGTGTCCGGACGACGATTCGTCCAAGGACACTGAGTTTCATGGGCGGGTGCGTCTTATGGCCACCTTCACTCCATCTGGATCGGCTGCCGTTCCCCCAACCATTGGGTGTCTGGGGGGTATAATCAGGGCGTTGCCCAACACTGCTCCGGGACTGGACGGGATTAGTGCAAAAGTGCTTAAGAATGTATGGAGAGCTGCACCCAGGGAATTCCACTGGGTGTATAGCAAGTGTGTGGAAGAGGGAGTTTTCCCGGATGTATGGAAGAATGGAAGGCTGGTAGTGATTCTGAAAGGAAATGGCAGGTCATTGACTGACCCCAAGGCGTATCGCCCGATTACGCTCCTTCCCATTTTTGGGAAAATATTGGAACGGGTCATGCTCAGATGTGCCCCGAGCTTGATGAGGGGCATTTCAGACTACCAGCACGGGTTTTCGCCATGCCGGTCCACTGTCACGGCGCTGCAAGACGTGCTTCGTACTGCGAGCGAGTCGCAGCGCAAGTATGTACAGGCCGTCTTTTTAGATATATCGGGGGCATTTGACAATGCATGGTGGCCGATGATACTATTGAAGGCCAAACAGGGCGGGATCTCACCCAACATCTATCGAATGTTGGTAGATTATTTTACCAACAGACGGGTGGGCATCTTTGTTGGCGAATGTGTTGAATGGAAACGCTGAACCATGAGCTGCTCGCAGGGATCGGTCCTAGGACCGACCCTATGGAATCTACTGCTGGATGATTTGTTGAGGCTGCCATTCCCCGCCAATGAGAAGATGATTGCGTATGCAGGTGATGTAACGCTCTTGATTGAGGCGAAATCTAGGGCTGATATAGAAGCTACGGCTAAGTCTGCACTGGAGTTGGTTGAGTCCTGGGGGGAAAGGAACCGTCTCTCCTTTTCCTCCGCAAAGTCATGTACAATGACTCTTAAGGGCAGATTTTTCCGACCACCTGTAATAAGGATGGGAAGCGACTCTATAAAAAGTGTAGAGTCGACTAAGGTATTGGGCATTACGCTAGATAATAGTCAGTCCTTCATTAGGCATGCGAAGGACATGGGAGACAGGGCCGGGAGATGCTTCGGTAAGATTTCGCGGGTGTCGGCGTCCTCCTGGGGCATACGTTACCCGGCCCTTCGCGTTTTGTATAACGGAACATTTGTTCCTATAGTAACTTATGCAGCGGCTGTCTGGGTCAATCGAGCAGGGAATTACACGGTGCGTACGTCGTTGCTCAGATCACAGAGATCCTCACTTGTTTTGTTGACTAAGAGCTACAGGACGATCAGCACTGCGGCGCTTCCGGTGTTAGCCGGCGTCCTTTCGTCTGACCTGGAGGTGACGCGTGCTGGTAGGATTGATCTTGCACGTACGGAAGCGAGAAATGGGGAGATGAGCAGGCGTAAGCGCGAGATTTGGGTGGATGTCATGAATGTATGGTAAGAGAGATGGAAGAATGAGACGAATGGTAGGGAATTATTCTGCTTCTTCCTGGACGTGTCGGCGCGGCTCAATGCAAATTGGGTCGTGCCGGATTATCAAGTCTCGCAGATACTCAGTGGGCATGGATGTTTTCGAAAGAGACTGCATGATATGAAATTGGTTGAATCTGGTATGTGTGAATGCGGTGCTGCCTATGAGGATAGGCATCACGTGCTGTAGGAGTGCGAGTTGTATGATGACCTGAGATGTAAGATGATGGACGGAATTGTACGCAGAGGGGTGGTTCCGGTTTACTACCCGGACCTCGTGGACGGTAAGGAGAACTTTGGCCGGCTGCGGGAGTTTGCACATGGTTGGCATGCGCGGAGGAGTGCGATGGAGAGGAACCAAGGAAGGATTCTGCCCGCAACCGAAGGCGTTGTGTGTTCGTCCAGCCCAGAAAGGGAGAGTGACACTACGGGACAAGGAGTAGAATAAATAACTTGTAGAGAGTCAAGAAAGTGCACGCGGGAAAGAGCCCTGAGCAAGAACCGCGTGCACCTCACGAGATTCGGCCCGTATAACCGTAAGGTTGGTGGGGCCATGGGCGGTGGAGGGTTGTTCCCATCCCTGGGCAGGGGCTCCCCATTGATAGCTCCTTCTACTTAACCGCATCCAGCGCAGAGCGGCTCGAATCGTCGACGATCGAGTCCGTTCCGATCGGCTCAACACATTGGCGCTGCGAAGAGATGTTGCATCTCTTTGCATTTTCTTTCGCATTTACCACGGGGAGTGCTCTGAGGAATTGTTCTGACTAATCGCAGCCGCCAAATTTTACGAACTCACATTGCGGCAAACCTCCCAATACCATACACACCATCAGGATGATTGGCGGTCCACCACTGTGCGATTTAGAAGATGTTTTCTTCCTCGCACGACTTCCTTGTGGAATCGATTAACATCAGCGATTTTTCCGGACCGATACGACTTAGGGATCTTCAAGAAAAGAGCCTACTCCTTTTTTAAAGGCCGGAAACGCATCTGAAATTCCCTCCCTGGTGTTGCAGTTGTTCATGGGCGGCAGTAGTCACTTACCATCATGTGAGCCGCATGCTCGTTTGCCACCTCTCCTTAAAAAAACACCGTCCACTTGCTAGTAATAAATTTTGAGAAACACTATATTTAACAAAGAAGCAGGTTTCGGATACATTTTCATAACTAAAATATAATTTCTTGCTACTGCTGAAGTGACTTTTATTTGTAGTAATTGGTTGTCTTTTTTTGCAACTGTTTTTATTTCCAAGCCAGTGCTTAACTAAAATCCCACGTAATGGTAAGTGGTGATGTAGCCTAACATGGTGAAGGACGCTGAATACACGAAAAATATACAAAATACTTTTGCGCTGTATTGTTTTAACAGGTAGTATCACCTACAGGGAAAATATAACAATGTTTACCAAAATAAATCGATTACACAAACTATTAAACAGATATAGGTTGTATAGTATACTTGTCATTTGTCTATCAAGGCAACTTTGGAGAGATATCGTCTAATGAAGTCAACGCTCCGCCCCCCTTATCCTCCAATCCAAATCCAAGTCTAATGCCGAAACATTTCAGCTCGTTACAGAACCGTTTTCAGTGCCTAGAAGATTGCAGTGCAGTGGACGATATAAATTACAAGGTCGTAGAATCCATCCATGCGGTCACAGCTAAGTTTTGCAAGACCCGCCTCAGAAGAACACAGAAACTCTCCGATCACACTCTTAATTTCATGGCTGTTAGACGGGAAATGAAGCTGCAGGCTTCAGTAAATTTTACTGCATACAGGAAACTGAAAATACAGATCTCCAAATGCATACAGCGGGACCTATGCAACTTTAATACTGCTCGTATTGAAAAAGTGATTGAGCGGAACCAGGGCTCCATAGTCTTTGCCAGAAAGAGTCAATTGTCAAAGCTTAAAACCGAATGTGGCGGCATCGTTTCCGAGACACCTGAGTTTTTGAGTGATATTTAAAGGTGCTGTGGGCAGCTGTACACGTCATCATTGGAGCCACTCGCAAGTGTGAGTAACGATCGAAGAGCAAATCTCATCCGACAATATTCCGATGATATCCCGCACGTAAGTCTGAGCGAGATTAGAATGGCTCACCAGCAGCTTAAAATCGGCAAGTCCCCGGGCAAACAGGTATTTTAAGCTGGTATTCTGTGAGAGCGTGTTCCTACCTCGGTCGAGATGACCCATTCATGCTACAATCATAATATTGACATGACATGACAAACAATAAAAATTGGTTTCCATAAAGGATTATTTTATTTTATATTATTTTTCTGGGTGAATAAACTGGCCACGATTGTGTCCTTTGTCACCCATAATGACGCCACAAATTTTAAATCCCACAGCTATAATCATGGCAGCCCAAGACGCGAGATGTCGTGTACGCGAGCCGGCATACTCCACTCCACTTCCTACTCTGTCAATGATATGGATTGGGTTGGGCAGTATCGAATAAAATAGTTTAGGATATAATATTAGTAAAACAAGTTTGACAACAGTTATTATGAAATATCTGCGACAAAATTTTTAATGACGATATTCACAGCAGAATAAAAGTAATTAACATAGCTCCAGAAGAATAAGTAGCAATATAACTTGAAAAATCGGCAATCTCCAATGACTTTAGTGTCACAACTGTTAAAGAGTCGGTTTGTCAATTTATCCATGTAAAAATATTGTTATTTTCAAAATCAGACCAATTTTTCTTCTTGATAGTTATATTTACATCCCTTCATAATAATTAATTATTCGTTAGTAGATTTGTGGGACGAGAAAAACTTTAATACTCACCGAACTATGCATTTTTTGTTCTCACTAATGGCAAGTATCCAACTCGGACAGGAAACGGTTGGGAACAATCGGCAACGTAAATCAACCACAATAAACCTTAACAGCATAATGGAATAAGATGTTGGTGTTTACCGAAGTTTGCTATAACTATTAAATTTTTTAACAACATAGGTATTAGGTTTTCTAGGTGGTAGAATTATTTTTCTAACTGGGGTTCTATCTGAGTACTACCCTCTTACCTATTTCTGCTGCCATATAACAGCGCTTGCACTGTTTTGTTCCAGTCTGTAAGGCAAAGAGAGCCAGTATAATTGCAGGCTTAGAGGCATTCGATCTTAGTTTTCAAAAGTCAACGCATATGTAACTTTTTTGTTTGTTATTGGCTGCAGGTGTTCATGGACTGCAGTAGCCACTAACCATTAGATAAACTTAAGTTCGTTTAATCCTACAATTGTAGAAAAAAAGTTTCATTAAGAAGTATATTTCTGTTAATACATCTAAGATCATATTTGACGAATGACACCTATCTGACTAAGTGACCGGTATCGTTGAAGCTGCATCACTTACGTTTTTCAAAATTAATGAATTACAACATGTTATTCTTGTTCAACTAAAATCTATTGTTTTTCCTGGTTGGGAACGGATTTAGATAAGATAAGACAAGATATTATATTAACTAATGCATGTCGGCGCTGTTACGACAGCACCGACGGTGTTTGCGGGGAGTATGTGAAGTGCGTGGGGGTTTCTCACCCCCGCGCCTAAGACCGGCACTCGCCGCTAGCTCGCGACCCGATCGCCACCAAATATTTTGTATTTTTTATTCCTTTTAAATATACAATTTGCCTATCGTGTGAGTCGCCTATTTTATTCATGTTCCCTAATTGAACATAGTGGCGACCGTGATAAATTAAAACAAAATTCCGATTCCGCCGCGTAACACGGTCCAAAGTTCGTAGCACTTACCCCGCGTTTACAACGTCGCGAACGCAAGTACTACGGGCTACGAGTACAAAGGAAGCCACATCCCGATTGCTAAGAACAACGAAGCAGTCAAGAAGGATTCATTTGGAGCGGAGAGAAGACAAGAGGGCAGCTATCGAGAACCGACCAAGCTGAGGTCCAGCGGAGTCTACGCGCCACAGCAGCGGTTTTGCCAGCTACAAGTGAGCCCGTTCCTATTATTTTACCTCTTCGTGTCCCACTATTCCTAAAAATTCTATTTGTGTGAACAGGGAAACCAGGAATCTAGTCCTATTTTTTGTTGCCTTACCCTACCTACCTATTCTTAAGCAGCATCCTTTATATTCCTTGTCTATCTTATACCCTTTCGTATATAAAACTGCTAATCTAAATAAACTATTCCTAATCAATAATCCTACCAAATAAAATACCTATTAAAACAATCCTAAAAGAATTACCTAGATAAACCTACCGACAATTTACATACCTAACGAGTTAAAATCACCTATTTACACCTATTTGCTTACCTATCAGTTAATTGTCTATTATTTCTTACTATTATTTAGCCGTATCATTTGCTAGGCAATCAGTGCTATTTTTCAAGCCGCCTATAATTTGCATTCATTGCGCCTATTTTACGACTTGAAAGTCTTCACTAGCATTTAATTAGTTAGTAGCCACTGTTAAATAGTTAGAATTTAAATAGCTGAACCTATTTCTTTAAACGTAAGCATACATATGTACATAGCTACGCAAAAATTTGAGCTTAACTTCTCAATGCAAGTAAATTCACGTCTCGCTATTCACTGTTAGCTGTTTATGCACGCAAATAAATTAGTCATCACTATAGCATAATCATTCGCTAAGCCCTATATTACACTAATTAAACCATTATTTGCACAAATCAATTAAATTTACGATCAACCTTGCTTCCCGTTATTATGTTATGTACGTAGATATCTGCAAAGCATTCCAACAATCAATTTCAGCTACGGTGCAGCGGTCGCTCAAGACTATCATCGCATCCCGTGTCACTGCCAGCACTGCG
Source organism: Parnassius glacialis (assembly GCA_033319125.1). Classification (NCBI taxonomy): domain Eukaryota; kingdom Metazoa; phylum Arthropoda; class Insecta; order Lepidoptera; family Papilionidae; genus Parnassius; species Parnassius glacialis. The sequence continues at coordinate 7,485,633 of JAVANC010000012.1, read as the reverse complement.
GGCTCACGTCGTGGTACTGGACCGCGGGCGTCGCGCGTCATCAATCCCACCTTTCACCGCGCTTCTGCTGATTTTGAACCGGTTTCCGTCACAGCGGCTACGAAGCGAGGAGCGTATTGTATGCAATTCTTATTTATTTGATTAGTACAGCGCATAACTAGTTGTTTTGATTGTCTGCGCGTTAACTTTGCTAGTATGGAGGCAAAGTACAAAACTCTTAATTTAAAACGCGCTTCAATTAGAGGCCGTGTTACGAAATTTAATAACCATTTAGAAGAATTAAAAGGTAAAAAGCTTACTCCTACGGAAGTTAGCGTGCTTTCGCAGCGATTAGTTAAACTTGAGACTTTATTTGGCGAATTCGATAACCTGCAAAATCAGATTGAAGCATTGGAGGAAAATAATTTAAGCTTAGAATTGGATACCAGAGAAGTAATCGAACAAGCTTTCCACAATTCGATCGCATTGGCTCAGGAAATTATTTCCGTAAGCAGTACGACAAAAAAGTCGTCGCTTCAGCATAGCAGTATTTACACAGCTGATGAAGATGATCACGAAGTTATCGGCTTTCGTTTACCAGTCATTAAAATTAATAAGTTTGATGGTACGTTCAACAAATGGTTGGAATTTCGTGATACGTTCAGTTCTCTGATACATAATAATACAAAAATAAAAAATATACACAAATTCCATTATTTACATTCCTATCTAGAAGGTGAAGCTGCTCGTGTAATATGTAATTTAGAAGTTTGCGACAATAATTATCCTGAGGCATGGAGTCTTCTTTGTGAGCGTTTTAATAATATTCATCAATTAATAAATAATCATTTGAAATCTTTGTTTAATATTGAGCCGTTGCGTGAGTCTGACAAGTCATTAAGATTTCTAGTAGACCACGTCACAAAAAACCTACGTGCTTTAAATAATTTAAAACAGCCAACTGATCATTGGGATACCCTGATCATATTCATAGTCTCAGCGAAATTAGACAGCAACACGCGTGTTAAATGGGAGGAGTACATTCAAGCTAATGTTAATGCTTCGGATATGCCTAGCCTAGATGATTTCATGACTTTTATTAAGGGCCGCGCTGAAGTTTTAGAGTCTGTTTATCGCAGTAAACAAGACAAAAATATAAAGTCAAACCCGAATCACAATCAAGGCGTCAAACAAAATCCCGTTTCTCATACTAAGTAATTCGTCAGCGCTGAGCAGGGCGACTCATCATCAACTGCCTTTCACAAGTGTATTTTCTGTGGTCAAGGTCATAGTAATTATGAGTGCTCACAACTTCAATCGAAATCTATTGATGATAGACTTTCATTAGTGTCCGAGCTAAAGTTGTGTCCCAACTGTTTGCGCAAAGGGCATAATACGCGCGCATGCAAGCTTCCAGGTACGTGCAAAATATGCAAAAAACGTCACAATACCTTTTTACACAAACCTACGGATTCTGATACCAATGTGGCAGTCACTAATGTTGCAGTCTCTGAGCCAGTTTCAATGTCAGCTGTTTCTGCTTCTGAGACACTACTATGTACGGCTTTGGTTGATATTTTTAATCCCAAAACAATCAATTACATTACCACTAAAACTCTCTTAGACAACGGTAGTCAGTCTAGCTTTATTACAGAAGCACTTAAATCAAAGTTAAATTTAACTTCTTCCACGTCTGATGTTAGGAATGTGGTCGGCATATGTAACACTATTGTCAAGCTTAATGCTGAACGTTGCAATGTTCGAATTCATTCAAAGGTAGGTTCTTTCAGCGTTATGACGTCATGTTTAGTCATACCCCAAATATCAGGTAAGATACCTAAGTCTTTTGTGTCTATTACACACCTTAACCTGAAGTCCTTTGCATTAGCAGACCCCAGCTTTTATGAGCCGTCTGACATAGGACTGCTCATCGGTGCTGACCTATTTTCGTCCATTATTGGAACCAAACAGCACTCTTTAGGCAAAGGAAATCCTATTCTACATGAGTCTAAATTAGGATGGCTTATCGCAGGTCCCATGCACCATATTCAAAATGACAATCTCAATTTCAATTCCCCAGTGAAATGTAATTTTGTAAGTATTGAAAGCAACAATACTTTAGTTGAGCTTCACAATGATTTGAAGAGGTTTTGGGAGCTTGAAAGCTTGCCACAAAAGCCCCTTCTTACAGACCAAGAGAAAGCTTGCGAACAACATTTTTTACAGCACACAAAACGCACTGAACAAGGTCGTTTTTGTGTGAAGCTGCCATTGATCGACAAACCAGACTGCCTAGGCACTTCCTATTTCATGGCCAGGCGGCGATTTATAAACCTGGAACGTCGCTTTCGCAAGCAACCGGAACTTAAGTCCGCCTATGTAGATTTCATTGAGGAGTATCGCAAACTAGGACATCTAGCAATATCTGAGGTAGACCGACCTGAGCTTGCCTATTTTGTTCCGCATCATCCTGTCATTCGTGAAGACAGTGAGTCAACACGTCTACGCGTCGTTTTTGACGCATCAGCTCGCACTTCATCTGGTTTGTCTATAAACGACATTCAAATGATAGGCCCTACAGTTCAAGACTCTCTTTTCAATATCCTCATCCGGTTCCGGCAATATCGTTATGTGTTGTCAGCGGATATTGAAAAAATGTACCGGCAGGTTTTAATAGATGAGTCTGACCGAAACCTACAACTGATTTTATGGCGTGATGCGGAGGACAAACCATTACAGACACTCAGGCTTAACACGGTCACCTACGGATTTGCTAGCGCTAGTTTCCTTGCCACCAGGTGTCTCTGGCAAGTGGGCGAGGAGTGTGACGATGACGTTATTAAGGCAGTCATACAGGAGGACATATATGTTGATGACTTACTAACTTCTAGCGATGATGAAGATCAATTACGGTCTGTACAGAAATCAACACATGTGGCTCTTTCTATGGCTGGTTTTGATTTACGTAAGTACCGATCATACCGACATTGAGTCAGTCTACAAATACGCTGGGCCTAGATTGGAGTCCTTCGACCGACAGCGTTAATTTTCCCATTGCAGTGGATCAGTCTGAGGTCGTCACTAAGCGCACTATACTTTCTTCAACTTTCAAGATCTTCGATCCCTTGGGCCTCCTATCCTTGTCCACTATCGTTCCCAAAATTTTAATTCAAACCTTATGGTCTCTCAAATTGGACTGGGATGAGCCCGCTCCAAAGGATATTGTCGATGTCTGGAGACCTTTTGTTGATGGACTTAAATGCCTTTTTTCACTAAATATACCTAGATGGGTATCAATAGAATATCCAGTCTCTGCTGAAATCCACTGTTTTTGCGATGCATCGCAACGCGCCTATGGTGCATGTTTGTACCTTCGCTCTACAAATAAAGAAGGACAAATACATGTCCAACTTTTATGTGCGAAATCTCGCGTTGCCCCAGCATCAAGCCCTATTACAATTCCTCGTTTGGAGCTTTCAGGTGCTCTTCTGGCAGCTGAAATGAGCTCATCTGTGACCAAAGCCTTGCGACGTAAAATATCGCTTCATGTCTATTGGACTGACTCGAGCGTAGTTCTTAGTTGGTTGCGCTGCGGTTCTTCTAACTTGAAGACATTCGTTGCCAACAGAGTCGCCGCCATTAGAGAGTTGACTGACGCAAATTCATGGCACCACGTTCCTACAGAACACAACCCAGCTGACCTGCTATCCCGTGGCGTGAACCCACAACAGATCGCTGCATGTGATATGTGGTGGTATGGACCTAAGTTTTTATCGTTGCTAGAGTCCGAGTGGCCTTCTATGCAGTCGCAGACTATTATTGAGATGAAGAATTTGCCGGAAGTTAAAGCACATCCAGTTGCTATTTGTGATAATTATCAATCAATTATTAACTTTAACAAATATTCTAAATTAAAACAATTACAACACATTTTAGCCTTTGTACATAGATTTATTAATAACTGTAAAAATTCTAAAACTAAAATTACAGGTTCCTTAACTACCGCCGAGCTCAATAAAACTCTTAATTCATTAGTGTATATTTCCCAATTAGAGGCATTTCCTAAAGAATACGATTTATAATTAAAAGGAAATTCCCTAAGTCCTAAGTCGCACATTTCGGCACTTAATCCATTTTTACATAAAGGAGTGATAAGAGTAGGTGGTCGAATTCAGGCTTCTGAATATAGTTTCGATATGAAGCATCCCATGTTGTTAAGCTCTAAACACCATTTTACTCAACTTTTATTCCAACAAGAACACGTACAGCTTCTACATCTAGGGCCCCAAGCCTTACTGGCTTCTATTAGAACGCGTTTTTGGCCCATTAGTGGAAGAAGTCTGGCTAGACGTACTGTGCATAATTGCACCGTATGTAGGCGTTTTAAGGGTCAGTCTATGAAAAACATAATGGGCAACCTACCTGCTCAAAGACTAATGCCTGACTTTCCTTTTATTACAGTAGGGACTGATTTCGCTGGGCCATTTATGGTCACGGATCGCAAAGGTCGTGGTTGTAAAATTACAAAATGTTATTTGTGTATTTTCATATGTTTTAGGTATAAGTGCATCCATTTGGAGGCTGTTAGTGAGCTGTCCAAGGATGCTTTTATATTAACTTTGAGACGCTTTGTTTCACGGAGAGGGCTACCAAAGCAGATATTCTGCGACAATGGTGGAAACTTTGTAGCTGCTTCAAAGGAACTTAAAGAGTTTTTTGAAATTAATGCCAAAACTATCGCTAATTTTGCCGCTAACGAATGCGTTGAATTTTGTTTTTCGCCTGCATACGCTCCTCACTTCAATGGTTTGATGGAGGCCGGTGTAAAGTCAGCCAAATTCCACCTGGCTAGGATATTAGGGACTACGCACCTAACCTATGAGGAATTGTCATCTTTGTTCACACAAATAGAATGTATCCTAAATAGCCGCCCCCTATGTCCATTAAGTTCCTTTCCCACTGACTATTATCCCTTAACTCCGGGCCACTTTTTAATTGGTAGACCACTAAGCTCGCTGCCATCTCCGTGTCTACAATCCGCTAATGCCAATCGTCTCGACAGATTCCAGCGCATCGAGCAGTTTAAGCAACACTTTTGGCGACGCTGGAGCCACGAGTACATTGCGGAGCTGCAGTTGAGGACGAAGTGGCGCACGAAGTCCAAAGAGAGCCTACAAATTGACGACCTAGTCCTCTTGAAAGAGGAAAACGCTCCACCGCTCTATTGGCGTCTCGGACGTGTAAGAAAACTCTTCACGGGATCTGACGGATTGACACGCGTCGCAGATATAGACACTGCAAGAGGAATTGTGCGGCGCGCCCTAAACAGAATCGTCCTACTACCGAAGCCCGATGAGTTGGAAGATCTTGAAAGCTGTTAAGCTTTCCAGCGCCGGGAGTATGTCGGCGCCGTTACGACAGCACCGACGGTGTTTGCGGGGAGTATGTGAAGTGCGTGGGGGTTTCTCACCACCGCGCCTAAGACCGGCACTCGCCGCTAGCTCGCGACCCGATCGCCACCAAATATTTTGTATTTTATATTCCTTTTAAATATACAATTTGCCTATCGTGTGAGTCGCCTATTTTATTCATGTTCCCTAATTGAACAATGCATGTGTGTAATATATATTGCATGGGCAAAGATAATATATTCTTAGTGTTAGTGTTATTAGTATCAACACGTCTTACCGATATTCGGTGTGTAAAATTTAAAGTCTTATGTTGTTGGTTTTCATTTAACATTAGCAAAGTCAGCGAAATTTTTACTTACAGCAATCATAATTAAAAATATATGTATTTTTAACAGTGGTAGAGACACGCGGCAGCGTTTGCTGTCGCACGGATGGGCCGGCTCGAACCGGGGTGGTACCACGACCTCACAGCGTGAAGTAGAGGATTACCTCTGCGTTTCGCTTGGTGAGTGCAAGTGGCCGGAGGCACTTTTGACTGGAAATGAGGCATTCCATGTTAGTCCTCACGGGTGACAACACATCTACATTTTGATTTGTAATAGAGGATAGATATAGATGTCTATGGGCCGCAGTAACCACTTACCATCAGGTGGACTGTGTGCTCGTTTGTCACCCTTATTCTATAAAAAAAATATAAATATAATGTATACAATATTAAAATTTATCATTGAGAAAGTCTGTTACAGTGTAGTAGCATTTTTAAATTAACCCTAGAGTACAAATATAAATTTAATTCTACTTATTACTAACGATCGTCTGGTAGGCTAATTTATAAATATTTGTTTTTAGTATTAAAATTTTATTAAAGTTTAAGTAAACTTTTATCACAATAACAGGCATACTACCTTTCTTAAATGCAAATAATATATATATATATATTTTTAATACCATTATTTGTATTAAAATCTGCCTCAAATGTAATACTAAACTTTGTTAAGGGATTTTTTCATAAAATAATTAGTGTTACTCTAGGACCACTATTTTGATATAAAAACTAAAATATATAATTAAAAAAATATACTATAATATATAAAGTTTGTAAAACATTACTAAAAATTATTTCAATCATCACATTGTTTACTACAGACTAAGACAAACTCAAACCTTCTATTTTTATCACAGAAATAGCAATTAGGATCTGGTAAAACTGGCTTAGGGCTTCTGGATATTGACGGTATTAGAGAGCTTCGGTCTTGAGGATATGGGCCATCTAGCACAAAATTTTTTGGTCATTTTCTGGTCCGTGTCAACATTGTCCATGTCCAATCATATAAACATCAACCATGTTTATATGATTATCCTAGACCCGATTACAATAACAGGAACTTGCAAGATGCTTCTTGCAACTTGTAGGGCCAATCTATGCGAAATGTAATTCTAATTCCTTCATAAAATTGAAAGTACCACCACTTTTTAATTTTTTTCCCTTAGGGATGTACTCAAAATCTTCAGCTGGCACTTTAAGTGTTTGAAATCTGTAGCAAAGCAAGGGCATGTTTATCCTCTTCACGCGAGATTTTGGCCCAAAATGAACTCTGCGACATGCTATTGTTGCACAGGTTGGTGCAAGCAGTGTCACTCGTGGTCACGTCAGAGCATCGTCAGAATCATGCTACAAGACATGTCGAAATCATGTAGCTTAGGTGGGCGCCGCGGCTTAGGGGACACTGCTGTGTTTCGTATGGTAAGTGTAGAGAACCGGAGACCCTTTCTACTGGAAACGAGGCATTCCATCTTATTCTTCACGGGTGGCAACGCATCTGCATTTTGATTCGCAAACGAGGATAAATGTAGATGTCTATGGGCTACTTACCATCAGGTGCACTGTGTGCTCGTTTGTCACCCCATACTATAAACTATATATATAAACTTTATATATATATATATATATATATATATATATATATATATATATATATAGGCTTAACTTTTGTTTAGTAGTCATTTTACATTTATTTAATTAACTGATTTAATTAATTAATTAACTGAATATGCACTGTTGAATTTTTACTAGCCGTGGACAAAAAGAGGAGATTTTACGCCAGGAAAGAAAGGTTTGAAACTTCTTGATCAATTAATGGTTAAATTTAAATGAAATGAACGGTCTCTCTTTCCTTTAAAAAAAACGTTACCGCTACACTATGATTTTCCTGTATCGTGAAAGCAGTACACATACGAGTACAAGAATTACACCATGACAAACATCCAATTATCAAGCAAATTTTTGTGCGACATACAAATACCAGTTCCGAGCGGAATTTGAACTGCGGCCCTCAGTAACGGAATTTATTGCTAAGCCACTGCGCCATGGAGCTGTCATATTTTATAATTAAATTCATAGATAGAATCCACTGAGGTAAAAAATCTTTATATAATGCCATTAGAAAAGCTCAGCAAGCAGTTGTTAACTTTTGATTGTATTCAAAAATTATTGTCGAGGTGGAAAATACCTTTTAATACCTTTGAATTGAGTGAAATACCGACATCAGTGCACTAAGTAACTGCTATTTATGTCAAGTATGCGGGATTTGAATTCAGGATTTTTGGAATGGGTGTCATGTCATCAACTGATTGTCAGAACCTTCATCGTAGCTACGCAGTTACCTTGTTTACAGAGCCGCAAATTTTATAAATACATTATAATGTTTATTAATTCGAGAAGGAAACCCAAAGATTTGCATTATGCCTAAAAAGTAGTACAAAATACTCATTTTTAAACACAATGCGCACTTAGACGCGCACAATGCGCGTTAAAGTTTATGTAAAGAAGATTTGCAGAAAGTTTAAATTATAATATATATAATGCGTGTTACAAATACATTAAATAAAATTAAATAAATCATTCACTGCTTAAGTTCATACTGCCGTTGTCAAATACATAATATTCTGTGGTTAAATAATCGTACAGAGTAGAGATTGTCACCAAAAAATTTTGAACTGTTGCTAACAAATATTTATTACTTTTTTAATTTCAAATGTTCCTTTTTCAATACATGGAGTGTATGTCAGGGAAAAAGAGCGTTTATTGTATAATTTGTGTGAGATCGAGATTTTTGTTTTAATATGCAGTTGAAAGTAAAATACTTAATAGTATAAAAAAATAAAAAACAATTATGAATTGCCAAAAGCAAATTTAAATAGTTATAAAACTATATATAATTCTTTTGAATATAATTCTATTAATTCTATTGAATATAACCTACGAATATTCTTAAGCAAAAGTGAGTTGGATATCTGTAATAACAATATTAATACTAATAAAGCCTTTTATTTGAGGGTATCTTTAAGATTACGGTTTCTGTCTTAATTGAGAATTAATACATACCTTGTTCTCAAAATAAGTGAGTCTAAACGGCGACAGACTTTTCATTACGGGAAAGTTAGGTGTGTAGGCAATCAAGGCCAAGTCATTGCTAATTAATTGCGCTTGAAGAATCAAGTGAGGCATTTGAAATTACGATGGTCGTACAGACTAGTAACATTTAAAGAATTTAATACTTTGTTGGTTGTATAATGTTATTTTATAAGTATTTATTTTTAAAATTTAAATTAACTTAAAATAATGTTTTTTTAGTTTTATTTAATTATATTTACTTAATACGTTATTTTGTTAAAAACACTGTGCGTGATTTTAGTTTTTGACGCTAAACTATTACAATTTGATATCCAATTTTTTATAATATATTTTTACAAATTTTTAGCGACGTAAATAAGACGGAATAATAGTCACAGGTAACAAATTCAATCGACTGTGGAGGCATACGAAAGAGATAATATTCAAAATGATTTCAAGATAAATGTCACATATTCTATGCCTTAAATGAATGTAGAAAGGTTTATATAGATATAATTTTTAACTAAAAGGCAAAACACACTAACTACAATTACATTCATTAGGCAACTTTATTAATTAAACAGTAAGCTAAAATACAAAAGTAATTCGTTGCATAAAATAAAATAAATGAATATGTTAAAATTTGCTTTAAATACAATATAAGAATAAACATGCTGTCCTATATTATAAGCGAATGGAAGAGCCACCATCAAAATACTTACTTTACGTATTACACGTAGGGCTATGCTTTATATATATATTTAGGTATTTTATTTCTAATTTAATAAGAGAATATTACTTGTTAGTATATACAGTGGTAGAGCCACGCTGCAGCTTTTACTGTCGCACGGATGGGCCGGCTCGAACCGGGGTGGTACCACGACCTCACAGAAAACCAGCGTGAAGTAGAGGTTTACCTCTGCGTTTCGCTTGGTGAGTGCAGGTAGCCGGAGGCCCTTTTTACTGGAAATGAGGCATTCCATCTTAGTCATATTCATATTCATATTATTTATTGCATCCATAATGTTACAGTTAAGGTGTTGAGAACATTTTAAGTTTTAACTTAAAACTATGATATCATTATGGGCCCTGCAGAGCACAGCAATTAAGAGAGAGGAGGGCCATTTAGTGAAACATTAATGATAAATACACTTTGAAATAAAAATATAATCGAAATACTAGGTAGATATTTAAAATTTATCATTTAAGTATTCGTTTAGTGTGTAGTAATGTTTACAAATTAAAAAATCCTTAATTTTATTTATAAAAATAGATTCTTTTTCTATATTTTTTATCGAGTCTGGGAGTTTGTTAAAAATTTTGATAGACATGACGAAGGGACCTGATGAATGTAGCTTAAGTCGAGATATGGGTAGAGTTAGTATTTCTTTATGGCGTAATTGGTATCTGGTATTGCTTTCTCCTCGTTTGATATAGAATTCTGGGTATTTTTAATGAATTTGCAGATTTCTAAAATGTATATGCACGGTAAGGTAAGTATTTTATGTGTGACGAAGTATGGTTTGCAGCTATCAGTATTTTGTATGTTAAATATTATTCGAATTAGTTTTTTTTGTAGGGTTAAAAGATCAGAAACGTCTGTGCTACTTCCCCACATGATAACCCCGTAGTATTTGTGTCTATTGTTAAGCCAAGTAGGTAGTAGGTAGTAGTGAATTCATTTACTTTTTCTATTTTTATGTTATCGTAGGTAAAGTTTATATTTAGTGGAACTTTTTGGTAAGGGTGAAAACTTATTATTTTTGTTTTGGAGAAATTTATTTCAAGGTTATGCTCTGCCATCCAGTTTTTAGTATTTTTTAAGTATCAAATGTAATTTTCTATAGATGTTTATATTGCTGTCACATGAGGTAGGCAGGCATATATCATCGGCGAACAGCACACAGGGTTCTTCTATGATTTTCAAAAGTCCTCACGGGTGACAACGCATCTACATTTTGATTTGTAATAGAGGATAGAAGTAGATGTCTATGGGCCGCAACAACCACTTACCATCAGGTGAACTGTGTGCTCGTTTGTCACCCAATTTCTATAAAAAAACAGACGTGGAAAGTCTTGAATTTTTTATATCTTTTTATAAGTTAAAACGTCTGATCTTTGTGAAATAAAAATGTAATTTTAGAAACAATAGACACCGAAATTGTAAAAGTTATCTATAATTGAATACGTAGGTTATTAGTAGGCCTAGAAGAAAGAAAAAACAATTTCACAGTTTCAATATCTGTATGTACATATTCCATCAAATTTTTAACGTTGAAAATTTACTAGTCGGCCAAGTGTTTTCGAAACAAGACAGAGTTTACTCATTGCAGCGGCTTCTTGCGTAATGGACCATTAATGAAATTCCATTAATGAAGTCTAAAATTTACGATGAAATGTTTAATAGCTTTTACGATCTATACATTTGTCGTGAAATATCTGTAATTTAGCTTTTACAGACATATTTTCAATTAGCATTATAACTGGACTTAACTTTGATTTTGTCTTGAATTAATTCATAGCCATTCATGATGTTTTAAAGCATTACAATATTTAAAGCTGTCTTACATTTATTTCAATACATGCAAATTCGCAAAGAAGATGAACTTGATTTAAAACAAGCTTGAGCCTGGCGTGACCAAACGTAAAATATGTCTCATTTTGAAGACTTAAACAATTGCTACTTACGCCAAAAATCATATTTTTGCAAGACCTTTGGGTTTGTTTTTATTTTGTTTTATGATTTGTAGGTTATGTAGTAAAATCACTTGTTCTTGTAATAAGTTGTTTAAATTAATTGAAAAGAACAAAAAACAATGCAGTTTTGTAGTTATTATTAAATAAAGTAAAATAAAACTCAACTTTTTAAGTGTATTCTGCAATTATTAATAAAATGTCATTGAATGAAACTAATTTTTACGGATTTTATAGCGTTTAATTTAACTTTTTAATTCCTGACGTTTAGGGTACTTTACAGCACCCATGGTCACGAGGGGGGGGGGGGGGGGACTAAGGCGTTTGACGTTGCCATGTCATAGTTAGACTGGATACCTTCAGCTTTTGAATATTAAGTTTTGGTCCGATCTACGCAGAATGAGCTTACATTGTCTTGAAGTCTTGAAGTGGTATGCTGGGGGCTTGGATATAACTTTATTAATTATAGGATTCCAAGCAGATGGCAGCATCCATCCATCTTCTCTTTTGAAATTGGGAATTGAATTTATAAAGAATAGGGGGCAAACGAACATGCGGCTCACCTAATGGCAAGTGACTACCGCCGCTCATGAACAAACGCAACACTAGGGGAATTGCAGATGCATTGCCGGCGGTGGACCGCCAATCATCCAGATGGTATGGATGGTAACGCGAGTTTTGTCGCGATGTGCGATGGTGAAATTGAGCGGCTAGAATTAGTCCAAACAATTCCTCAAGCACTCCCCGTGATAGATGCGATAAAATACGCAAAGAGATGCAACATCTCTACGCAGTGCCAGTGTATCGAGCCGATCAGAAAGAACTCGGTCGTCGACGATCCGAACCGCTCTGCGCTGGATGCGGTCAAGTGGAAGGAGCAGGCACTGGGGTGCCCCGGCCCAGAGATGAGAACAGTATTCCATGTGGGACCGAACTTGCGCTTTGTAAATTTGCAAGCGATGTGCCGGCATGAAATACTGTCTCGCTCTGCTGAGCACGCCAAGCTTTTTAGAGGCCAATTTGGCCTTCCCTTCCAAGTGACCACGAAACTGCACACTATTCGATATGTCGACGCCAAGGATTCCGATACTGGCTAAAGCAGCAAGGGGAGTGCCTTGAAACTGAGGAGATACGACAAAGGGGTTCTTTTTAGTGGTAAATGCGCAAACTTGTGTCTTCTGGAGATTGAACTTAACTAGATTTAGTCGGCCCCAATCCGAGACTTTGTTAAGCAAAGACTCGACTTCAGACACAAGTTTGTGCCGGTACTCGGCGAAGTTTTCCCGAGAAATATTGGCACGGCCGGTATATAAGGCATCACCAGTGCTGTCGTCTGCATAGCAATGAATGCTACCAGTTAGCAACATATCATTGATATGCAGGAGAAACAGCGTTGGTGATAGCACGCAGCCTTGTGGAACACCAGCGTTGGTGGGCTTGAAATCAGAGCATGCACCGTCTACTACGACCTTGATGCTCCGATTGACAAGGAAACTGGTGATCCATTTGCACAATTTCTCAGGAATCCCATAAGAAGGAAGCTTCGAAAGAAGCGCGTTGTGCCAGACCCGATCGAAAGCCTTCGCTATGTACAAACTAACCGCCAATGCCTCACCCTTGGACTCTACTGCCTCCGCCAATCGATGAGTTAAGTAGACTACAAGATTACCAGCTGATTGACCAAAGCTGTCTTCCATGAATTTGGGACTACGCTTTGGGAGTAGGAGTACCGGAAAAGACGCATTAAAACCGGTGCCAACTCCGGAGCACACGTCTTCAGCACAATGGGAGGGACTCCATCGGGCCCACACGATTTGCTGACGTCCATAGAGAAGAGTGCTTTGCAGAACGAGCGCTGTGTAAATCGCACATCCGGCATGGAGCACTCACATTGCGGGATGGTCGGCGGTGTGTTCCCCCCGTCATAAAGAGTCGAGTTGGACGCAAAAAGAGAGCTCAACAGATCGGCTTTCTCCTTTGCGGCATAGGCAAGTGAGTCGTCCTCTATGTGCAGAGATGGAAGAGATGGCTGACAGAAGTTCCCTTGGACAGCCTTGGCGAGATAGCAGAATGCACGGGTTCCCGAAGGAAGGCGAAATAGCTCCACGCCAATTCTGCCGATGTGCTCAGACCTTGCCTTGCAATGACACTTTTGAAGGACCTGGAGGCGGAATTATACTTATTTTTAAGTGCGCTGGTGTTAACACCCCGAGACGTTGATGCGTCAGCCCAGGCTCGGTAGCACTCGTGCTTATAGCGTGATGCTATTATACAGGAGCGACCAAACGATGGCTGGGATCTACCTCCGATAGAGGATGGAATAAAAAGTTTCATACCCTAAAGTATTACATCAGCAACAGAATTGGCAACAACGCTGGGATCTTCCGGCGAGAAGCAAACCCGCCCCCAAGGGTAGGGTGTAAAAAAGACCGCATCCCGTCCCAATCAGCTGACCTATAGTTCCAATCACGGCGGCAAGCTGCAGATCGCAACTGCGATTGCAGCGTGAGTGGCACCGTACTCCGGATCAGACAATGGTCCGAAGAGCCCAGAGGGGCATCGATGAAGACCTGATATCCGTCCCGATGAGAGGTCAGCAGACAGGGAAGGTACATGGTCTTCCACATCTTGGATCCGCGTACGCGAAGTAACCAGTTGTGTTAGACCATATGCCAAAGCAAAGTCATAGACAGATCTACCCGCATGATCGGTTAAACGAGAACCAAGCCATTAAGCGTGGTGGGCGTTGAAATCACCGAGTATCACGATCTCTTCCGGATGGGATCTGTTGTAGCACGGAGTCTGCAGCCATTTGGACGTGGTCGATGAGTCGGTCTGTGTGGGCATTACCGCTATGGGACCTATAGAGGCACCAGTAGACGCGGGGATGGTCGTCAATGTCTACGCGCAGCCATTGGATGGACAGGTCCGTACCTTCAAGACTATCGAGGCGTCGAAAACAGATGTCATCTCTGACGTATACGCAAACTCCAGCCCGGGGCACAAAGGAGTGTTCCAATTTGTACCCCGGGTAGGAGAGAAATGAAGTATCAGCCGGAGAGGATACCTGAGTCTCGGTTAAAAAGAGCAAGGCCGGCTTCTCCGTCTCTAGATGGTAATGGACAGCGTTAAGGTTGGAATGAAGTCCCCTGATGTTGCAAAAATTCACGGATAGCGTGACAGGGGTCGCCTTTGTTGTATTGCTCCGCTTGCCCCGAGCAGCATTAGTCGCGAGCGGAATATTGCCCCCCCCCCCCAGAATGCGCGGGGCAGCCTGAGCACCCACGCTCAGGAGTGAAGTAGTTTGGTCGTGGATGCTCAGCGAGGGATTCTCCAGGGGTGCTGGTACCCTCCTGGGGTAGTCTTTTATTTAATTCCACTACCATGTTGATGGGGGGGGGGAGGGGGGAATTGGGCCTCCGGCCACCTGCACTCACCAAGCGCAACGCAGAGGTAAACCTCTACTTCACGCTGGTATTCTGTGAGGTCGTGGTACCACCCCGGTTCGAGCTGGCCCATCCGTGCGACAGCAAAAGCTACCGCTTGGCTCTACCACTGTTAAAATTTGTGATTTGTGGTCTATCAAATCTTATGTAATGGCGGGGATGATCTAGAAAATGTTCACGCACTGCAGACTTCCCGAAACGTCAGTGCTTTAAGTCAGCTATATGTATTTTCACTCGGGTTTTAATAGATCTTTTTAATTGTCCTATGTAAGAACGACCACATTCACAATCCAGCTTGTACACTCCTGCAACTTGTATAGGGATATGACACTTGACGGATGATAAAATTGACTAATCTTCTTCGGCGGCTTGGAGTATGTTTTAATGGAAGCTCGCTTCAAGATGTAGCCAACCTTGTCTGTGACTCCTCTGACATAGGGTAGTACAGCAGGCACACGCGCGACTGTGGCCGGCTTCACTCAGTCACTGTGACGTATGCGCGGGATCCGAAGCTTGTTGTCTCGCATTAGTTGCATGATGTGCTGAGGCTCGGCGGCCAGATGTTTTCTATCACAGATCCCTCGTGCTCTCTGAAACAAAGATTTTCCCACGGTAGCTAACTATGAAGGATGATGGTGCGAATTACCATTTAAATATTGGTTGGTATGGGTCTTTTTCCTATTCACAGTGTGACCAATAGTGTTATCAGGATTTCGGATGACTAAAACATCTAGGAAAGCTGTATTGGTTGCCTCTACTTCCATTGTGAATTGTATTTTTGAATTTATGGAATTAAAGTGGTCTAAAAATGCAATTACTTTGTCAGATGATAAAATTGTGAATGTATCGTCTATGTACTGCTTATAGAATCCTGGATTTACAGGAGCAGTAAGAAGGGCTTTCTCCTCGAAGTCCTCCATGAATATATCGGCGACTACGGCAGATACAGGCGAGCCCATCGCCATACCATCTACTTGCTTGTAGAATTCTTCCTCCCACAATAGATAGCTAGATGTGAGACAGTGTTTGTATAGTAATGCATATTCTGTAGGAATGTTGTTATCTTCTAGCTTACTAGTTACAATTGAGATGCAGTTTTCAATAGGCAAGCATGTGAATAGTGACTAAACATCAAAACTAACTATAGTTTGATTGTCAACGAGATGTAGGTCTTTTATCTCACTAACGAAATAGTAAGAATCTTTTGTGTGTGTTCTGGTGTGTTCTCTCAGTGGTGACAATATTTTTGCCAAGTGTTGAGCCAACTTTTAAGCTAATGAATCGATCTGGCTTATTATAGACGTAGTGGAGCAATTGTTTTATGTATTTTCGGTAACCCATACAACCTCGGTGGTTTGGCACATGATGGTAATATCGAATTCACGTCGAGGTTTAATTTTTTGGAGTATTTCTTTTTTAAGTCGGTAGTTGTTTTGAGTGTATTAGTTGTAAGGTCTATTTTGATCTTTTTGTATGTACTTATATCCGATAAATGTCTTTGTATTTTGAAACTATACTCTGACGTGTCCATTATTACCGTAGCATTTATTTTATCCGCGTGGAGAATCGTGAGCTCTGGTCTATTGCGTAAATTCTACAACGCTTTAATCTCGTCTTTGGGGAGATTTAGTTTTGGCGCTGGACATATGACAATAGGACATGTAACACACTCGTAATACTTTTATTTTGTAAAGCAATTGTAAAACGGATGGTCGCGTATTTGTTTTCCATTCGACGGTAATTGACTTGTGGTTTTTTTACATTGAATTGCAGCGAATTCAGAAAATCTGGCAGTATTTTTTTGGAAAATACACGCGTGTGATTGATTGTTTAAATGAAGAAACTGTAAAATGAGTAATACGTGCTTGAGCATATTTATATTGCTGCTGTGTACTGGCAGCCTAAGGGAATCTACTATATCAAATCATTCCGTAGGTATCGTAAGAGGCGACATAAGAAAATGAAAGAAGAGATGGTTAACATCGTGTTCCAGATTACAACTCATAATAATAAAAAACCTGCGGTTGCCAGATGCCTACTAGGCGTGATATTCATAGCAAAGATCCCTCTATGAGGCTTTCTAAGAGGCAGGCCAAGAAAATATAATAGAATTTTAATATTTTTTATTCCATATTGATAACAAGTAATTCTTATTGAAAGTCATTTTTTGCTTTACCACTGGGTCGAAAAAAATCTTCTGTCCTGGGAAGAACTAACAAGAAATCCAGTGGGACTTTTTTTAAATAAATTTTACAATATAAATGATTACAAACTATTTACAAAATTTATTTTAGAAACAGCTTGGAAGCGAACACCTCATTCCCAGGGGTTATTATCAATTATGTATTCATTTATATTATAATATCCCTTTTTACACAGCTTTTGTTTAATAAAATATTTACATACATACATATAATCACGCCTCTTTCCCGTAGGGGTAGGTAGAAACCACTTCTTTTCACTTGCTACGAACCTTACATACTTACCTTTTTAACAGTGGTAGAGCCACGTGGCAGCTTTTGCTGTCGCACGGATGGGCCGGCTCAAACCGGGGTTGTACCACGACCTCACAGAAAACCAGCGTGAAGTAGAGGTTTACCTCTGCGTTTCGCAGGATTTATTTTAGAAACAGATTGGAAGCGAACACCTCATTACCAGGGGTTATTATCAACTATGTATTCATTTATATTATAATATTCCTTTTTATACAGCTTTTGTTTAATAAAATATTTACATACATACATATAATCACGCCTCTTTCCCGTAGGGGTAGGTAGAGACTACTTCTTTTCACTTGCTACGAACCTTACATACTTACCTTTTTAACAGTGGTAGAGCCACGCTGCAGCTTTTGCTGTCGCACGGATGGGCCTGCTCAAACCGGGGTGGTACCACGACCTCACAGAAAACCAGCGTGAAGTAGAGGTTTACCTCTGCGTTTCGCTTGGTAAGTACAGGTGACCGGAGGCCCTTTTTACTGGAAATGAGGCATTCCATCTTAGTCCTCACGGATGACAACGCATCTACATTTTGATTTGTAATAGAAGATAGATGTAGATGTCTATGGGCCGCAGCAACCACTTACCATCAGGTGGTCTGTGTGCTCGTTTGTCACCCTTATCATATAAAAAAAACTTGTTTAGCTTCGTCCGCTTTCATTATTCCCTTCATACATGCTCTACGGTTTATGGTACTCTTAACCTGACCTTTTTTTAAGACGTCCCTGATTTGTTCTTGAAACGTCCGCACTTTCCAACACTTTCATTCACACTCGCCTTATACATTTTTTTCGTCAATAGTTCTTCATTCATTCTCTCGACATGGCCGAACTATCTCAGCATACCTTTCTCAATTTTTGTCACTACATCTTCTTTCAGACCATTACTAAAATATTTAAACTTGGTAATAGAGATACCTTGTATATTTTCTGGGTTTTTGTTGTAATAGCGTTACATTGCCCCAGGAAGGAATTACTGAATCTGTGGAGTCAAGAGACCGGTATCACTAGCTTGTGTTTGTTCCTAGTGTTTATAGTGTTTTTAATTTTTTTTTTACTAAAACTATCTTTTTTTTGTGAACATACATTAAATTTTGTAAATATACTGAAAGGCCAAAGTTAATAAATTCATTTCTTAAATCATTTCTCCATATCAAAATCCCATACGACATTATGCTTTGGAAATAACTGAAATAAACTAATATAGCTGTGAGAACACACTAGTGAGATCTCCAATCTTTTTTACAGCATAAGCTGCAGAGTTTAGTCTGCTTACTAGTTTATATATATGGGACCCGACTGAAGCTTTGCGTCGAGTGTTATGTCCAGAAGAACAGAGGATTCAACAGGGCTCAGTTCTTCCCCATTTAAAGACACATAGGTATTTAGATTTTTAACATTCGTTGTTGTCAATTTAATAAATTTCGTTTTATTGCCGTTTAAATGCAGATTTTTAACGTTAAACCAATATACTCATTTTGATATAGCATTATTCACTTCGTCACATTTAAATAATAGACGTTTAAGTTAAAAAAAATAATGAAGTATCATCAACAAATAATACTATATCATGATTATTCCTTACAAGGGAAGGTAAATCAATAATATACACTAAAAATAGGAATGGGCCAAGAGTCGAGCACACCCATTTTTACGGAAAACCAGAAAAAACTTTTACCATTAATAATAAATTTCGGCATTCTGTTCATAAAATGTGAAATAATAAGTTTATGCGCTGTGTTCTCGACACCATAGTACTGTAGCTTCCTGATTAATGTGTCATGGTGAACACAGACGACGGCCTTGGAAACGTCCCAAGACACATCCAGGACATCCTTCGGATTCTCCCATATACAAAAAATATGTTTAAAAAAATAAAAATAAAAAAAGCATTAAATGAAAGATTTGTGTTGCTATTTTGCTTTAATAATTTCGCAGCTGCATCTTCAATAGACTTTGCAATTAGAATACTACTTAATTACAACAAATACGTTACCAAATTTTAAATAACTTTTGCCCTTATTTATTTTTACGCTCCTTAACTCACAAATAAGGCAATCTTCCGTCCTTGGGTCCACAAAATGATCCTGTAAAACCTATTTTAATTCTATCCAAGAATGTATCGAATCTCGTCCCCCGATTAAATTTGCTGCTTCCCCACTTAATCTACTTGTAACTGCTATAAATACTTGTAATTTGATATAATTTTATGTTTGCAATGTGCAATATATATATACCGCGTGCGAGTGTCTGTATCAAATAGCCCGTTACGCGCCTTTGTTAAGACCATTTCTACTGTAGTGTTACGTGTTGTGAGAAAACAAATTAAATCCTTTGATATTATTTGGTATGTAGCAGAATACACTGAGGTGTTATGCAATGTATTAGTATTTTTTTTTATTTTGTTAATAATAAGTTACACTTACATTCGAATTTTCTCCTGTATCGTGGTGGCAGTTAACAAACATAAATTGCAAAAGGACAAACATCCAGACCCGAAGAAATTATTTGTAGATCATACAAATACTAGTTCCGTGCAGGATTCAAACCGGCGGCCCACAGCGCAACAACTTATTGCTAAACTGGACTTATTTTCGCTTCCAATGTCACATTTTTACTTTGAGAACAAAAACTAATACAAGTTGTATTAGTTTTTGTTCTCAAAGTAAAATCTCAGGTGAGCTTAATATTTATTTTAAATTAGATTTTGTGGGCATAATGTTGATATTTGTTTTCATTTTGTTTGAAAATTTTCTAATATTTATTTTTTTAAATATTGGTCAGTAATTTTATGAGTTGTTATTTATTCGTAATTGACAATCAGTAGCAGCCCGGTGTCGGGAATTCGGCAGTATTTCACTCCGTGATTCGGAAAGCAGCAAAAGCCGTTTGCCCTGCGCCTGATCTCTTTCTGGTCGTATCAGTTGGCCATTTCGAGTTTGTTTATCTGTATGTGAACTATAGTGAATTCACATCAGAACATTAACCAATTACCGAACGCACTTTGAAACACTTTATCATAGTGATTCTACCATATACCATATTAAAGGAATATTCGTGAATACAGGCATTAGTTTGGGATGTCATAAGTTTTCATAGCTTTTAAAAGCATTTAATATCGGCAAATAAGCAACTTATCTATGTATGTACGAAAGTATGTGAATGAAATTGACTGTTTTTAATAATTTAATATGTTATTCATCAATGTAACAAAATGGAACAGCATGCCGGATACGCGAGATATCGCTCAACATTGCAATTGAAAAATTATAGACCTAAATATTTTTTGCTTTTTTGTTTGATAATTATAGTGAAAAAATTCCACACAGTCTGATAGTAAGTGAATCCTGTGGATCATAAACATCTATATCTATCCTCGATTTAGAATCAAAATGCAGATATTTTGTCGCTCCTGAGAACTAAGGTTTCCAGTAAAATGGATTTCCGGTATTCAACACACACCATATGCAACACAGCAGAATTAAGCTGCTATTTTACGCTGGTATTCTGTGAGGACGTAGTTTATACCCCGGTTGAGCCAACCTAATTGCTATAAAAATTATAACAGCTGCATAGTGGCTCTAATACGTAACAAATACCTCCTCTTCTACCCAGCAGGCTTAGCTATATTAACATTCTACCATTGACAACGTTAATAGAAAACTATGAAAATGAATGAAAACAACAAGAGTTCTCTTGACAGTCACATAGATTAACATAAGGAATATGTTCGTTTATTTATTTTCCATTCATTTTTATAGCGTTAAGAGTCCATCTGGTTGTTGCCAACCATTTGCTTCTGTCTGTCGATTCTTTTTTTGTAAAAAGGTCCGATGGGTTTGTTGCTGGTACTTCCTAGGACAGAGGTGTTTTACGAACATATATATTTTTTTTTAATTTATTCCTAAAAAGAGTGTTACATTATTTATATTTTAAATTTTGCCAAACTGTAAGCCAGTTTCTCGGCAACGCAACAGTTAATCGTTTCACACTCTTTAATAACAATATTAAATACTTATAAATACTTAAATTAACACATACATAATTAAAGAAACATTCACTACTAAGGACACAACGACAGGTAATGTTTCCTTAAGATTGTTTTGAGCTGCGACTTAGTTACGCTTTCGTCATAAATACCCGCCACCTCATTACACAAGGTCGGAGTTATCCATTGCCTTGTACGTCGTCCAAAGTAATTTTCAACCCTAGGTATGAGATATTTCCTACTTCGCGTAACTTGGCGCTTCGGCATTATATATGTCTTAGGTTTCTTAAATGTTATCATACCATGCTGTTCTAATATGATGATGGATTTTATTTTCTTGTCTATAGGAAGAATTTTGCAAATTTTAAATAACGTTTCATAATTTTTATCAATAGCATTTTTGGTTTTAGGATCAACTAATATCTTTAAGAATCTTATCTGTATAGACTTTATTTTGTTAAGATAAGTTGGGAAAGTAACATAACATAAGGAATATGTTCGTTTATTTATTTTCCATTCATTTTTATAGCGTTAAGAGTCAATCTGGTTGTTGCCAACCATTTGCTTCTGTCTGTCGATTCTTTTTTTGTAAAAAGGTCCGATGGGTTTGTTGCTGGTACTTCCTAAGACAGAGGTGTTTTACGAACATATATTTAACGTGGTTTTCTTTATTTTATTTAGCAGTGCCTGTAGTATTTTATGTCAAATTCATAGCTACAGTAATTTTCAATTCAAGAGATTACAATAATAGAATACACGATAGCAAATAACACTATCGTATATTCTATTATTATCTTTTATCCTATTATTATTACTATAGTAAATAATACGAGAGTAAAATTCAATTTCCATGAAATAAAATTATCAAATCATTTTCACTCTGGGGAAGGAATAAGCCTTCCCGCAAATTCACAACAACCTTGAGCCTAGGCAATAGGCTCAAGGTTGATGCGATGCTACCGTGGTCTATCTACAATATGAGCAAGGCTGTTGTAAAACCAGCCCTCACAAGAGCAGGAAAAATCGAATTCTTATAACGGTAATAAAGCGATTGAGGTATTCGTAAAATGTGCCTTGTCTTATCAACCAATATTTTTGAATTAATGAATTCTTTAGCCTTTTATTTAAATCACATTTGTTGTTAGTTTATGTGATACTTTTAATCTGACTTGTAAAAGGGAGAAGATTCTCAATAAGACTGTATTTTTTTGTTTTGTATGAACGCAGCACGATATTGTTAATCGGTATTAATTATTATTATTTTTTATTAAATAGGATATCCTTTTTTGTTTGTATTTCTATTCCACCTCTGACACTGGTAAGAGACATTGCATAGCGAAACATTTTTGGAATATCTTCTTTTTTATTTCAGATTTTTTCTGTTGAACGGGCTCAGTTTGCATACACCGGTGACCCGGTACATATTTTTATACTACATTAAGACTACTAAACATATTTTCTTAGAGTTTTACATTTTTTCTATGTATACTAGACTATTTACATATATTTTCTTTTGTTTTTTTTTCTTGTTTTTTCTTTTCTCGCTTTTGTTTTTTTTTTTGCATGTTTTTCTTTATTTTGCAAAATTTCCTTTTGCAAGTATTATATGTACAACATATTATGTAATCTTACAAAATGTTCTTATTCTATGTTCCTATATTTATGTTCTTTCTACAAAGTCTTATTTCTTGCTATAGTTATTTCTACACAGTCTTATTTCTTGCTATATTTTCTATGGCTATTTTACATAAATAGGATATAAATATATTTTTCATTAGATTTCATTATTTCCCACAAATTATATTTTTGAACTCTTTCTTTTATTTTTATTTTAATTTAACTTCTGACTTAACTGTATTTTGGTTTATCTACTATTAAATGGATTATCCCCTCTTCGACAGCAGGGTCACATATGCATGTGGGATTATCTATACATTTAAACCTATACATGTACTTCCTGCTTGTAAACTTAGCACCGTCTTCCCATAGAGTCAATGCAGCCCCCACCTTTCCATCTAACTTACTTCCATCGGTATTTACTTCTGGACCGCTGATATTATGTAGTGCCCTGGTGTAGGGCTCTATGTCCTTCAGATATTGAAAATCAATATCAGGCTCCTGCGCTGAGTGTAAAGATTTTAAATAACAAGCTATCTCCTTTATCCTCCTATTCTCTAAGATGTGATGTGATTTCCCGCGTTTAGCTGCATAGAGCTCTTATGCCTCCTTGACACGCAAGTCTAGCGGAAGAAGTCTAGTTAGAATCAGTGCTGCATTGAGGGAGACTGTGCGGTATGTTTTGCTATCTTTTGTGCCAAACCTCATTGGATTGCATTCCGCATTTTTTGAATCGAAATTTTACCTGCTGCCTCTCTTCAAACTCCCGCAGCATATAATATAACAGGCTCTACAACTGCAACATACATCGTTCAGGAAATTTTCGCTGTTCGACTCAGCTGTTTATAAATGTTGGTTGCTTTTGTGCAGACGTATTTAACATGTTGCTGAAAGGTTAATTTTTTATCAATTGTTAGTCCTAACATTTCAATTTGGTCAACCATTTGTATTTAAACTTCACCCATGTGCATCCGCGGGATTTCAAATTTACATTGTTTAGTAACAAACATGGCACTGGTTTTATGCGCCGAAAGTTGTAGTTTAATTTTAATACTCCACGCCTCCGCAATACCAATAATAGCAGACGCACATAGGTAAGCGTCTGGTTGGCCTGTATTTCTAGCTCCGTGACTGATTCTCCAAAGAAAACCAAAACGATGTCATCCGCAAATGCCTGGCAGTAAATCCCGCGCCTTTCTAATTCATCCAAAAGTGGGTACAATAAAATATTCCAAAACATTTTGCTTACAATTGAGCCTTATATGCATCCCTTTTTTGTCACCTTTATATATTTTTTTTCGCATACCTGACTCAAACTGTTCACCAATCTTCGAAGATTTAGCGGACACTTCCTCTCTCGCAATCTGCATTTTATTGCAGGCCACTATGCACTGTCGAACGCACCCTCGATATCCAGGGAGACGATTATGTTAATAAATTTTTTCCTCATATTATTTAAAATATGAGTCAACATATCGTAGAGAGCGTATGAAGTCATACTGCCAGCAATTATCCCAAGGAAGAATGTGCCAATGGATCCCTTTAACCATCGTTTTTTCCATTATTTTTCCTAAAGTAGACAACAGTCATATAGGCCGATATGATTTAGCTTGAGCATAATCAGTTTTTCCAGGTTTTCTCAGACCAACCACTGCAGCTTCTTTCCATGAATTGGGGAAATATGATAGTTCTAGGCACCTGTTTAGAATTTCTATAAAAACCTTAATTAGCAGCTGTGAACCCATCTGACCCTGGAGCTTTTTTGGGGTTAAAGCTATTCACAGTATTTCTGAGTTTGGACATTGTAAATTCGGGGTCATCTTCGTCATCTGGAAAGGCCTGAATTTCATCCGCTACTAGAGTTCTAATTATCTGATGGTCGATATTATCATCTAATGCTTTGTCATCTGGGAAGAAAGTATTTGCCAAAAGTTTCAGTGGTCCTTCAGGAGTTATGGCCTCTCTGTCCTTAATTATTGTCACATCTGGTTGTCTCTTATATTTTCTTCGTATTATCCTATAAATCCTATCCCAGAGGCTTTCTCTATCTTGCGTATTGCAGAATTTTTTCCAACTTTGCGTCTGTGCTTTTATAACTTCTAATTCATATTTTTCTTTTGATTTCAGGTACTCGTCCACAACGTATATTATGCGACGTGACGCTGCGCAAGATATCCTCCCTTTTTTTGCACTGTATCTCTTTTGAGTATCTTCAGCTCTTCAGTCCACCTAGGTAAGTCATTTCGATTACTTATTCTACTTTATATTTTAGGAACTGTTTTTTCGCAAACATCTTATTTCGTATTTGTTTATACTCATATCCAATTCCTGTGTAGTTCTTATAATTCAAATACTGTTCTTGTTTATTCAATTAACTTTTAGATTATAATCCATATTTTCTTTGAATACTGTCTAGTTTCCTTTTTTGTGTTATATATTATAGTTGTTTTTAGATTGTTTTTATCAGGAGTTGGTATCTTCCAATTTAAGTCAAACGTCTTATGATCTTAGTTGGTAATATCAGTGTTGACTTGCCATTCAGTTACTTTACCTAAAAGATCCTGAGTGCATAGGGTAACATCGACTCTGCTTTTATAGATTTCCCCATTTCTAATTGTGAGGAATATTGGTACGGTACCTTTATTTAAAATTTGCGTTTCCATTTCTTCCACAATTCCCATAAGTGCTTTACCCTGTAACCCTCATATGCGCTTCCCTACCATGTGCTCCAGGCATTCACATCTCCTCCTATTAAAATATTTTTGGCATTAAGTTTAGCTTTAACTGCCTTTATTTGGTTCAAGTAAGGTTCGATTGGCAAACTACCCTCGAAATATATAGAGGACACGGATACTGTCCACTTACTGGTTCTAAATGTTGCCAATGCTATATTTTCATTTGTGTCTGTGGAGCATTGGATAACATCCATCTCGTTATCAAACACTATTATAGCTGCTTTCACAAGCTTACTCCTACTATGATTTTTTGGACAACCCTGTGTCCCATAGTCAGTGTGAGTTTGCCGATGGCCAAGAACTTGGTCCAAGAACCATATGTAGGAACATATGGTTCTTAGACCAAGGCGAAAGTTATCCCCCGCTTTTGTGCTTCAATTATTAGCTCTCGTGTTACTAATTTCTTTCTCTGTGGGTTCGCCTGTATTGTCTTGTATGTTTTGTTATTTTTTGAGTATGCTGCTGAGGTATTGACATAGTATGCGCCTGTAGTGCCCTTAGGAAGAAGCCACAGTAGAGCTCACTAAATTATCCCATCTTCTAACTGGACACTTAAAATCAAAAGCATTGTGGCTGTTATTATCTATTTAAGATTGTTG
Organism: Parnassius glacialis; assembly: GCA_033319125.1. NCBI lineage: Eukaryota > Metazoa > Arthropoda > Insecta > Lepidoptera > Papilionidae > Parnassius > Parnassius glacialis. The sequence continues at coordinate 7,459,273 of JAVANC010000012.1, read as the reverse complement.
GCAAATTCGGCAGGATGGGGTTCCACCCGCAAGCCAGTCTTCACACTCAGATCGCATGTGTGGGCCCCCGCACACTTTTATCTTTACAATGATGTATCACAACGCATATTTTATTCACATTTACTTATTATAGCTATTTTTCTTGTTATTACTTTGTATTTACTTGTTATTACTTTGTATTTACTTGTTATTTTAAACGGAATATTGGATGAAACAAAGTTATTAATATGCTAGATCCGTGCGCACTCATGTTTTGTGTCATCATTATCATATTTTTTTGTTTATTCGTGATTGACAATCAGTAGCAGACCGGTGTCGGGAATTTGGCAGTGTTTCACTCCGTGCTTTGGACAGCAGTAAACGCCGTTTGCCCTGCGCCTGATCTCTCTCCGGTCGTGTCGGTTGGCCATTTTAAGTTTTTTCATCAGTAAGTGAACTCTAGTGAAGTCACATCAGAACGTTAACCAAACACCAAAAGCACTTTGAAACACTTTATCATAGCGTTGCTACTATACTTATTAAAATAATATTTGTGAATACAGGCATTAGTTTGGAATGTCACGAGTTTTCATAGCTTTTAAAAGCATTTAACGTCGGAGAATAAGCAATTTATCGATGTATGTACGAAAGTATGTGTAATTGACTGTTTTTAATAATTTAATATGTTATTCATTAATGTGACAAAATGAATCAGCATGCCAGACACGCGAGATATCGCTCAGTATTGCAATTGACAATGATTTACATTTAGACATAAAAATGTTTTCCTTTTTTTTTTGAGAATTAGGGAGAAAAAGGTGCAAACAGTCTGATAGTAAATGGACCCTGTGGACCATAGACATCTATATCTATCCTCGATTTAGGATCAAAATGCAGATGCGTTGTCACCTGAGAACTAAGGTTTCCAGTAAAATGGGTTTTCGGTTTTCAACACACACCATATGCAACACAGCAGTATTAAGTTGCTATTTTACGCTGGTATTCTGTGAGAGAATAGTTTGTACCCCGGTCGAGCCAACCCATGCACGCTTATAGCATAGTGGCCTATATAATAGCTGCATAGTGGTTTTCTTTTTTTTATTTAGCAGTGCTTTAAATATATTATGTCGACTTCATAGCTACAGCAATTTTAAATTTAAGAAATTACAACTAGTAAATACATATTCCATCAGGTGTTGTCGTACAGGTAAAATTCAATTTCTATGAAATAAAATTGTCAAACAATTTTCACTCTGGGGAAGAAATAGAAAGCCTTCTCGCAGAGTTACATCAACCTTAAGCCAATTTCTACAATAGGCAGCTGTTGTAAACCAGCAGCCCTCATAAAAGCAGAAAAACTTCGATTTATCATATCGCTCATAAAGCGATTGACGTAGTCGTAAATATGACTTTGTCTTTATTTTTAAAGTATTTTTGAATTCAAAAGTTCTTTAAAATTTCGTTTTTAATTCACATTTGTTGTAAGTGTTTGTGTTACCTTTATTCTGACTTGAAAAAGGGAGGAGATTCTCAATAACACCGTTTTTTTTTGTTTTGTATGAACGCTACACGATATCTCACTATTGTTAACCGTTATTAATGATTATTATTTATTATTAAATAGTTACACTTCAGAAGTAATCCTAAATAAATTTGAAGAAAATATGAATAATAAAAATTACAGATTATTTTTTAATCTCAGACGTCATTCAGGTTGTTTTTTTTATAGGATAAGGGTGACAAACGAGCACACAGTCCACCTGATGGTAAGTGATTGCTGCGGCCCATAGACATCTACATCTATCCTCGTTTGCGAATCAAAATGCAGATGCGTTGTCACTCGTGAGGACTAAGATGGAATGCCTCATTTCCAGTAAAAAGGGCCTCCGGCCACCTGCACTCACCAAGCGAAACGCAGAGGTCTACTTCACGCTGGTATTCTGTGAGGTCGTGGTACCACCCCGGTTCGAGCCGGCCCATCCGTGCGACAGCAAAAGCTGCCGCGTGGCTCTCCACTGATCATTGTTGCATTGAGCTTGTGATATTCCTTAGTCTACTGCTCAAAACTGTGAAAAATTTCGCTGGCTCAGACCCTTGATAAGTCTGGGGCTATTCGATAGGTTTAGTTTTCACAGCACTCGAGCAACCCTAGTTCAGTCACCAAAGAAATTTAGTGTCAAAATAAAGTGTTGTTTTAGCACGTGCTCGACGGTGAAGCAAAACACGTCAAAAAACCTGCTTGTCTGAGAAATTAAAAAAGTCCTCGGAGGCATTGAGGCAGCGCGGCGGACATTTTCTTGCCCTAAAACCTTCTCAGATATGAGAGAATGCCTGTGTCCGAAAGTGGAACGTATGTAGACTGTAACTTTACTGCTCAAAAAGGGTCAAAATTTTAAATCTAATAAAAAGTATAATAGCTTCTGAATTCGGGACTTTAATTATTTTATAACCTTAATAAGTGGTAATTATGTTATTCTTTTTGTTCTTTGAAATGGGCTTTTTTCTTTTTATCAACAGTAAAAAAATTTGTTTCTTTTAATTTCAAAAATATGCCTGACAGTGATACAAGTATTGATATCGATAATATTAACATAAACTATTCGATTCATTTTAAAACTTTAAAATAAAAAGTAAAGTTGCAGCCTATTTACGTTCCACTGCTGGGCACAGGCCTCCTCTCATTTCTGAGAGGGTTTTAGGGCAAGAAAATGTCCGCCGCGCTGCCCCGATGCGTGTTGGTGAACTTCACATGTCTTCGATAATATTTTTTTTCTTATTTCTCAGGCATGCGGATTTCCTCACGATGTTTTCCTTCACCGCCGAGCACGTGGTAAATCAGCACTTAAAATTGCAATTAATAATTTCATTGGTGCTGGCGGGGATCGAACCCGGGTTGCTCGAGTACTGTGAAACTTACAGCGAGCGCTAACCAACTGAGCTACCACGGCTCTTTATAACTTTGTCATTCTATAATGAAATAATCGTAGTTTTCGTTACATTTCTTACTACTGTGTAAACAAATGTACTTTTATTTGACCGGATGTAATGAATATATTCCATTGCACATCAGCATTGCAGGAAAGCCGTGGGTTTATGTACACTTTCCATCAAAGTATGCACTTAAATCGGGGTGCCTACGTGTAAAATCGGCATACAAATGCCTAAATTATGTAAAGAACGATTGCAGACAATCCGCTATTGTGTTAGTCTGTTTACCATAGTATGTATGTGTGTTATGTTATATATATATTTTAGTCTTCTAAGTTATATTTTTAATAACTTTTAGCATATTCACGATCTTATTACCGTCTACCATAGCCAAACATACGTGTAGGCGTTACCACGTAGATTACCTTTCATTGGTTGACTCTCATTGTCTATATCTACATGTCGACCAGGAAAGACCGCACTCCCATATAACACCAGTGTAAAATAGTAACACAACGCTACTGTGTTTTGTGTGGTGAGTGTAGAGAGTCGGAGACCATTTTCACTGGAAACGAGGCATTCCATTTTGGCACTTGGGAGTAACAGCGCATCTGTATTTTGATTTTTAATAGGTAACGGCCTTTAAATCATTTCTTTCCGAAAAAAAAAACTGTCAGGAACAGTGAATTCTACATTGTCATGCGTGGCAGGAAATTCCTAGAAAATAACATATTATCGCTAAACAAAAAGTTATTGTAGATTGACATTTAAAGTTTTTTGGTTTATTTATATTATTGCAATTCTATTTATATAGATACACTCTCTATTGACATATGATATTTGGCATAAATTTATATTTAACTTTACGTTTTTATTATTCATTCCTTTCTCTGTAATTTTCGTTCTTCGAGTGTCGATTTATGATAAAGTTTTGAAAATCTCAGAACGATGTGACAGCTGCATCCGTTGCCGAATAAATATTCATGATATTCAAATTTTACTTTTTGCTTTTTAGCTGCATCTGATATTTGAAATTGAAGCAAAGTTAAAATATAAACCTTCTTACAATATTTAAAAGTGAATGATATTTATTCTACTAAGCATTTTCCAGTGGTAAATCAGTGCTGAATTATCACATGCTCAGCGGTGAAGGGATATATCGCGAGGAAACCTGAATGTCTTAGAAATAAGAAAAAAATATTTCGAAGACATGTTCGCCAACACGCCTTAGGGCGGCGCGGCGGACATTTTCCTTACCCTAAAATCCTCTTAGAAATGAGAGGAGAATTATACTGGCTATACCTGTCCCTCTAGATCACAGTAGGTGACTCTGACTCCGAAGGTGAAAAGTACTACTAGTAAATAAATGATGAGCAAGAATTTAACTCCACAATATATTCTATTGTTCTGTAGTTATTCATCTCATCTCTGATGGAAAGTCGGGTATTCAGTAGGTGACAGAGCCAAAATAACATTAGGCTCTTAATCCCACTGATGGGCCCAGACCTCCTCTCCGTTGTATGAATTAAGAAAAGAATGCTTCGGTGTTTTGAAGTAATCTAAAAGTCATCTAATCTTAAAAGTCTACCACGCTGGTAAATCGAATTGGAAGATTTAATGCACTCGGTGTTTTTTAATTTCCTTACAAAGTCTTTTATTTCCTTAAATATGTTCTAAGGGCCACACACTTTCAGTGGTATTAAGTTATCTATATATAAATAAAATTAAAGTGTTTGTTTGTAAGATCGTAATAAAAAAACTTATTAAGGGAGCTATACGTGGTAGAGCCATGCTGCAGCTATATTAATAGTATATTTATAGCACGAATGGGTCGGCTCGACCGGGGAAGAACCACGCTCACACAGAATACCATACCAGAATATGGTGAGTGTAGAGAACCGGAAAACTATTTTACTGGAAAAGAGGCATTATATCTTAGTCCTCACGGCTGACAACGCATCTGCATTTTAATTCGCTAACTAAGATAGACGTAGATGTCTATGTGCCACAGCAACTACTTACCATCAGGTGGACTGTGTGCTCGTTTGTCATACTAATTCTATAAAAAAAGCTTTTGCATGCCATTAAAACTAACTACTAATATTTTTTTTTTTAATTTTGTCTCTCTATTTGTACGTGCTAGTCTTCAGAATAGCTGAACCGATGGTAATAAAAGTTCATGAATAGATAATATGGGAATAATGCCAGGAGTGATAAAAGATATATTTTATCTACAAAACCAGATTTTTTTCTAATAAACCAGAAATTCATAAAATAAATGGTCTTTGATTTAGTTAAATTTAAATAACGCCATATTAATAGATCGTACCCAGGCCGGGGCGGGTCGCTAGTAAATTTCACTTAACACTATGTAAGTGAATACACCAGCTGCCAGCTCATGCGGTACCTTGAGGATCACCAGCTGATTAGTGACCGCCAATACGGTTTTCGTCGGGGTCGATCAGCTGGTGATCTTCTGGTCTACCTGACCCATTGATGGGCGGAGGCAGTAGAGTCCAAGGGGTAGGCGTTGGCCATTAGTTTGGACATTGCTAAGGCCTTCGATCGGGTGTGGCACAAAGCGCTTCTTTCGAAGCTCCCTTCCTATGGGATTCTCGAGAAATTGTGCAATTGGATCACCAGCTTCCTTGCAGATCGGAGCATCAAGGTCGTTATAGACAGTGCATGCTCCGACTACAAGCCTATTAACGCTGGTGTTCCACAAGGCTGTGTGCTATCACCAACGCTGTTTCTTCTGCATATCAATGATATGTTGCTAACTGGTAACATTCATTGCTATGCGGATGACAGAATTGGTGATGCTCTATACACCGGCCGTGCTAATATTTCTCGGGAAAACTTTTCCGAGTAACGGAACAAACTTGTGTTTCAAGTCGAGTCTTTGCTGAACAAAGTCTCGAATTCGGGGCGACTAAATCTAGTCCAGTTTAATCCTCAGAAGAAACAAGTTTGTGCGTTTACCGCTTAAAAATACCCCTTTGTCGTATCTTCTCAGTTTCAAGGCACTTCCCTTCTTGCCTCAGCCAGTATCGGAATCCTTGGAGTCGACATATTGAGTGACGTGCAGTTTCGTGGTCGTGGAAGAGAAGGCCAAATTGGCCTCTAAAAAGTTCGGCGTGCTCAGCAGAGCGGGACTGTGTTTCATACCAGCACACTGCCTGCAACTTTACATAGCGCAGGTTCGGACTCACATGAAATACTGTTCCCATCTCTGGGCAGGGGCTCCCCAGTGATAGCTCCTTCCACTTGACCGCATCCCGTGCAAAACGGCTCGAATCGTCGTCGATCGAGTCCATTCCGATCGGCTCGACTCATTGGTATTCATTCTGATACTAGTGTCACTTTTGGTGTCACTCAAGGAAGTATCCTAGGGCCAAGTCTTTTTTTTATTTATATTAATAACTTTTGTCGTATGCCATTAATACATGGGAAATTATTCACTTATGCCGATGATATGGCTATAATATTTTATGTAGAGACTTGGGCTGACGTTCAGGTGATGGCTGAATGGGGTCTCCAATGTGTGGCACAATGGCTTGAGGACAATTTACTAACACTAAACGTATCTAAATCAACGTACTTACAGTTCCGTATTACCATACTCCAGCTGATGAGGATATTGAACTTAAAGTACATTTTTGTGATCTAAAGTCAACAGACAAATGCTCTTTCTTTAAGGGGCGTATTACAAAAAAACGCGAAATTACAAGGTTTCTTCGTTAAAATTTTATGTTTATCGTTCATTGCTTGAAATAACAATTACTTGCTAAAAATAGTTAGTTTTCTCTCCTCAAATAAGCTCGGAATGGATTTTAGATAACTTATTTATTTAATCAGTAATAATCATTCTCCCGATGCATGTTTAGGCAAAAACTCTCGAAGACATGATTTGGGAGCTCTAATTTGTAGCTTCTATTGAATATCGACCATCAAAAAAAATATTTTTATCTCCCAAATATCCTACACTTTAATAATAATGGAATACATTTTCGTTATATGCTTTTCACGCTAGGAAAAAAAATCGACATAATTCAAAAAACGACCAAAAAAGCTTCGATACAAGCCCCTATATTTCCGAAGTTCTACATCATTTAGAAGTAAAATTTATACCAAAATAATCATCTACATTTGCTTACACTATGCTATTATTTTTACTTTTTAAATCGTTACTATTATATTTTAATTAATTAAATAAAAGTACTATATATTTCACTGTGCCGGCCATCTGCGATCATTAACGCGCGAGCGCTTGCCGAGGGTGGACCTGCGTCAGTTTATTTCGGGCGCTGCATCGTTTCGATACTACCGTAGTGTGCGTCGATTACCTGCATACTAGAAAATCGTCAACTACGAACGCAATTTTTGATCGATCGGTTTAAAACTATTTTATATAGTTATCATTTAGATTACGTCTCTTTAAAAATGTGGTCTATTCATTGACTTAGATCATTGTTATTTGAGGGCTTCACCTAATGGTTTATACAGCAACGGTCTTATTGAAGTTAAATGTCCTATTTCAGCTTTCGGAATAGATTTTGATACGGCCTTTCGACAAAAAAAAGTTAAAGGTTATAAATTCAGTGATTCAAGTGTAACATTAAATCAAAATAATGACTGGTTTTACCAAATCGAAGTCCAGCTTCATTTAGCAAATAAAAATGTCTGAATACTTGCCATAATATGTATTGGCCCAGATTAATGCATTAAAAGTACTAAAAATTTACAAATACGACCAATTTTAGATTTTCAATATGTTACCCAAGTTACAAGCTTTTTATGAAAAGTGTGTACTGCCTGAAATTATCGAATCGAGAAAAGTTCGGTCAATGCCGCCGCAGCAAATATTTTTCTTATAAAAAATATAGTAATTGACTGTAAGTACCGATTAAAAAATATTAGTTACATTTGATTGTTATATTTATTAAAACAGGTTGCAACCGTTTATTCATTTATACCACTATTCTACCGGTAGTAGACATAATCGATTATTAACATTCGATTACAGCGTAACAATTAAAATATTTATGTGTACTTATTTTGACACTAAATTTCATAAATAATGAATAATATATCAAAATGGTATATAATAATAAATAATAAATTATATAATTATATAATAATAAATTAATAAGATAACATTAAAATGACACACCAAAAAATATTCCATCCACTGAAGTCCATCCTAAGAAAACTTTGTATTATGGAAGATCAAGATCGTTTAGTCGCCATACTCACAGTATTATAGTGCGAGCGAGTGAATAGATATGAAAGAAAGTATCGGTCGCGTAACTTGCCGCCCGCTCGGTGCATAAAATACCTAAATTTGCGAAACGCCGAAATGTAAGAGGGCTCTTAATATAACTAGATCTAAAACTGTAAAATATCTCGGTGTGTTGTTAGACGAAAAACTTAGCTGGCTCCCACACATTGATCTTATTTCATCCCGGACTCGTATACTTATTTGGACATTTAAAAAGCTAAGACACATTACTGATTTTGATTTATTGCGCACAGTATACTTTAGCACAATCAATTAAAGGCTATTGCATAAGTGTCTGGGGAGGATCGTGCAAAAGTTTTTTAATTAAGCTCGAAAGAGCACAAAGATGTTTACTAAAAACTATGACTTTGAAACCTTATAGATACTCAACAAAATTATTATACAGCGAATGCAAGTTGCTGTCTGTCAGGCAATTATACGTTCAAAATTTGATCACCAAGCAACACGATCGCACTCCCTACGACCCTGAGATCTGTCGTAATAAACGTAGAATACCTAACGTACTGGCACCGCTTAGATGCCGCACTGTTTTTTCTAGACGACAATCCGCATATCTCTCTATAACAAACTCAACAAAATTTTAAATTTCTATCCTCTTTCAAAAAACGAGTCTAAAATTAGAGTTCGTGATTGGTTGTTGTCGTTAGATTACAATAAAACAGAAAATTTATTAATTTAATCTAATTTGATTTAATTTAATTTATAGTTTCAAAATAAATAAATAAACAAAAACAGGGAAGTGATTAATGTGTGGACAATTAATATTAACGTTTCGTTTATGTTTATGCATAATTTATATATGAACTTTAATATTTATGTATATGTATATATATATTATATATATATATATATATATATATATATATATATATATATATATATATATATATATATATATAAGTATATATAAGTATATATGCACATATATACGTGTGTGCTCCTCTTGTATATATGTATATTAAATATATGTATAGTATAGATGTTTAGTATTAATTATAACACATATAGAATACTTTATTATATTACAACTTTTATTATTTTTTTATTTAATTTTGTAAATTTGTTAAATTTGTAAAGTTGTTTACTTTTCTTTTGTTTCTACTATAACAATGAAAAACATGCATAGTTCTTTTAGTATTACCTGTGTTACACTCTGGGAGAGGCCGCTGATTCCTAAGATACAGACTCGTCTTGTTTAGGAGTCAGAGACTTCATAAAATTTCTTGTGATTTATTTTTGATAATAAAGAATTATTATTATTATTATTATTATTATTGGCGCTGTGAAGAGATGTTGCATCTCTTTGCATTTTATTTCGCATTTACCACGGGGAGTGCTCTGAGGAATTGTTCGGATTAATCCCAGCCGCCAAATTTTACTAACTCACATCGCGGCAAAACTCCCGATACCATCCACACCATCAGGATGATTGGCGGTCCACCACTGTGCGATTTAGAAGATGTTTTCTTCCTCGCGCGACTTCCTTGTGGAATCGATTAACATCAGCGATTTTTCTGGACCGATACGACTTAGGGATCTTCAAGAAAAGAGCCTACTCCTTTTTTAAAGGCCGGAAACGCATCTGAAATTCCCTCCCTGGTGTTGCAGTTGTTCATGGGCGGCGGTAGTCACTTACCATCATGTGAGCCGCATGCTCGTTTGCCACCTCTCCTATAAAAAAAAACACCGTCCACTTTCTAGTAATAAATCTTGAGAAACACTATATTTAACGAAGAATAACGGATACATTTTCATACCTAAAATATAATTTCCTGTTACTGCTGAAGTGACTTTTATTTGTAGTAATTGGTTGTCTTTTTTTGCAACTGTTTTTATTTCCAAGCCAGTGCTTAACTAAAATCCCACGTAATGGTAAGTGGTGATGTAGCCTAACATGGTGAAGCACGCTGAATACACGAAAAGTATATAAAAATACTTTTGCGCTGTATTATTTTAACAGGTAGTGTCACCTACAGGGAAAATATAACAATGTTTAACAAAATAAATCGATTACACAAACTATTAAACACATATAGGTTGTATAGTATACTTGTCATTTGTCTATCAAGGCAACTTTGGAGAGATATCGTCTAATGAAGTCAACGCTCCGCCCCCCTTATCCTCCAATCCAAATCCAAGTCTAATGCCGAAACATTTCAGCTCGTTACAGAACCGTTTTCAGTGCCTAGAAGATTGCAATGCAGTAGACGATATAAATTATAAGCTTGTGGAATCCGTCTATGCGGTCAGAGCTAAGTTTTGCAAGACCCGCCTCAGAAGAACACAGAAACTCTCCGATCACACTCTTAATTTCATGGCTGTTAGACGGGAAATGAAGCTGCAGGTTTCACTAAATTTTACTGTATACAGGTAACTGAAAATACAGATCTCCAAATGCATACGGCGGGACTTATGCAACTTTAATACTGCTCGTATTGAAGAAGCGATTGAGCGGAACCAGGGCTCCATAGTCTTTGCCAGAAAGAGTCAATTGTCAAAGCTTAAAACCAAATGTGGCGGCATCGTATCCGAGACATCTGAGTTTTTGAATGAGATTTAAAGGTGCTGTGGGCAGCTGTACACGTCATCATTGGAGCCACACGCAAGTGTGAGTAACGATCTAAGAGCAAGTCTCATCCGACAATATTCCGATGATATCCCGCACGTAAGTCTGAGAATATATAATATTAGAATGGCTCGCCAGCAGCTTAAAAACGGCAAGTCCCCGGGCAAACAGGTATTTTACGCTGGTATTCTGTGAGAGTGTGGTCCTACCTCGGTCGAAATGACCCATTCATGCTACAATCATAATATAGCTGCAACGTGACTCTACCAATGAGATACGATAAAAATCAGTTTCCATAAAGGATTATTTTATTTTATATTATTTTTCTGGGTGAATAAACTGTCCACGCTTGTGTCCTTTGCACTCATTATGACGCCACAAATTTTAAATCCTACAGCTATAATCATGGCAGCCCAAGACGCGAGAGGTCGTTTACGCGAGCCGGTATACTCCACTCCACTTCCTTATCTGTCAATGATATGAATTGGGTTGGGCAGTATCGAATAAAATAGTTTAGGATATAATATTAGTAAAACAAGTTTGATAAAAGTTATTCTGAATATATTTCTGAAATTTTCAAAATCAGACTAATTTTTCTTCTTGGTAGTTAGTTATATTTACATCCCTTAATAATAATTAATTATTCGTTACTAGATTTGTGGGACGAGAAAAACTTTAATACTCACCGAACTTTGCATTTTTGTTCTCACTAATGGCAAGTATCCAACTCGAACAGGAATCGTTTGGGAAGAATCGGCAACGTAAATCAACCACAATAAACCTTAACAGCATAATGGAATAAGATGTTGTTGTTTATCGAAGGTTGCTATATTTATTAAATTTTTTGACAACATAAATATTAAGTTTTCTAGGTGATAGAATTATTTTCTGGGGTTCCATCTGGGTACTCCCCTTTTACTTATTTATGCTGCCATATAACAGTGCTTGCACTGTTTTTTTCGAGTCTGTAGGGCAAAGAAAGCCCGTATAATTGCAAGCTTAGAGGCATTCCATGTTAAATGTGTTAGATTTCAAAAGTCAACGCATATGTAGCTTTTTTGTTTGTTATTGGCTGCAGGTGTTCATGGACTGCAGTAGCCACTAACCATTAGGTAAACTTAAGTTCGTTTGTTCCTACAATTGTTTAAAAAAGTTTCACTAAGAAGTATCTTTCTGCTTACTACATCTAAGATCATATTTGACGAATCACCTATCCGACTAAGTGACCGGTATCGTTGAAGCTGCATCACTTACGTTTTTCAAAATTAATGGATTACATCATGTTATTCTTGTTCAACTAAATCTATTACTTTTTCTGGTTGGGAACGGATTAAGATAAGATATTATATTTACAATATATTTATTTAGATTTATAATACATGTGTGTGATATGAATTGCATGGGCAAAGATATATTCTAAGTGTTAGTGTTATTAGTATCAACACGTCTTACCGATATTCGGTGTGTAAAATTTAAAGTCTTATGTTGTTGTTTTTCATTAAGCATTAGCAAAGTCAGCGAAATTATTACTTACAGCAATCATAATTAAAAATATATGTATGTAAATATAATGTATATAATATTAAAATTTATCATTGAGAAAGTCAGTTACAGTGTAGTAGCATTTTTAAATTAACCCTAGAGTACAAATATAAATTTAATTCTACTTAATAGTAATGATCGCCTGAGAGGCTACTTTATAAATATTTTTTTAGTATTAAAATTGTATTAAAGTATAATTAAACTTTAGACACAATAACAGGCATACCGCTGTTCATTTAGGGAACATGAATAAAATAGGCGACTCACACGATAGGCAAAATTGTATATTTAAAGGGAATAAAAAATACAAAATATCTATATAAGCTCGAAAGAGCACAAAGATGTTTACTAAAAACTATGACTTTGAAACCTTATAGATACTCATCAAAATTATTATACAGCGAATGCAAGTTGCTGTCTGTCAGGCAATTATACGTTCAAAATTTGATCACCAAGCAACACGATCGCACTCCCTACGACCCTGAGATCTGTCGTAATAAACGTAGAATACCTAACGTACTGGCACCGCTTAGATGCCGCACTGTTTTTTCTAGACGACAATCCGCATATCTCTCTATAGCACTCTATAACAAACTCAACAAAATTTTAAATTTCTATCCTCTTTCAAAAAACGAGTCTAAAATTAGAGTTCGTGATTGGTTGTTGTCGTTAGATTACAATAAAACAGAAAATTTATTAATTTAATCTAATTTGATTTAATTTAATTTATAGTTTCAAAATAAATAAATAAACAAAAACAGGGAAGTGATTAATGTGTGGACAATTAATATTAACGTTTCGTTTATGTTTATGCATAATTTATATATGAACTTTAATATTTATGTATATGTATATATATATTATATATATATATATATATATATATATATATATATATATATAAGTATATATAAGTATATATGCACATATATACGTGTGTGCTCCTCTTGTATATATGTATATTAAATATATGTATAGTATAGATGTTTAGTATTAATTATAACACATATAGAATACTTTATTATATTACAACTTTTATTATTTTTTTATTTAATTTTGTAAATTTGTTAAATTTGTAAAGTTGTTTACTTTTCTTTTGTTTCTACTATAACAATGAAAAACATGCATAGTTCTTTTAGTATTACCTGTGTTACACTCTGGGAGAGGCCGCTGATTCCTAAGATACAGACTCGTCTTGTTTAGGAGTCAGAGACTTCATAAAATTTCTTGTGATTTATTTTTGATAATAAAGAATTATTATTATTATTATTATTATTATTGGCGCTGTGAAGAGATGTTGCATCTCTTTGCATTTTATTTCGCATTTACCACGGGGAGTGCTCTGAGGAATTGTTCGGATTAATCCCAGCCGCCAAATTTTACTAACTCACATCGCGGCAAAACTCCCGATACCATCCACACCATCAGGATGATTGGCGGTCCACCACTGTGCGATTTAGAAGATGTTTTCTTCCTCGCGCGACTTCCTTGTGGAATCGATTAACATCAGCGATTTTTCTGGACCGATACGACTTAGGGATCTTCAAGAAAAGAGCCTACTCCTTTTTTAAAGGCCGGAAACGCATCTGAAATTCCCTCCCTGGTGTTGCAGTTGTTCATGGGCGGCGGTAGTCACTTACCATCATGTGAGCCGCATGCTCGTTTGCCACCTCTCCTATAAAAAAAAACACCGTCCACTTTCTAGTAATAAATCTTGAGAAACACTATATTTAACGAAGAATAACGGATACATTTTCATACCTAAAATATAATTTCCTGTTACTGCTGAAGTGACTTTTATTTGTAGTAATTGGTTGTCTTTTTTTGCAACTGTTTTTATTTCCAAGCCAGTGCTTAACTAAAATCCCACGTAATGGTAAGTGGTGATGTAGCCTAACATGGTGAAGCACGCTGAATACACGAAAAGTATATAAAAATACTTTTGCGCTGTATTATTTTAACAGGTAGTGTCACCTACAGGGAAAATATAACAATGTTTAACAAAATAAATCGATTACACAAACTATTAAACACATATAGGTTGTATAGTATACTTGTCATTTGTCTATCAAGGCAACTTTGGAGAGATATCGTCTAATGAAGTCAACGCTCCGCCCCCCTTATCCTCCAATCCAAATCCAAGTCTAATGCCGAAACATTTCAGCTCGTTACAGAACCGTTTTCAGTGCCTAGAAGATTGCAATGCAGTAGACGATATAAATTATAAGCTTGTGGAATCCGTCTATGCGGTCAGAGCTAAGTTTTGCAAGACCCGCCTCAGAAGAACACAGAAACTCTCCGATCACACTCTTAATTTCATGGTTGTTAGACGGGAAATGAAGCTGCAGGTTTCACTAAATTTTACTGTATACAGGTAACTGAAAATACAGATCTCCAAATGCATACGGCGGGACTTATGCAACTTTAATACTGCTCGTATTGAAGAAGCGATTGAGCGGAACCAGGGCTCCATAGTCTTTGCCAGAAAGAGTCAATTGTCAAAGCTTAAAACCAAATGTGGCGGCATCGTATCCGAGACATCTGAGTTTTTGAATGAGATTTAAAGGTGCTGTGGGCAGCTGTACACGTCATCATTGGAGCCACACGCAAGTGTGAGTAACGATCTAAGAGCAAGTCTCATCCGACAATATTCCGATGATATCCCGCACGTAAGTCTGAGAATATATAATATTAGAATGGCTCGCCAGCAGCTTAAAAACGGCAAGTCCCCGGGCAAACAGGTATTTTACGCTGGTATTCTGTGAGAGTGTGGTCCTACCTCGGTCGAAATGACCCATTCATGCTACAATCATAATATAGCTGCAACGTGACTCTACCAATGAGATACGATAAAAATCAGTTTCCATAAAGGATTATTTTATTTTATATTATTTTTCTGGGTGAATAAACTGTCCACGCTTGTGTCCTTTGCACTCATTATGACGCCACAAATTTTAAATCCTACAGCTATAATCATGGCAGCCCAAGACGCGAGAGGTCGTTTACGCGAGCCGGTATACTCCACTCCACTTCCTTATCTGTCAATGATATGAATTGGGTTGGGCAGTATCGAATAAAATAGTTTAGGATATA
Source organism: Parnassius glacialis (assembly GCA_033319125.1). Classification (NCBI taxonomy): domain Eukaryota; kingdom Metazoa; phylum Arthropoda; class Insecta; order Lepidoptera; family Papilionidae; genus Parnassius; species Parnassius glacialis. The sequence goes on along the minus strand of JAVANC010000012.1, from coordinate 7,443,863 downwards.
ATATTAGTAAAACAAGTTTGATAAAAGTTATTCTGAATATATTTCTGAAATTTTCAAAATCAGACTAATTTTTCTTCTTGGTAGTTAGTTATATTTACATCCCTTAATAATAATTAATTATTCGTTACTAGATTTGTGGGACGAGAAAAACTTTAATACTCACCGAACTTTGCATTTTTGTTCTCACTAATGGCAAGTATCCAACTCGAACAGGAATCGTTTGGGAAGAATCGGCAACGTAAATCAACCACAATAAACCTTAACAGCATAATGGAATAAGATGTTGTTGTTTATCGAAGGTTGCTATATTTATTAAATTTTTTGACAACATAAATATTAAGTTTTCTAGGTGATAGAATTATTTTCTGGGGTTCCATCTGGGTACTCCCCTTTTACTTATTTATGCTGCCATATAACAGTGCTTGCACTGTTTTTTTCGAGTCTGTAGGGCAAAGAAAGCCCGTATAATTGCAAGCTTAGAGGCATTCCATGTTAAATGTGTTAGATTTCAAAAGTCAACGCATATGTAGCTTTTTTGTTTGTTATTGGCTGCAGGTGTTCATGGACTGCAGTAGCCACTAACCATTAGGTAAACTTAAGTTCGTTTGTTCCTACAATTGTTTAAAAAAGTTTCACTAAGAAGTATCTTTCTGCTTACTACATCTAAGATCATATTTGACGAATCACCTATCCGACTAAGTGACCGGTATCGTTGAAGCTGCATCACTTACGTTTTTCAAAATTAATGGATTACATCATGTTATTCTTGTTCAACTAAATCTATTACTTTTTCTGGTTGGGAACGGATTAAGATAAGATATTATATTTACAATATATTTATTTAGATTTATAATACATGTGTGTGATATGAATTGCATGGGCAAAGATATATTCTAAGTGTTAGTGTTATTAGTATCAACACGTCTTACCGATATTCGGTGTGTAAAATTTAAAGTCTTATGTTGTTGTTTTTCATTAAGCATTAGCAAAGTCAGCGAAATTATTACTTACAGCAATCATAATTAAAAATATATGTATGTAAATATAATGTATATAATATTAAAATTTATCATTGAGAAAGTCAGTTACAGTGTAGTAGCATTTTTAAATTAACCCTAGAGTACAAATATAAATTTAATTCTACTTAATAGTAATGATCGCCTGAGAGGCTACTTTATAAATATTTTTTTAGTATTAAAATTGTATTAAAGTATAATTAAACTTTAGACACAATAACAGGCATACCGCTGTTCATTTAGGGAACATGAATAAAATAGGCGACTCACACGATAGGCAAAATTGTATATTTAAAGGGAATAAAAAATACAAAATATTTGGTGGCGATCGTGTCGCGAGCTATCGGCGAGTGCCGGTCTTAGGCGCGGTGGTGAGAAACCCCCACGCACTTCACATACTCCCCGCAAACACCGTCGGTGCTGTCGTAACGGCGCCGACAACCGCTACCTTTCTTAAATGCATATAATATATATTTTTTAATACTATTATTTGTATTAAAATATGCATTACTGGAAAAGAGACATTCCATCTTAGTCCTCACAGGTGACAACGCATCTGCATTTTGATTCGCAAACGAGGATAAATGTAGATGTCTATGGGCCACAGCAACCACTTACCATCAGGTGGACTGTTTGCTCGTTTGTCACCCTATTCTATAAAAAAAATATTTGAATGTAAATTGAGCGTTACTAGAAAGTCGATGTGATTGATTAGGGAACAGTCACTTACAGTGTGTGTCAGTGATTTTCTGATTTTATTTCAGAGAGTGTTTTGTATGTGAAAGTAAATCCTTACACTTCATTAGTAAGGGGTTTAGTATCTGCGATGGAAACATAACAAAAACTATACAGAATTATTTTAGTCTCCTAAGAGTTTTTATGTTCACAAGTGTACATAATTACAAGAATATTTTTTTATAAATATGAAACGGCAAAGAAACTTACAGTCTTCATGATGATAAGCGGCTACTGTAGTCATTTGCAGTAAACACCTGCAGCCAGCTTTAAAGAAGACTACATATGAGTTGTCACTTCTGAGAACTAAAATAGAATGTCTTACAGCTTGTAATTATACCGGCACTCTATATCTATCTCCTCAGACTGGAACATAGCAGCACAAGTAAGCAAAAGCAGAAAAGGAGATAAACTCTTTTATCTCTTTCTGTTTTAATGGTTAAAACTAAGGTGTTCTCCGCAAATTGCCTGATAAACTCCGTAGATAATAATATTTGCCATAGATGCAACGCTGGGTAGGTGGCAACAGCATTTGAAACGTAAACTTATTTAGCCGCGTCGAGCGATTTTTGGTAGGTAAAAATCTTATGGGTTCGCATCACTGATGACCTCGACATACTCATGACGTCATTGAGCTTACGCCCAATACGTTACAGACATGCCTACTACGCGTCACTTAGCTACGAGATGTATAGTGGATTTTGTACATTTATACGCATATATCGTTGAGTTTTCAATTCTGTCGGTAGTCCTTATGACTGCCTGTGTTTTTTATTAATTTGAGTTGATCAGGAAAATCCTTACTAAATTATATAAATATATCTAAAGGAAAATACATTTTAATATAAAAATGTTTGCATAAATCAAAAGCGAATGTTCCGCTGAGGATTAGCCAAATGGCTTGCTGTTAAATTTCAAATTCAGTGTGATCATGATTGATGACGCCTCTACGAGAACCTGTGATTCGATAATTTGATTTTATAACAAGCGAATTGCTCTTATACGATTTACATGATTTACTCAAATTTACATGAAAATTGACAGCCTTTATTGAAGAATTACTGGCGGGTTCAGGATAGAAATACAAACATAAAACATTTATGTGTCACCTTTTTCAGGCATTATTTTTGTACGTGGTAGAGTCATGCTGCAGCTATATAAGTAGTATAGTTGCAGCACGAATGGGTCGATTCGACCGGGGAAGGACTAAGCTCTTACAGAATACCATTTAATAATAATTAAAAAAATTCAAAATGTAATTTTGTAATGAAATGCCTACTTTTACTTATTAACGGCTATAGCTCAGTAAGTAATGACATTAAGTACATAGTATGCTTATGTTTTAGAATCCTTATGATATTGCCGCCCCCGGAGAATATAATGATAACTGCAAAAAACGATTTTTCAGGAAAAATAAAAAATCGGTTTTTGACTTTAACTTGCTAAGCAATAGTTGTAAAGAGATAAAAAATGCTCAATGATAGCTAATTTTTTAACTTTTATAATATTTTAAAATAGGTTATACTAAAATATTATCCTAGCTGGAGATACTTAGAATTTAAAAAGTTACCATAATTCTGTTATTGGTTTAATTTACTAATAACACTTAGCATTTTATTCTCGTTACTTTCAAGAGATTGAGAGTATTGCTTTACTGTTTTACAAAAATATTCAACGAAAAATAGAGGCTAAATTAACGGAAAACAATATCATTTGGCATTCTATTCTAGTTAATACTGAAAACACATAACAGAACACAGAACACAGAACGGTAATAGGACCCTGAACTTTTATTCCGGGCTTTACAATAAAACAATGTTATAGTAATCAACTATTGGTGTATTGAAAATTAAAATAATTAAACAGTAAAAAAATCCTTCCGAAGTTTTTTGTTATTAATTATTATATTAAACAATATTAAAATACTTTATCAGTTTTGCTTGGTTAAAAAGACATAATAAACTTAAAAAAAAAACTTAATCTCCCACGTCTTCATCACTTATCATCATCATCATCATTACAGCCCTTCATAAGTCCACTGCTGAACATAGACCTACCCCAAGAAATGCCACAAAGCACGGTCCTGAGTCAGCTGCATCCATCGATCTTCCTATCTGTCAAGTACGAGGTACGAGGCTGCCACTCGAGATCGTTTCTTCCCCATCGTTTGTCGGTTCTACGAGTTATATGGCCGGCCCATTGCCACTTCAGCTTACTAATCCGTTGGCTATGTGAGTCACTCTGGGTCTACTGCTGATATCCTCATTTCTAAGTTCATCACGCAGAGAAACTCCGAGCAAAGCACTCTCCACAGCTCGCTGGGCGACCATGAGCTTCATCATACGGTCAGCAATGAAGGACTACATCTCAGATCCATAGGTCATCACTGGCAACACGTACTGGTTGCACAATCTCGTTTTCAAGTTTTGAGGTATAACGATACCATGTATCGTGATTTCCCGAACGTTGCCCAGCCGAGTTGAATCCGTCGATTGACCTCTCGGTCGAAGTTATACTTACCTAGTCGAACTATTTGTCCCAGGTAAACATACTCGTCGACAACTTCGAGCTTAGTGCTCCCGACAACTACCGGCATAGATGTGACATGGACGCTACACATTATCTTTGTTTTGTCCATGTTAATTTTAAGACCTATCCGTTGGGAGGCACTATTGAGGTCATTGAGCATAGTGTTTAGGTCCTACAACAATTCTTCCATAAGGAATCGATCGTTGGCAAATCGAAGGTGAGTGATGTACTCGCCCTTGATGTTAATACTCTTAAATCTTCTGAAGACTGCAGCTTCATTTCCCGTATAAAAGCCATGAGATTAAGAGTGTGATCGCAGAGTTTTTGTGTTTTTCTGCAGCGGGTCTTGCAGAACATTGCTCCGACCGCATGCATAGTTTCTACGAGCTTCTCATTCATATCGTCCACTAAATTGCAGTTTTATAGGCACTGAAAACGGTTTTGTAACTCTAGCTGAAAGGTTTCGGGACTTTGGACAGGGCACGAGGGGGACGGAGCGTTGATTTCATTAGACGAACTCTCGACAACTTATTGTTTAGGTTTGGTAACGGTTAGGCTCTAACTATTCGGTGATCGCTTCCAGTTTTCACCCTCACAGTCACTGAGACATCACTGAACAGTTGTCGTTTAGTCATCATATTAATCCCATTTTTCGTCGAAACGTTGAGGCTCGATCAGGTCCACGTCCTGTGGGGCCGCTTCTGGAAGAAAGAGTTCATCATAAACATTCCCTGTTTCTCCATGAGTAAGGGTTACCGTGTCCTTCCCCTCTCTTCGGACCTCGAATAACCCTACTAGATTACAGCGCAACTTGTCCATTTCTTCTTCCAGCCCCAGGATCATCTCTTCAGTTCTCAGGGTGCGTGCGTTATATGTCACCAGGTCGAGTCGTCTTAGGTGGCAACCGACCCTCCACCAGAGATTCAGCAGCACCCTCTGCCCTTCCTAATCATTATTGCAATTTAAATGGTCATCAGTACTATTCATAAAAGTGTGAGAATTGTTAAATACATGGTAGTAAGTCGGGATAGCTTTTGTCCTACAAAGACTCATAAGATCGTTGTGTAGAGCCTTGATTACTGGTAGAGGTTTGTTGTATGCAAGTTTCAATCTTCCATTACTTTCGATCATGCAACTATCTTTCTTTCTTCATCTTTGGTCCAGTTCTTGTTTTTAATTAATTCTATTATATCTAAAAACTCACTCTACGTCATTTTCTTCACATCGTACTTCTCACCATTAACTTTTGCATTCTTAAGAATTGCGTACATCTGTTCAGGAGTGTATACAACTCTATGCTTTAATTCACGTTCAATGTTAGAGTGCATGGAGTCACCTTCGCTTTGACCATCGCCGGTTTCAAACAATCGGTGTTTAATATTGATTTGAAGTTTCTGAGCATAATAACATATAAAAAACGAATATAAATCTATTTTTATTCTGGCCCCAGCAACCATCAGAGTAAAAAGAAATATGTTGATGCCTCTTTCAACTTTAATTTAGAGAAATTGCCATAAACAGCTGTCAATTTCTATCGCTCCTCTTTTTGCGATTGCATAAATTTTTCACTTCAATAAAACTGTATTAACATTCAAAAAGATTTGCAAAAAAAGATTGCACCTATTTACTAAGGACATGTTAGTCGCCAAGCCTAAGCGGATTTGAAGAGAACAAAATGACAATAGAGTTCACAATTATTTCGCCGATTTTCTTTTCCGAGAATATAATTTCAAAAGTTTTTGTCGTATCTTTAATGAAGAAACTGTTTCACTAACTTCATATTATATGTTTTTTCACGAAGACTTGTGTGTGTAAAGTAACGAATATTATTGCATTATTTTATAACTTTTTGAATTATGTCTGGACAGTTAAGAAAAAATTGAGTAGATGTATTAGATACTGTAGACTTCAAATATTGAATAACACTAAAACTATGGTAATATCAGTAATCATTTTATCCTCCGGGGGCGGCGATATAGGCAAACTTTTTAAATAGTTGGCCACACAAATCCTATACGTTTTTTTTTCACCACAGGTGCTCAAACTTAGCAGTTAAATAAAGTAAAAAATTTAAACTTATGTTTAGTGCCTGTTGTGTACCAATGTCCCTTTAACTATATAAATTTTGTTATATGTTTCTTGGTGTACAATAAAGTATATTTTACTTTTACTTTTACTTTTAGTGCAGTCTTGTAAAATACTACCCATAGTAGTTGAAAACTTTTAAGGGTAATTTAGAAACACCATTATTAGGGAACACATTAAAAGAAAAAAAAAACCGATCTAGCTATTAAACTGCGGACGTGATGCCCACAAATGTGAGCAGAAGTACGAATTTTCAGAATTTTATAAAACGTGGCGTATACCCCGAACCGTTTGGGATAGAATTTTTTTTTAGGGAACCGAGGCCACCTTCCCCCTGCCCGAACACGTACATACCAGATTATCCACCATTACTGGGACACCCCTACACCAATTATGAAATATTATGATCTCTATTTCAGAAGTTCGGAAACTCTTATTTATTTATTTATAATTAATTACAACGGCTTGCGCCAATGACAGTAATTAATAGGTAAAACTAAACATATAACATAATTAACATAATTAAAAAAGAAATAACAAGTCAGAGATCAAACATACTTAACAATTACTAGAGGAAATAAAATAATATAAAACAGAATAAAGTCATAACAACATACAACTTATTTACCTAACAAACATGGCTTTTACATAACATGAGACAGTTTGACATGATCGCCTTGAGTGTGTCATTAAAGATGTCACATTCCGGGACTGTCTCCATTAAGGAGTTTAAAGCACCATGCATGCGACACAACGGGGATTGCGCGCGCGACACAGTGAGGCAATGGGATGTGGCGAACAGCCCATGTCGTCGAGTAGGCCTATGACGCAGGTAGTTGTTAGGCACATAAAGTGTACACAAAGTATTGTGCAGCTCTGGGGAATCTGCCATGCTCCTTAAAATTTTTATGGCTATTAGGATCTGATCTCTGACTCTACGCACTGAAAGGGAATAATATCCTAACATTCCCAGCATGAAAAGAGCAGGATACATAAATGGATAATATCCGTAAATCTTCTTATATAAAAAACGCAGGGAGGATTTCTGAACCTTTTCAATCAACAATTTAGATGTGGATTCGTGGGGATTCCAGACGGCTGCAGAAAATTGTAACTTACTTCTAACTAGACAGTTAAATAATAATTTGATGACAATAGGATCATTGAAACCACGGGCATTGTGTAGGACAAAACCTAGGCGTCTGTAAGATTCTGAAGCTAGGGCAGACATGTGTGCATGGAAAGTCAATCCGCAGTCAAATGTCACACCAAGATCTCTAATGGTTGACACGCGCTTTATTTCAACACCTGCTAAGGTATAGGTGGCATGTTTAGGTTGTAACTTGCGGCTAAAGGTCATGACGTAACATTTGCCGGCATTAAACATCATTTTATTATCTATACTCCACTTATAGATTCGGTCGATGTCACTTTGAAGATGTTCGGGAGTTACATCCTTATCAATCACTTGGACTAATTTCAAATCGTCAGCATATAGGAGGCATTTGGCATACTTTACTACTTTAATGAGATCGTTAACCATAATGAGAAAGATAAGGGGGCCTAAAACTAAACCCTGACTTACACCTGAGCGCGTATGAGATGACTTCGAAATAAAGGATCCATGGCTGACATACTGTTTTCTATTTGAAAAGTAATCAGCAAAAAATTTTAGAAGTTTTGAGGTAAAACCCATGCTGTATAATTTATTTAATAGAATATCGTTATCCACTACATCAAACGCCTTTTTAAAATCTAAATATAGCACATCTACTTGTTGACCTTTATCCATGTGATGAGATATATAGTCAACGAGGGATAACAAGTTATTCTCTACTGATCGACCCGGTCGGAAGCCATGCTGCTCCTCACAAAGCCGCGTATTTACCTGCGCGTATATTTCTTTGTGAGCAATATTCTCAAAAAGTTTTGCTGCGCACGATAGTATTGCGATAGAACGATACTCTTCAACCAAGGTCTTATTGCTTGTTTTAGGTATCGGAGTGACTTTCGATATCTTCCACTGTTCTGGGTATACGACGGTGTTTAAAGCCAAGGTAAAAATATAGGTAATTACAGGAGCAAGAATCTCCTTGCATCCTTATAAGATGTAAGCTGGGACTTTATCTGGACCCACAGAACTAAGTGGTTTTAACTTATTTATTCCTGATTTTACTTGTGATAAGGTAAAAAAGCTTATGTTGATATGTCCATCGCATGACAAGGGAGTACTAGATATATTGTTGAAATCTAATATGGGACTATTGGGTAGAAACACACTAGCAAAATAATTTGCAAAGGCATCTGCAGCTTCACTGTTGGAAAAACTAAAGCCTTTGTAGGTCACAGTGGGCTCAAAGCCACCCTTAGTTCGAAGGCTACTAATATGATTCCAGAATTTTTTTGGATTATTCTTAATGCCATTTTCAACAGCGGCTAAATAGGCATTGTATGCTGACTCGATGCATTCCTTGAGTTCTAACCGCAGTATGGAAAATGCCTTGTAGACATTCTGATTATTCTAACGTTTCCATTCTTATATATTATGTCATATTAATTTTATTTATTTCTGTATGTCAGTAGTTAATTTTAATATAGTAACATTCTAAAAACGTTTAACTTCTGAACACAGATCACATCTCAATTGCAAGAGGCACGTATGTCCCGAAAATATTTAATTTCTCATACATGCAGGTAACCTCTTGCCATTTTCCTTGCACTTTAATTGAATTACATTTAAAAAACTCAGTGCCGTTGGCTAAACATTAATTGTCTTCTATTACAGCTTATTATCTTAATAATCCGGAGTAAGATGTCCTTGATCTTCACAACCGAAAGAGCGAAACACGACTTAGCACAATTTTACGACGACTCGTAAACAAAAATAATAAAGATAACTGTAATTTTTGTAGCTGGGTCACATTACACAAGGTCTACAGCAGACACCCTTCATGTTATTAGGTTTAAAATGAATGTTTCATTTTTTTATTTCCAATTAAAATAATACGTTTTGTAAGCGAATCTGATTTTATATATCTTAGTCCTTTGTCCTTTCCAGGAATTCTTTATGTCTCGTGCGTATTTTTGTATTATAATCACAGTCTTGTGACTTGCTGGTCTAGTCTCAGGTTCAAAACCCGGGTCGGGCCAAAAATCAGTTTGTGGTTTTTCTGTCAAGGAATTATCAGTATCAGCCTATGAATTTGGCAGTGTTTATCCCCGGGCCACGGAAATCGCACCTGATATCTTTCCAGTCATGTCGGAGTGTCTAAACCAAATACTTGCATTACACATCCAATAATAAGTAAAACATAAAGGAAGTGTAATTGTTTATATTACGAAGCGTTAGTAATTGTTACGGCCAGCAGCTGCTTATCCAATAGTAGAGTCCCCCGGGGCCCATAGACGGAAAACCTACAAGCAGATGTTGGTCGGGCCTGCTACAGGCCAAAGGTGAAAAGTTTCTAATTACAATAAATAATTAAGAGGGAGCGTTTTATTCTAATAAAGGGAGCTTACTTACCTCTATCCAAGGCGACTGGTCCCTCAGGATTCGGTCAGGTCGCATGTGGATGTATAGTGCTAGTAAAGTAAGGGTCAGTGATGTGTATCTGGGTGTGGCTGGTAGTGTTATTGACCTTATTAGACCGTTACCCTCTGCAGCAGTCCGGATCTCAGCACTTCTCCACCTCACGTCACTTTCTTCGTTAGTCACGATGACGGTCCAGTAACTCTGTTATACGATTAACTACCTTACAGAAGCCACTAACTCTCGTTTGTTATAACGCATAACTCGCGAAACGAACACAGAACGTACGGATCAAAGGTCACTACCGTTTCCCGTGGCAACAGTTATTTCTAGAACCAGTGGAAAATAAAAAATGACTTTCAATAAGTATTATGTAATAATCAATATTGAATAAAAAATTATTCTATTCTATTCTATTCTATCAAATACCGCACTAGCTATTATTTTCGAATGCACTTATACAGATTCTGAGCTAGATACAACAAGTCCCGGGTGAAGCTAACAAGAAGGAATGCGATTTACGTATCCTAAACCGTATATTTCCTAGATGCGCGTGTCGTATTCCGCTTCCGACTTCCCGACAAAAAAACAGCGTGCTGCCGATCGCAGCTCTGAATTTGGACTCTCAACTTTTCTAGCGCGTTTTCGACACCCACCGTTCAACACGCTCGGACTAACTTCATCCCGTATCGCGCCGAGCCGAGTGCCATCTAACGTCGATGCTTGACATTAGCGCTTTTGCGCGAACAGTAATAATAGGTGAAAATTATTTTTCACGTTTAAAGAGCAATGCCTATACAAAAGTTTGATAATACCCGGGGCGTTTATTGAACAGTTGTGTAACTGAACATCTGAATAATAGAACACTTCACGGTGTTAATACTAGAACATACACTTTGAAAGTTACTTATGAACACAATTTATATCATTCGCGTATTACTATAGAAATGAATTAAATTTTTCTCCAGATTACTTTTTAATTATGTTTTAATAACATTGTAAAATAACCAAATATATTTTTACTATTTATACTTTTAAGGCCTTTCTTATGATCGACGATAATAGCTTGTCTCTACACCTAACTCGTTCTATTGTCATTAATTGAAAAGAGAAAACTATTTTTTAACAAACTACACGGTATTAATTTCAAGGTCACCAGATGCCGCCAGTTAGCAGTAAAGTGTACTTATTTCTAACGCACTTGGTCATACAGTGTCATCTTTGAAGTGTATGTATAGTATAAATATGTATACACAAAACAATGATTCAGTGAAGGCGTTCTTTAATTTTTTACAAAATTTTAATTTTTAATTATTCCACGAATAAAAAAATTATCCCTGTAAATTTTTGAGTATCCGCTTCGGATCGGGCACGGTAAAAATTGTTGGTAAAATAACATAAAATACCGTCAACTACACTAGTAAGAGTTACATTCCATCCATAACAAATCGTTTTGAACGGAATGTTTTCTCAGTGCAAACATACTGTACACAAACTGACTAAATTGAACGATGACTTTGCCTTTCCACCAGAGATGTGCGAAGTAGCTAGGCGGTGCAAGGATACGTAGCGAGGCTGTGGAATGATGTGAGCGTTTTCACCAGAGATATGCTAGGCCGCTGAGCAGTGCGAGGATGCGTAGCAACGCTCTGAAACGGAGCGCAGATCACCAGCGCAACCATGTGTATTGCGCTGCAGTCTAGTGACTGCTATTTTTTCACAAGTGTCTGCCCCTAGTAACACAGCCCTCACAACACATGCCTCGCACGCATTCTTCCCTTGTTTTGTATGTACAAGAACCTCGCTCCGCTGAGCCGTTTCCACTAGAGCTGCGCTGAGCGTAGTTAACTAAATGAAATTATTTTATTGGTTCTTAACAAACACATTCCTCGCCACACATCTTCGCACATCTCTGGTGGAAACGCAACCAAAGGGTAATCGATGCATTCCAAAATTTCATACCTTTTTGTATTAATGAATCTCTACCAGAAACAAGAAAACCGACTGCTTGTGCTGAAAAAAAAATATACAAAAAAAGTAAAAGCAATAAAACAAAATAAATAGTGTACATATAAATAATAATATAATATATTTTTATAAGAGAGGGGGCAAACGAGCATGCGGCTCACCTTATGGTAAGTGACTACTGCCGCCCATGAACAACTGCAACACCAAGGGAACCAGGGGAATTGTAGATGCGTTGCCGGCTTTTAAATATTTTTTTGTTTATAGGATACGGGTGACAAACGAGCACACAGTCCACCTGACGGTAAGTGGTTGCTGCGGCTCATAGACATCTACAACTATCCTCGTTTGCGAATCAAAATGCAGATGCGTTGTCACCCGTGAGGACTTAGATGGAATGCCTCATTTCCAGTAAAAAGGGCCTCCGGCCACCTGCACTCACCAAGCGAAACACAGAGGTAAACCTCTACTTCACGCTGGTATTCTGTGAGGTCGTGGTACCACCCCGGTTCGAGCCGGCCCATCCATGCGACAGCAAAAGCTGCCGCGTGGCTCTACCACTGTTATTGTTTCTATAGCGAAGGAGGATCTGCAACGTCACCGCCGCCACTTTTTCTTTCTGATTCAGCTGTACAGCCAGCGCTAAATGCCTTCTTCTTTAAAATTTTCTTCATACAGTTTACGGTTTTTATACTGTCTGTTTACTCAGAGAAATATACAAGATTTATGCTTAATGGATTTCTTTATTTTACACAAGGATTACAATACCGACATTAATCTAAATATAATCTTCACTATATTATTCACGTCACACTATAGTTAGATGGAAAAACAATTATCCACATTACGCGTATGTGTGTTGGAATAATAGTTTTCAGCTAGTCTTCAAATGTTCAATAAATTATTTAAGGTTTGAGTAAGTAAAGTTAAGAGAAATATTTTAAGCATTCCTTATTTAAAAAAATAAATAGATTTAAAAAAGTAAAACGACAAACAATAATAGGAAACTGTGATAATCCTAGGGACAGTATAGTATAAGAGCCAGTGAGCGGCAGACTTACGTTATTTCAATAAGCTTCACTTTTTTTCAGTTTATCCCCTATACCTGTGGTACATGAAACTGGGACTGTTTAGTTTGACCGGCGGTCGATATAGAGACGCTCAGGTGTTAAAGGTGTAAAGAAAGTTAGTTGTCTGCTTGGGTGATACAACCACAATATATGTCTGCCGTGGAAATTGTACATGTCAAATAATATTATCAACAATATATATCAACAACACACTAACATATATCAACACTTTCAACCTGTCTGCCATGACCTTGAAACCGTCATTGGTGTCTGCCAATGTTATTTTTCGATAACTTTTATTAAATATTTCAAGATGTCAAAGCCTGCCGCTTTATTATACTTATTGCAATCATGTGTTTTTTTGGTAATTTTTTTACAATTTGAACACCTGAGCGTCTCTTTATCGACCGCCGGTCAAACTAAAGAATCCCCGTTTCATGTACCTCAGGTATAGGGGATTAACTGAAAAAAGTGAAGCTTATTGAAATACCGTTAGTCTGCCGCTTACTGGCTCTTAAGCTAGTACTAGGTCACAGTCATGAAATCGACGTGTTAAAAACCGATGAGAAAACAATATTTTGCAACATTAAGAACCCATGACAAAACAATATTTTGCATTCAGTTTTACGAGGACGTCTACGTCGCCAAAATTTCAGATTATTCACACGTCCGAAAGTGGGTAAAAATTTGTAAAAAATACATCACATTATATATACAATATAAATAAATAGAGGTTATAAAATCGTGTTAAAATAAATAATGTTTTGTATACTTTAAAAACTCAAGAAACAACATCATACATTATGAACGGCGTCAGATAACGAAAAGCACTCAACTTGCTTAATTCAATTATGGAAAGTGACAGACAAGTAACAAATTAAGGCCCATTATATTGTGCTTGAAACTAAATTATAAACGACAGCACTTAGTCCATAGGTGTTCATAGATATAGATTTAGTTATATTTAATACACTTGGCTATTGTAGAACAGCTTTTTATAAGATATGGGAAAACAAGCATGCGGCTCACGTTATGGTAAGTGACTTCCAACAACCATGAATATCTGCAACACCAGGGGACTTGCAGCTTTGCCGGCCTTTTTAAAAGGAGTAAAGTCTTTTCTTAAAGGGTCTAGAAACCGTATCGGTTCGGAAATATCGCTGGTGAAAGCATATTCCACGAAGAAATTGTGCGAGTGTACCTTACTTTTATAAAAAATAATGCTTTTAAAAAAAATAATGCTTTTATAAAACATATATATATATATATATATATATATATATATATATATATATATATATATATATATATATATATATATATATATATATATATATGTTTTATAAAAGCATTATTTTTTTCTTAGAATTATCAATTTACGTATTGCATTCTTGTTTTTTATACGCAGATGAATATATTAATAATATATTATACCATATAAATTGTGTAATGTAATAAACTGATGGGTGTGATTTAATTTAAAGTTCATTTTCTTCTTTCTAGAGCATTTAAATAAAAGGTTTTTAAGAATTATTTTTTACTTTTAATTTTTTTTATTTTTAGTTATCGCTGGACATGTTTCCTAAGTCTGTTCATTGCTGATTTTTGATCACCTTATTAGATCCGCCACCTTGAACATTTTTATCGCCAACAGTTGACCCTTGTCGGTCCCTACAACATTTGTTCGAACACCACCTAACTACCCCTAAGTTTTGCTGGGTCACTCTTTAAAATTGGTATGGCGGCCATCTTGTTTTCCGCCATTTTGAATTTTTTCACCACCACTTGAATTTTCCAAGGTTGTTGGTTGATATTAGTTAAGACACGACCCCACTAAGTTTTACCGTTTACCATCTCCTCGAAGAGCTGAACGCGGACGTCATTTTATTCGTATTCTTCTCAGCAAACCCTTTCATTTGATATCCATATCATGCCGGTGAATGAAAAACATAGTCCGCTATCTTTGTGTGTCCACCATATTAGATTCAGAGTGACGTGATTTTATTTTCATATTTTTTTCAGTAAAACCTTTTATTTGATGCTCATATCATGGGCGTCCATAGAAATTAACTAAATCGCCATCTTCATCCGTCCGCCATATTGGATTTAGTATGAACACTAGTACTTTACTTAGCTAAGCATGGATTGTCATGCAAAATAAGCATGTGTTCAAAATTTCAGCTCAATCGGTTGAGGATCACTGCTTTTAAAATTCATTTGAGAGATTTGACCCTAAAAGCAAAACAAGTTAAATAAGAGCTTTTAAAAAGAGACTTCACCTATTATGGCTGTTTGATGACGAAGAGAAATTAAGGATAATGTAAACCTATAACTTTCGATAAGAGAGATAGTATTAAAGACGTCAAAAATTAATTTGCTAAGATCTGCGTATTAAAATAAAATAAAAACCGGCCAAGTGCGAGTCGAACTCGCGCACCGAGGGTTCCGAACAAATCCGTAGGTATATAAGTTTAAAATTATTAAAAATATTTTTATTATATGATGTAACTAAAAATTTATGCTTTTCGTAATTTTTCCTTTATCTGTGCTTATATAACGTATTATTGCTTTGTACCAAATTTTAAGATTCTGAGTTCACGGGAAGTACCCTCTAGGTTTTGATTCCCTTGTCGAAAATTTGCGACATAATTATGGCTGTATCTTTTGATTGCGTTGGCTTAGAAGTTTGATTTTTTCACAGCTTCAAGGGACAGTAGACTGGAGTTTTTGATAAGTAATTTCAGCTTGATAACTCCACGCGTTCCTGAGAAAAAGGGTCTTGGCAGACAGACAGACGGACAACAAAGTGATCCTTTAAAGGTTCCGTGTTTTACTTTTGAGGTACGAAACCATTATTATGTGTCTTATCTATTTTGAAGAGCTTCTCCTGATCTCCTCCCCGTCTACACTAATCCCAGCAACACTGCTCTAGTGTAGTGGTGCTGGGATTGGTGGTGTGAGTGGATCTTAGAAAATTAATTTTTGAATTTTTTAATATAATGGATTTCCGCACAGAAACGCCTGATCCTATTAATTATTATCTAGAGATAGTTTTATTATTCACTTTGCAATTATCATAATATCAATCAATTAAAATGACAACAACGCCCTTCACCCGCAAGTCACGTGTCAAAAAGTCGAGTAATACCAAACATATTTGCATAATTTCTTTCTCGATTTTCGTTTATAGTGCATTTTGCATATTCATGCCAATATTTTACGTGAGATAGTATGCAAATAAGAATCAATTAAACGTGCTTAAAATTGACAGACTTTTCATTTTAAAGTTTATTTTTTCAAACAAGCGCATAATTACAATGCAGCTTCACAATAAAATAAATTCATTCTCCAGTTTAGAGTAGTTTAGGGATAGCTCAGGGACTAAGAACTCGTCGTAATTTTTAGTACGTGAGCAACCTAGATTCGATCCTGCCGGTACCAACGAAATTATTATATTCGTTTTTGCGAACTTAAGTTCATGATTCAGCTGATATTTCACGTACTCAACGGTGAAGGAAAAAATCGTGAGGAAACCTGTATACCTGAGGAATACGATACACCACGGCGGACTCATTTAAAACCTTTTCAGGAATGGGAAGATGTCAGTGCCCAGCACTTGGCACTGAAAACATGATGAACTTATTTTTATAACATGTACTCATGCATACAAACATACATGTGCAAATTATATTATTTGTAATCAACAACATGATTTTTGGTGCTTATGTGAACGTGAATACGTGTTCTTATAATTGCTTTGGTTGGACATAGTTTCGGGGTCACTTGGAATGTACGGATTGTTGTGTCTATCTTTCTTTGTTGCTCAGAGTTTATTTACTGAATACAATACTACATATTGAAGTACACAACTACAACAGTACTACAAAAAAAAAGAGAAGCTATATATATATATATATATATATCAGTCGGCATATTCATCAAAAACGTTATGCCTATTAGTAGTTCTAAAAACTATTGAATAATACCGAGCTCGGGAAGTTACTTGCATGCAGATAAGACATGAGTAACCAATTGTGAAATTTTTGTCCGCCTGTCTGGTCTTCATAATAGATGAATCTATTGTAATGAAACAATTAAAACAGATCTATCAAATCTAACAGATCTATAAGAGCTATCTATCTGGTCGGCCTACTCTACTAGCGGTCATGAATTATGTCAGAGCCTTTCATATCAGAAATACCAGAAGTGATCTAAGCTATATTATTTTTGATACACTTGAAGGTACGTTTTTGTAGAGGAAAAGATGATAAAATGAATAGGAGTTGTTAATGATTTTAAAAATACATACTATCCATACGAAGTCGGGTTAGCCAAGTAATAAAATAACTTCCACAAATTGCTCCTAAAATCTATGCTAAGATATAGTATCAAACCATAAAAGCCCTGATTTCCAGATTACGCCAGGTACAAAATACCCTCCTGTCAAGTCAATGCGCCAACCTACGACAGGACAGACCCATGTATACTAGTGAATAATTACGGGTTGATGAAGAAAGGCAATAATAATAGCAAAGCATTAATAATTATTGGCTGTTATTATTATTTTTTTTAATAAAACTAATTATATTTTTTCATAAAACCAGAGCGTGTTACCAGTGATGATTTATGGATGTGAGACTTGGTCTTGCACTGCTGGCCTTATGAGGAAGCTCAAGATCGCTCAGCGAGCTATGGAGAGGGCTATGCTCGGGGCTTCTCTGCATGATGAACTTAGAAATGAGGTCAGAAATGGCAATGGGCCGGCCATGTCGTTTGAAAAACCGCCAACCGATGGGGAAACATGATACTCGGCTGGCAACCTAGTACTGGTAGACTAAGTGTGGGGTGGCTCCCCACTGTATAGAGTGACGAGCTGGACCTGAAGGAAACCGATGGTTGCAGGTGGCTCAGAATCCTGTTTTGCGGCGTTCTTTGGAGTAAATAAAATAAATAAAAAGAAATAGTTGCTAATTTTTTTGATATATTATTCATTAAATATAGTTTAATCTTGTCAAAGATTTTATTAATAAAATTGAAATATAAAAGTAGCCTAATAGTAGATAATATTAATTAGCTTGATTCGCCATTTTTTCTAATTCGAAACTGTATTTTAATTAAATGCAAAACTCTAAAGAACATTTTTTCTGTCGTTTAGGTAGGTACTATCATATTATCTGTTTGCAGAGATCATCCATTACTGAGATCCAGTATGTTGGGTGCGAAGAGTTGGTATAATTACAAACTGTGGGTTCCATATTAGTCTTAAGATGTGATAAAGTGGTTGTAGTATTCTTATCCTGTAGCTATTTTGCCGTGTAGTGGCGGTGTAAGATTATACAATACCCCTTATCGCCCCGTGGGTGTCGTGAGAGGTGACAGAGGGAAACTGAAACAGGAGATGGGCTTCTTTCTTTTAATCATTCCTGTTAATCAAAATAATCAAGAAATGCGGTTGCGAACCCGCCTGCCAAGAGTGTCAACTAAAGCACTATTCCAATCTATAGAGGAAGCCTATGTTAAGCCGTGGAATCTTATTGGCTGTAATCAAATGTAGCTTTTATGACATGTCCATGACCGGCAATAGTCAGGTCTATTAGCTCCTAAAAATTGCATATCGACTATGAATTAGATCTATGATTAAAAATTCGCAAAGTGTTAAGGATTGCCTTTACATATATTACACAATGGCAGATATAGCCAATAGGCAGTTATAAGTTATTAGTAATAATTCGCCATCAGAAAGGGTTTGTGTCACTGACGTTGAGTATATGCTTTTTTCAATCATGTTTGTCTCACCCACCAACAAGTTGCCTTCAATCTTTCAAAGGTGGGAACTTTATAGAGATATATTATTAAGTTGTTATATAAAACATCATGGAGGGCAGACAGTCTGCAGCCCCGCAATGAAGGGGCCCGACTTGGGCAAACTTGGGTTGTGAGTCAAACCACGACGCAGGGAGCGCCATTGAGAATAGCGACCCGCCAAACAACCATCGCAGAGACGCAATGCTGCAGAATGCAACAAGCATCAATACGACTATCGTCGGGCTTACATCATCCCAAGGTCCCCCATATAGTCCCAGCAGACAGCACCACCCGCAAAATACCACTAACGTGTCATAGTAACACGTCACTAAGACGTCGGTAGCCAAAACTCCACGTATCATAGCGCTATTGCACTAAGACCTGGAGTTGAGTATGCTTGCTGCACTTAAAAGTACTACCAAACACACTCACCCCAATCCGAAAGATAGCCGACGTATCATAACGCTATGCGCCAAGACGCCGCCCACAAACGGTAGGGGTGTGCGATGTCCACGGGCAAGTCGTATTGCTTCAACAAACCTGCTTACCAACGACACTAAGATGATAATATGTCTAGGACACATCAATTAACCACCAAAGTATCATAGTAGCACGGTACCAAGACGTCATTAGCCAAAACTCCACGTATCATAGCGCTATTGCACTAAGACATGGAGTTGAGTATGCTTGCTGCACTTAAAAGTACTACCAAGCACACTCATCCTAAAACGAAAGATAACCGACGTATCATAGCGCTATGCGCTAAGACGCCGCCCACAAACGGTAGGGGCGTGCGATGTCCACGGGCAAGTCGTATTGCTACAACAAACCCGCTTACCACCGACACTAAGATGATATGTCTAGGACACATCGGTTAGCGAGTCCAAGTTTACCTCGGTCTCGGAGCCTGCGAAACAACCTACACGCCACTGTAATAATCCTTTATAAGTCCCTTTCTTTCAATATAATGCTTTTACATATTTGAGACCTTCCACATTTTTGCTTTATTTCATAGACCATACTATTGTATGTCTTATTCATATGAGACTTCAAGTCATAACTTTGCTATCATAATGCTTATCCAACATAGAGACCTTCTATATTAATGCTTTGGTTTGTTAGACCTTACTTTTATAAGTCCCTAATATAGGACTAGTCATTGTGCAACCTTACTTCTAGCAGTCGATCAGCCGACCACCCCATATATATATACAACCTTGGGTATGTGTCTCCGGCAACGCCCCAATATAAGGGAACATTACAAGAACACCTTCTTCAACTTAGAAAATTTTGATCAATTTTTTTTACAAGGTGGCCCATAAGTCGTTATAAATGTAAATTTCGAATAAAATACAAAAGGTGCGCATGAGTTGCGCGCGCGGTGCGGGGGGAGTACCGACGGTTTCTGGGAATTCAGTCGCCATGGAGCGTTTCACCGGTGCGGACCGTGCATTTTGTGTGCGCGAATTTTATCGAAACAATGATTCGGCTACCATTGCGCGGCGTAAATTTCGAGAATATCAGAATTTACGCAACTTTAAAGACATTCCAAGTGTTCAAACGATTAAGAACTGGGTTATTAAGTTCGAAGAGAGTGGTTTGGCGTTGGATAAACAACGGTCAGGTCGACCAAGGACATCACGGACGGAAGAAAACATCGATGTAGTGAAACACTCAATTCGTGAAAATCCTACCCAGTCTACTCGTAAGCGTTCCAGTGCATTAAACTTACCCAGAACATCGTTACAGCGAATTTTAAAGAAAGATTTACATCTTCACCCGTACAAGATTCAGTTAGTACAGGAATTAAAAGATACTGACACTATCCACAGAATAAATTTCGCAAATGAAATGTTGAACCGCTTTACTTCGTTTAATAACGTGTTATTTTCTGATGAGGCTCACTTTCACATCAACGGCCATGTCAATAAGCAAAATTGTCGCTACTGGAGTTGCGAAAATCCAAATCGCAAACATCAAAAGCCCTTAAATAGCCCTAAAGTGACAGTTTGGGCGGCTATGTCAGCGCATAGCATTATAGGCCCTTACTTTTTTTAGGACGGCAGAGGCCGCGCGCTTACTGTTACTTCACAACGGTATGTAGCTATGATCCAGGACTTTTTTACACCAGAGTTGCAGAATTTTCCAGGCTTCAATACGCGGACCTGGTTTCAACAAGATGGAGTGTAGTGTGATACTACTTATATTTCATTGTACACTAATTCTTCATTCTGTTTTGATATTCTGCATTCATGTTTTGCATCACTTTATACTATTTTTTTCATTCTGTTTTTGATTTTCTGCATTTATATTTTGCATCACCTTTATTTCTATAGGATCCTGTAACGTTTTTACACAATAACATATCATTTTACTTCGTATTTTCACACTATTTATCACTTTTAAAATAGCTGTCAATGAAGTCTTACCTTTTATGGTCTTTTATTGAATTCTCTGTAACTCTACAATTTCAGGCTTCATGCACGCAGCCGTGCATAAGTTTTTCCTATGTGAATCATATCTCAATTCATAATTAAATGTAATAATTTCTTAATAAAAGTCCAAAAACCGAAAATTGGTTTTTATGACAACTACTATTTATACCGTTGTCATGGCAATTTTTATTCAAATTCGTTACCGATATGATGTTTTATCTCGATATTTTCACATAAATACTCTTTTGCTCTAGGTCATTTACAATAAATTTCCTTTTAATTTAAATAATTTTTCCGTTCTCTCTAGAAAGATATAAAAGCCGAACAATCGGTGAAGAAATTCAGTCTTGCTTCAGTTCTCGTATCGGAAGCATCTTCTAAAGGCCTTATCCCGGGGCCGCTCAGCCCCGGGATCCTGCAAGCCTCTATCCTGCCTGAAGCCACTGGATTCTACGATCCGTTGCTCTGCCTGAAGTCGCCGGATCCTACAAAACGTTGCTCTGCCTGAAGTCGCCGAGATCCCACAAGTCTCTACTCTACCTGGAGTCGCCGGAACCTACAAACCTCTGTTCCGCCCGAAATCACCGGAACCTACAAACCTCTGTTCCGCCTGCAGTCACCGGATCCTGCAGGCCACTGCGCTGTCTGAAGTCGCTGAGGATCCTGCAAGCTCCTGTCTGGGCTGAAATCGCCGATCCTGCAATCGCCGCATTCACCTGAGGTCGTCGCCTAGAGACGCCCACGCCTACCCACATACGCCGTGCGTGCTCGTTCCAGGCGCTGAGAGCACGCTTGGGATCTTCGGACTCAGCTACGACATAAATCTTTTTTTTATTACCTTCTTTTTTTTTAAATATAATTTGTAAATCATATCATCCATCATCTTCATATTTCATTTTTTATAAAATTGTAAATACTCTTTTAAAAACTTAAATATATTATTGTCTTGGTCTATTTGGTTGTTTTGCTGATCGTAGGTTAGGTTTTCCTTCTCTTTTAATTGTCGCTTCACGACAGGAGCAACAGCCCATACCTCTAACGTCGCTATGCCGGTCGTCCGTCAACTTTTCCCTAATAAATTGATCTCTTGAAGAGGAGATAATCCTTGGCCACACGTAGTCCAGATCTGACCCCAATGGACTTTTTCTTATGGGGTTATCTTAAGACTAAAGTGTACGAAACCAACCCGCGGACAATTGATGTCCTGAAAGAAAATATCCAAAGAGAAATGGCAAACATTACAGAGCTTACTTGCCGCGCAGTGATGGATAATTTTAAACGTCGCTTACAGGAGTGCCGCGATCGTAACGGATTACATTTTGATGATGTAATTTTCAAATAATAATTCCCATTTTATAAGGATTATGACAAAATAAAAACCTTTTTCATAATGTCATTAGTTTTTTTTAATTATTTTTTTACATTTCAAGGGACTTATGGGCCATCCTGTATTATATTACAAATGTTATTTTTCTTTATTATTGCAATTGTATTTATATGATTTAATACATTTTTTGAATATTTAAGCAGAATTTTAATAAATTTAGAGATTTTTAGAGACAATTTATGCGTTTACTAATATTAAATAATAATTAAGTTAATTACAAAGACATTTAAAAATGTCATAGAAATTATATCTATAATCTATATATGAATATATAGATTCAAAATTCCTAATGAATATATTAAAACTTTTCTATGACATTTTTAAATGTCTTTATAATAATAATAATAATAATAATCTTTATTTCGGACCAGAATTAATCCATAGTAGTGTTAGTAACAATTGACTTATAAACTAGTGTTAGTAAACATTAAAGTATGGACAAACTTTTTCAAAATCGGAGAATTATAGTTCTCCTCTACTGTTTTTAAAATGCTGTTGTGACTATCTCTCACCCTTCTAAGCAGCGAAGCTGTTTTCTTACGTATAATCGCATGAAAGCCGTCCGTGCGAGCTTGCGCAAACATCTCCGACCCACTACAGTATCGAGGCAGTCCCAACAACATTCTGAAAGGATTATTATATTAAACACGCAGGGCATCCAGCGACCTTTTAGTGTAATTGATCCATAGATTGCTCGTATACAGACTCTGGCAGTATGCCTTAAATAGGGTAATTTTAACTAGGTCCGTACATCGAGCAAATCTACGGGCCAGCATGTTACTCCTGACCGCTAGAGCCCTGCGTTTCCTCTCAATATCTATATTGTCTTTCAGGTCATCGGCAAGAAAATTACCAAAATATTTAAAGGACGTCATTTTTTTAATTTTTGACCCATTCAAGAACAGGTCAGGTTCATCAGTCCTAGGCTTGCCCCTGACCCCAAAGACAATGTACTCACATTTTGACATTATATGCCAAACCATGCGACTCAGCATAGGCTACACACACCTTCAGTAACTCTCTTACTGCCCTCACCGACGGTCCCATCAGCACCATGTCATCTGCATAGCTGATGTTGTTAATACTAACCCCACCAACACTGCATCCGACACGCCTGCTGCTGAGCTCGCCTATGAGAGCATCTATATATAGGTAGAATAATCTGAGAGACGTAAGACCCCCTGCCTGACCCCGCATTCCAACCTATACGGTTCAATAGGAGTATCGTCCCATTTCACATGATTTAATTGTTTACTGTACTAATATTTGAGCAGACCACATATCTCTGACGCCACACCCCTGTCCTCCACCTTCCTCCAGAGCACGTCATATGAGACGAGATCAAATGCCCTGGAAAGATCAAGGAAACAGGCATATACCGGGGTACCCCGATCTACGTAATATCGAACGGTGTGCTCCGGACTTAAAAAATAGCACTTTCGGTTGATAGTCCTGGTCTAAACCCGAACTGTGTGTCATGCAGTTGAATGTGGTCACTTAAGATGGTATCAAGCACACCGTCCAACACCTTTGCTATGATAGTCGCTAAGGAAATAGGACGATAGTTACCCTTGTCAGCGATGTTTCTCGTCTTGTTCTTCACAATGGGAACTACTATTGTCTTCATCAGATTTGTAGGTAAGTAAGAGTGACTAATACACATTGTGTAGAACATGGACAGGACTCGCGGCATGTGAAATCCAGAGTGCATTAGGTGCTCGATGCTGAGCCCGTCGTGTCCTGGAGACTTACCTCGGCTCATACCTATTATGAAACTGCGTATCTGTTTAGCAGAAATATGCACAAGAGGTTCCTCTCCCCCACAAGCGATCTCAGCACTACCCACCTGTGTTGAGGGCCCAAGTGGAGATTGTACTTTAAAATGTTCCAAGAACATATTAGCGAAGTCACTGGGTTCACTAATTCCTTCCACGCTCATAGCAAGACTAGGCTTAGTGTCCAACTTACTGGTCGACTTCTAGAAATTTTTAAGTCCCTATTTGCTCTTTTTTGAGCTAATCTATCCATTTTGATTTGCTCAGCATTTTTATGACAAAATTTGAGTTTACTCTTAAAATTCAAATTTTCACTCATTTCATCATAAATAGGACCAGATAAGGGACGACCACTGAGTACCCAGGCCTTAACACTACACCTGGCCTCATAGTGAGCGTCTTTTACATAGCTGTTCCACCCACATACGCGCTTACCCCGCCGTGGTCCCCCCTTACAAGTCACTCTGGATTCCTTGGCCGCTTCAGATAATATACTAACAATCTGTTCATACAAATTATCTAATGCGACCCTATGTTCGGCCAAGCCACAGAAGCCATTCGCACAGTTTATAAACTCATGAGGAAAGTCTATGTCCCGCAATTTGCTATTACAAAGGTTTTGGTAACATTGCGTTGCTACATTTGTTCTTTCACCCCATAAGACCAGGTTTTTATCATAACTTCTAACTGTCCGTTTAGGTCTGACCACCTCTAAGTTACATTCTAAATATATTGGAAAGTGATCAGAAATGTAAACATCTTCGGAGAAACCTACACTCTTAATTGCATTCAACGCTGATTTGGATGTTAAAAAGTGATCTAGACACCTCCTAATTCCATGAGCGTCACTTATGAAGGTGTAGGTATCACCGTCCACTCCCAATGCTTCTATATCCGCACAAACCCACGACTGATCAGAACAAAAGTTATTCAGTTCATTAAAAAATAGTTCATGAGGGTGCGCATTAAAATCCCCAAGCATAAAAACATTTTCTATATCCCTACTCGCTATGATAGCATTGATCTCACTCAATATATCTGTAAAAATTGGTAGATTGTCCGCACAGTCCGTAGACATATAAATAGAAAAGACAATAATATTGCGACCCCCAGTCGTGGCTGTAATGGCCAATAATCGGGAGCTACTACAGATTACAACAGAAACTGACTCAAAAATACCCTTCCTCCAGAGAATGGCCACCCCCCATGAGGTCTTCCTCTCAATAATCCCTCCGATGTGTCTACTGCACTTACTGACTTACCCGTGTATTCAAACTCACGACTAATCGAGCTTAGGAAAGGAACATCATGTGGGAGTAGCCACGTCTCCTTAAGAGCGACCACATCTGACTACATACATATGCCCCTAATATCATCTATAGAACGCTTAGCTGACTTACAGTTAAAACTTGTAAATGTTAAAAACTTTTTTATGGTTTCACTACACAGTAATTGATGTGTGCATGTGATGATGATATGTGATAATGAATTTAATTATTATTTTTAATAATATTTATGAGGCGTCACAATATCAATGATATATTCCTAACTGGTAATATTCATTGCTATGCGGATGACAGTACTGGTGAATTCAAGTCTTTGCTGAACCAAGTCTCGGATTATGAGCGACTAAATGTAGTCCAGTTTAATCCTCAAAAGACACAAGTTTGCACGTTTACCGCTAAAAAGAATCCCTTTGTCATATCTTTTCAGTTTCAAGGCACTCCCCTTTTGGCACGAGCCAGTATCGCAATCCTCGGAGTCGACATATCAAGTGACGAGTAGTTTCGTGGTCACTTGGATGAGAAGGCCAAATTGGCATCTAAAAAGCTTGGCGTGCTCTACAGAGCGGAACAGTGTTTTATGCCGGCACACAACCTGCAACTTTACAAGGCGCAGGTTTGGCAGTGCCAGCTCCTTCCACTTGACCACATCCAGCGCAGAGCGGCTCGAATCGTCAACGACCGAGTCCTTTCCGATCGGCTCGATTCATTGGCACTGCGAAGAAATGTTGCATCCCTTTGCATTTTGTTTCACATTTACCACGGGGAGTGCTCTGAGAAATTGTTCGGAATAATCGCAGCCGCCAAATTTCACGAACGAACATCGCGGCAGAACTCCCGATACCATCCACATCATCTGTATGATTGGCGGTCTACCACTGTGCGATTTGGAAGATGTTTTCTTCCTCGCACAACTTCCTTGTGGAATCGATTACCATCAGCGATTTTTTTGGACCGATACGACTTAGGGACCTTCAAGAAAAGAGCCTACTCCTTTTTAAAAGCCGGCAACGCATCTGCAATTCCCCCGGTTCCCCTTATGTTGCAGTTGTTCATGGGCGGCGGTAATCACTTACCATCAGATGAGCCGCATGTTCGTTTGCCCCCACTCCTATAAAAAAAGACAATTTCTCAAAGATGAGAAACATTTCTAGAAGTGTTTGCATGTCCTCATAATCTTGCTCTGTGATTAATGAAGGAATATTCGATACTAGGGTCATTGCTCATTCACAGTTTTACTATAAAATAGCTGCCTATTTTTTTATATTTTATTCATTAATTAGAATTTAACTTTGACAAAGATTTTATTAATAAACTTGAAATACAAAAGTAGCCTAACAGTAGGTAAAATATTGATTAATATTGATAATTCACTATTGTTTTTATAAATCGAAGGTGTATATATTTAAGATGTTTTTTCTTATTTCTTGACAAGTAAATAGTTATTATTAAATGCAAAACTCTAAAGAACTTTTTTTCAGTCGTTTATGAAGGTACTATCATAATATCTGTTTGCGGAGATCATCCATTACTGAGATACGAATTCTTCGTACCCACCAGACTGGATCGAAGAAGAGTCAGTATAATTACAAACTGTGAGTTGCATATTAGTCTTCAGATGTGATAAAGTAGCTGTACTTTTCTTATCCCAAAATAACTATTTTACCGTAAAGTGGTGGTGTAATAATATGCACTATCACTTATCGTCCCGTGAGTGTCGTTAGAGGTAACAAAGGAAAACTGAAATAGGAGATGCGCGTCTTCCTTTTAATCATTACTATTAATCAAAATAAGCAAAAAAAATGCTGTTGCCAACCTGTCTGCCAAGAGTATCAACTATGGCACTATTCCCTCCTACAAGGCAATCTATGGAGGAAGCCTATGTTCAGCCTTGGACTTTTATTGGCTATAATGACATGTCCATGACCGGTAGTAGTGAGGTCTATTAGCTCCTAAAAATTACTGCATATCGAGTTTTAATTAAATCTATTATTATTACTTCGTGAAACATTAAGGATTCACATAATATTTATCACATGAGAAAGAAATCCAGTATTATAATGGAATAATAGAGGCGGCCTTTTCAATCTGCCACATTAAATGTTCCCTAACTTATAAATGTAACGGAGATAATGTAAAGTATGAAGCGATTGGTCTCTTGAGAAATTGCCAGGTGGTGTTCTGTTAAATTTCAAACTCACTGCTTCATGATTAATGACGCCTCCTCGGGAGCTTCAGTGATTCGTTAATATGATTTTATAAAAAGCGAATAACTTATCAAGTATCTTCACATACTATATTTTGATACCCGAAAAGATACTTAAAAGCTTATTTTGCAGAAACTTACTTCCATAAAATATAATATTAAGAAATTCTTTATTCACTATATTACTTACTATATTTTGGGTATAATTAGTGTGCACGTATGTTTTGTTACAACTAAAAAAGTTTCTTTTTTCTGAATTCTTATTTGGAATATGTTATCTAACGTGATAGTGTCACGCTACATTATGGGTGTAGAAAGAATGGACCGGGCAAGAACCACGATATCACACAATACAAGCATGGAACAGCAGAATATTGCTTTGTTTCAAATTGTGAGTTTAGAAAATTGGAGGAGATTTACTGGTAACGTGGTGTATTATCTTAGTCCTCAGAAGTGACAACGCATCTTATCGCAAAGTCTCGTTCCGTCAACGCAATTTGATTCTTGATCGAGGAAAAAAGTAGATATCTATGGGTCGCAACATCAAATCGTGGCAAAACTCCCGATACCAGCCACACCATCTGGATGCTTGGTGGTCCACCACTGTACGTTTCACTAGGAGTTTTTTTCCGCGTACGACCTCTCTGTGAAATAATTTACTACCGGCGATTTCTCGAACCGATACGACTTAAGGGCCTTCAAGAAAAGAGCTTATAAATTATACTAATTTAAAATTTTTCTTTTATACATTTTACTCTCAGATCAAATTATAACTTTTATATTTTGATCAGCGTTTACTACCGCTGATCAAATGCTACTGCCTGAGAGCACAGTGTGGACTGCGCACTTAAAGGTCGTGGGTTTGAATGGCCACTGTCATGAACCACACCCAACACAAGCATTTATGATGTGTTATAGGAAAATTAAAGGAAATATTAGTAATGCTATTATTATTTTAAATACTTATGTAACAACTACAATTTTATATTCTTTATCATATCTTATTTATTTTATTTTTTACGTACTAGAACCACCCAAAAATCCAGCTTAAAATTGCAACATAATACTGTTGTGTTTCGTACGGCAGGTGCAGAGAACTGCAGGTTCTTATTAATGGAAACGAGACATTCCATCTTAGTTATTTCTCAGGGGTGATACCGCATCCGCATATTGATTTTAAAATGAAAATATGGACCACAGCCACATCATTTACTTACCTTTTTGACTGTAAGCTCGTTTGTCACCCTTATTCTAAAAATAATGTTTATGGCCTATCAGAAGAGAGTATTATTAAAATTTAATGTAATTTGATCAGATACCACAGACTTAACTACATACATACATACATATAATCACGCCTCTTTCCCGTAGGGGTAGGCAGAGACCACTTCTTTCCGCTTGCTACGATCCTTACATACTTGTTTCGCTTCGTCCACTTTCATTATTCCCTTCATACATGCTCTTCGGTTTAGGGTACTCTTGACCTGGCCTTTTTTCAAGACGTCCCTGATTTGATCTAGAAACGTCCGCCTAGGTCTACCCCTTCTAACACTTTCATTCACACTTGCCCTATACACCTTTTTCGTCAAACGTTCTTCATTCATTCTCTTGACATGGCCAAACCACCTCAGCATACCTTTCTCAATTTTTGTCACTACATCATCTTTCAGAAGAAGAAGAAGTTTTTGAAAGAAATACTTAACTATCGTGTACTAATTTATCTTTTATTTAATGTATGTGCCCATAGATTCGCATTGCATGGGACTGATCCTATAAAAATATCTGTTTGTGGTAGTTTAACCAATGTATCCCCAAGATTGCACATGAGACGGCTACTTGCAATCTTGTTTTCTATAATTTTATTAGTGATAGATTTTAGAGTGGGACATAACGGGAAGCGATGAAGAAGAACTTGTTGTAATTGCTTGTAAGAATATAGCTATATCCTTGATTAAGAATCAAAACGCAGTTGCTTTGTTGCCCGTTTAGGATTGAGATTGAATGGCCCGTTCAGTAAAAGGAGTCTCTGGTTTTCATTACTTATCCACAAATCACAGCAGGCTGCGCATCAAGTCACCCTGGTATACCGTGAGAGCATATGTAAAGATAAATGTTAAAAAGGAACGAAATTTAATGTAAAAGGTGACGGAAGTATGGTAATAATTTAGGTACGAAAGAGAAAGATAGAATACAGTAGTTAAATTGGTGTGTGATAGATTGTTGTATTACATAAGTAGGTTAAAAGAGAGAATAAACCATAACGTGTATAGGTTAAAAGTGTTTCATTTCATCTTACAACAGACTCCAAACTATTAGTGCTGTAGCGGCGTGGCTCTGCTCCGTATGAATGCTGTATTTTTTTGTTGTCTATTTAACAAGAAAAGTTTATAGTTTTTATATTTTTATAACAATTTAAAGACATTAAAGTTACAACACCGTAACATCGCTATACAATAATATATTATAATAAACTAAATGACAATAATTTGTTGATA
Organism: Parnassius glacialis; assembly: GCA_033319125.1. Taxonomy (NCBI): domain Eukaryota; kingdom Metazoa; phylum Arthropoda; class Insecta; order Lepidoptera; family Papilionidae; genus Parnassius; species Parnassius glacialis. The sequence continues at coordinate 7,413,548 of JAVANC010000012.1, read as the reverse complement.
TTATGTCGTCTTAGAGAATTAAATTCTTGTGTCCGACCGAAACAGGATTTTCAACCGAAACCGAAAACGAACCTTTGGTCTGGGTGTCAGTTTCGGCCGAAACCGAAACCGAAACCGAAGCTTATTTAGACATGTTATTTTTCTTGATGTATACTGAAATGTGGTATATTTTTTATACATATACAGATAGGTAATGCATGTTAATGAAAAACAGTCATTGTAATAGTCATGTAGCAATATATTTATTTATTTTAATGTAAAATCAATAATTAAACGTTATGAAATACTTTTTTTAAGTCAACTTCGTAAAAAAAATCAACACTTCACCCATAAAAATTTTACTCGCTAATTGAGAACATATTTTATTGTGATCACAATATTATTAATATTATTCAATGAAAGCATTAACTTAATATACCTCACTCATACACTTACACACAATATACACTCAACTTAATAAAATCCCAGAAAATATACAAAACGTGCTCAAACTTTAAAAACTTTAATAAACTAAGTTTGTATAAAAATGGTTATTATAAAATTAAGGAATTTATTGAAGATAATAACCCCTGGGAATGAGGTGATCACCACCAATATATTTTTAATTTGTTTTGTGTGGTTAATATTGTTTCATACATGATTGTAAGCAGTGTCGTAGCTAAGCATTGGCAAAGTGAGCCCTCGCCTACGCCCTCGCTCTTAAGTCGCGTTAGCATGAAGTAGAGGTTTACCTCTGCGTTCCGCTTGGTGAGTGCAGGTGGCCGGAGGCCCTTTTTAATGGTAATGAGGCATTCCATCTTAGTCCTCATAGGTGACAACGCATCTGCATTTTGATTTGTAATAGAGGATAGATGTAGATGTCAATGGGCCGCAGCAACCACTTACCATCAGGTGGACTGTGCTCGTTTGTCACCCTTATCCTATAAAAAAAATTAAACAAGTCACATAGTTGAGCGAAATGTTGTGCTAGTCGATATTTGTGCGGGTTTTAGGAGCTATCTACTTGATATTAAAAAGATATATCAAGTATCAACTAATAACAAACACATTAAACTTCTACATAATCTTGATTCGATAAAAGTCATATCTAATTTTTTTAAAAGGAGTAAATAATTCAATAATGTCTTTACAACGAAACCACATAACAGTGAAATAATTATTGATGACATGCATCTCCTCGTAAAGTAAGCATTATTTAATTTTGCAATTGACACTAATGTATAGGCAATTTATTAATGAAGATATTGATCGATCAAATTTTTTAAAAGACAAAAATTTTATTTTATTAAGAAATTATTTTAAAAACTGGGCGTATTCACTGCCCACGGGGTAGCAGGAGTCAGTGAGCGCTAAGCTCTTGAAGGTGAAACCCGTGTCGTTAGTCACGGCGTCGGCCAGCGCACATGCTCGCTCACGTCAGCTTAAGTTGAGTCGATAATATTATTACTTATTAGATTAGTTATATATAGCTAGTATTATTTGTTAATTTGGTAATAATATTTTTGTATCAGTTATATATTTGTTGTGTGTCAACACTCCTGTTCCTCAGCGACTCCATCTCGGCTGCAGTGATAGGGGGAGAGAACACCACTCTCACCGCAGCCCACCGACATACATCCGCAGTGGGCTCGCCAAGCCCAGTCGGAGTGGCCGCCTGGGGCCTCGCGAGAGCTCCGCGATGTTAGCACCTCATGTGCGGAATTTCGATTGACCAATTATTCCATCTGAAAGGTCAGAAATTGGTCATAAAAGGTCAGTCGGCCTTATTAATTGGTCAGCGTTAGATTTTTTTATTACGGGTTAAAGTTTTTCAAGGTCATTGAGAAATTTTAGCACCTCATTCGCAAAAAAAATAAAAAATATGCGCGATCGAGGAGCATTCGCTGATAATTGGTCAGCGTATATAAATATTTGGTCAGTTTAATTTAATATTAAAAAAAATTAACTAAGTTGAGCTCCGCGATGTTAGCACCTCATGTGCGGAATTTCGATTGACCAATTATACCATCTGAAAGGTCGGAAATTGGTCATAAAAGGTCAGTCGATCTTATTAATTGGTCAGCGTTAGAAACATTTTTATTAAGGGTTAAAAATTTTCAAGGTCATTGAGAAATTTTAGCACCTCATTCGCGAAAAATATAAAAAATTAAAAATATGCGCAATTGAGAAGCATTCGCTGATAATTGGTCAGCTTATATAAATATTTCGTCAGTTTAATTTAATATTTTAAAAAAAATAAGATGGCGCGTTACGACAATCGTAACGCGCCTTGGAACGGTTAATTGTATCAGGGCAGTGAGCACTTACGCACAACTCTTTACTACGAACGAGACGAGGGGGGGGGGGGATAATTATTATGTTTTTTTTTGAGAAAAAAAAACTTAGACATTTTCTTCTGTCAAATATATAATAGTGGAGAAAGAAATAGGATATTTTTTAAACTACGTGAAGGTGAAAGTGCATGCATGGGATTTGGGGATGATAGTTAACTAGCTTATTTTATAATAATTTTATATAAACATGATTTTTAGGCTTCCGTACCTCAAAAAGAGAAAACGGAACCCTTATAGGATCACTTTGTTGTCCCTCTGTCTGTCTGTCAAGACCCTTTTTCTCGTGGAGGTATCAAGCTGAAATTCATTTCAAATACTCAAGTCTACTGTCCCTTCGAGCTGTGAAACAATCAAACTTCTAAGCCAACACAATCAAAATATACAGCTGTTTATGCCGCAAAGGACAATGTCCAAAATCGCCCTGTGTAATAAAAGCATTGGACATCCACGATAATTAATTTTCTTTATTATTATGTTAGTTGCAAATACTTTTATAACACGGACTAGCTGCATGCAAAAATGAACATTAAAAAGTATTCTACTCGACTAAGAATATTAATCACCGCCATCTTCGCCAAACATCATGTGGTCTCGAAAAATTATTAGGGATGCCCAATCGATTAAAATCGATTTTTGAATTTAATGAAATACATTTTGAATTTATTTCGAAGAAAGTTTCAAGAAGAAGCTACAATAAAAATATAAAATAACCATTTCTTTATATTCTTTTATATTATTCCCTAAAAGTATAATTTAAAAAAACCTACTATACCTAATGCACGAAGTCATACTCGATTTTGAATAGGTAGTTAGAATAATGCTGAAGAAAAATATTCGTAATAATAAGTATTCTGGATTTTCTAACGATCGTTTAGAAAGGATTGTATTTTACGTCTTACTAAACGATATCTTACGAATTTACAACAATTATTATTAAAAAAAACACTTATCGTTTCTGCATTAATTATAAATGTGTTCTTTAAAAAAAGTAATATTGTAGACTAGATAGACACAACTATACAGACGTTAATATTTATCAATACTAGACACACGTTATTATTAATATTGTTACAAGTATGGAAGAAGTAGAGACGTACGTGTTATTATAAGTAAAGTAGGATATTGTTATAATTGTTATGGTATGAATATTATCGTATGACAAAAGATGATTTATGATGTGATGTGTGTTTGTAACGTATGGCTATAATAAATCTTAGGAAATATTCATAAATCGTATCGTATTTGGCGTTCCTATTTTTGATGTCACTAAATAGTCACTTGCATCTTGTCTCTCATGAAAAAAATACGATCTCCAAATCCATCCAAATTGAACATACTAGAATCGAACCTCGATTAAATCAAGCATTAACAGATTTATTTTTGATCAATCGCGACATTTTCATACATGACTAATATGAACAGAGAACATTATTGACGATAATTTACCGTAAATACAAATAATTGTATAGAAACATCATTAAATTAATAAACATAACATCACGCTTGTATTTCTCAGAAGGAGTGGGTAGAGGTGTGTAGTACTATTATGTTATACTTCCCATGTAAAAGGGGGTGCGCGTAGTGCCAAATACCGGACACAAATCCAGACTTCGTGCTACTACTGGGTACTTCAAGTTATAAAAACCCAATAATAAATTGTCGGACCCTGGGATTGAACCCAGAACAGACCAGTTTTTCTGTCTGTTACAAGGAACAATGTTCCAACTATGCAAAATTATTTCTTGAATCGTTTGAAATATTCTTGAATAAGTCCAATTCGAGAGGTTTTTGGATCGATTGATTGAATCGTTGGAGTGTTCTAAGTCGATATCAGGACATCGGATTAGGATTCTTCAGATCTATATCGGTCTGAAAAATCGATTATTTTATTATAAACAATCGATTAAACGATTTCAAATCGACATGCCTACTTTATACTGCCATCTTTCACTCAGTCAAAATTACATTGGTTGGCGTCGTTTGCTCTTTGTAATTATATCGGTGTTTTGGTGACTTTCGGGACTATATATTGAACATTATGACTTGGCTATTTTAACGGACTCTGATCGCTTTCAAGAACGACTTACCTTGCTGTGATTTTCAGAACTGTGTACCGCTCAAACAATAACATAGCATTCATAAACGGGCTTACGCATACGCAATGGAAAGTGTATTTTGTGTAAATTGCGGCTCTGCTGGTGGCTCAATGATGTTGAAAGATGAACAGAGAAGCAATCGTACAAAATTGTTTTAATTGCATCGTTGTACGCAGAACCATCGGTTGCTGCGCCCAATGTTATGACCATCATTTGTTACTTGAGCTTTACGAGACATCAAAATAATATTGACATCCTTGCGCAGTTTTTAGACAATATTCTAATTTTCAATTTAGAAGATGAATAATATACATGAAATTAATCTGTGTTTTATTTATAATTCAAACATAATAAATTAATGTAGTTGTAAAAACAACTTATACTACCAATTAGGTGCTAAGTCGGTAAGGCTGGTTTCATAGTCACGCGTTTGAACACATTGATTTATACTCAATGTTTGAACAGCGCGGTCCAGACCCACATGCTTGTAAATGCACTAGATAGTAGTCGATAGTATTCACGCTGTTCAAGCGCGCTCTGTTGAAACTTCGTTAAAACAATGGTTGATACGCTCGCTGTTCGACGGCATGCTTAGCGGCGTGACTGTAACCAGCCTAAATCCTGTACATTTAGGTACTAGGTATCTTCACCGTACCGTATATGCTAATGAAAACATCTAAATGCTAACAGCCATTATATACATATATTTTTATTTTTACTTTATTACACAAACATTATCTCTCATTTCGAAACTAATGCTAAGAAAGCAGGTTTGTTAACTAGATTCTATGCATTTATAAGTTGCACTTACATACACATAGGCTTTAGAACAAAAACAACATACCCAATTATCTAGATAGGTACTAAAAATAGCTAAAAGTTTTAGGACATCGTTTTTGTGTTTGTTTAAAAATCAATCACATATGAAAAACCGTAATATTCGTGGTTCAATTATAACCTCAAAATCTGATACTTTTTTTGAAATATATCTTTTATGCAGCTAGTCCGCTATAAAAATAAGATAACACAGGAATTTACTAATGATCGACAATAAAACAGATAATTTTCCGATGCTCTTGGTTCCAGGGCGAACAATGTATGGGAGCAGAGCAATGTCCTTTTCGGCATTCGCAAGAGAATCAAAACCTACAGAGTACTTCCCGTGAACTCAGAATCTTGAAATTTGGTACAAAGCAACTTTTTATATCACAAATAAAGGGAAAATTGCGAAAAGCATAATTTTTTAGTTACATCATACAATAAAAATATTTTTAATAATTTTAAACTATACGGTTTTGTTCGGAACCCTCGGTGCGCGAATCCGACCCGCACTTGGCCGGTTTTTTTAAAAATTAGTAATATTTTATTGACATAAAAAATTACCATGAAAATTAATTTCTAAAATACATTTATTATAATTTAAGTTTTTCAACTCTAACTTTATATTAATACTCTAAAATATATTAGTACAAGGCTGCTTCAAACACCGAAAATTTCTCCATTTATTAGCAATATATAGCCTCAAAACCTTAAAACAAAATTGTACAACCAGTGCGTGTTGCCAGTGATGACTTACGGAACTGAGACGTGGTCCTTCACTGCTGGCCGTATGAGGAAGCTCAAGGTCGCTCAGCGAGCTATGGAGAGGGCTATGCTCGGAGTTTCTCTGCGTGATAAACTTAGGAATGAGGATATCCGCAGTAGAACCAGAGTAACCGACATACCCCAACGAATTAGTAAGCTGAAGTGGCAGTGGGCCGGCCATATAGCTCGAAGAACCGACAACCGATGGGGAAGAAAGGTTCTCGAGTGGCAGCCTCGTACTGGTAGGCGAAGTGTAGGGCGTCCCCCCACAAGATGGAGTGACGACCTGGTAAGACATGCAGGAAGTCGATGGATGCAGGTGGCTCGGGACCGTGCTTTGTGGCATTCCTTGGGGGAGGCCTATGTTCAGCAGTGGACTTGTGAAGGGCTGTAATGATGATGATGATATATATATATATATATATATATATATATATATATATATATATATATATATATATATATAATAGTTAATTAGCAATATACAAAAATTGAATAAATTAATCATAACTAAACAAAACAAAATTTAACTGCCATTTACATTCCATGACTTCCCACATAGATGAAGAGTTTTAAAAATAGATTGAGTTACAATTAACCGTCCCAAAGCATGCGCGTTACGACAATGCCAACTTATTTAGTTTTTTTTAATATTAAATTAAACTAACCAAGTATTTATATAAGCTGACCAATTATCAGCGAATGCTTCTCGATCGCGTATATTTTTTAATATTTATTTTTTTCGCGAATGAGGTGCTAAAATTTCTCAATGACCTTGAAAAACTTTAACCCTTAATAAAAAAATTCTAACGCTGACCAATTAATAAGACCGACTGACCTTTTATGACCAATTTCTGACCTTTCAGATGGTATAATTGGTCAATCGATATTCCGCACATGAGGTGCTAACATCGCGGAGCTCCTCGCGAGGCCCCTTATAATGCAGTGCCCCCAGACTTTACCACAGATGACTAATTAATCTGATCACTATTACGCTCGAAAAAGAAAATCAATAATTTACATGTGTTTGTTTGGGACCTTCCAAGACTGCGACTTTTTACATTGACGGAATACGAGACTTATCAGGAATTAATAGATATGAGTAGGTATGTCGTGTCAAAGTATGTTAGGTAGGATAGATCTATTGGGTAGATCCTTGGAACGAAAGAAAAATGAACTTCACCCACGTTTATATTAGTCCACCCTACGCCTCTGATTGTAAGCTGTTATTTAAAAAATAAGTTCCGCTGCGCTTCTTGCTGGTTCTTTCAAGGACAGAGGCTTTTTTCGAACCAGTGATAATTAAACAAAAATAAAACAGTGACTATTAATAAGTATTATTTATAATCTATATTGAATAAAAAAGTTTCTGTTTCTGTATAATTATGAATAATACACGAGTCACAAACTCATACGAACGACGCACGATAATCCACGAACACTGTATTTCGGCGCCGCCGAAGATTCAGCAGATTTTTTGCCTAAACCGAAACTATTACCGAAACTAGATTTTTTTGCCGAAACTTGCCGAAACCAAAACCGAAACCGAATCTTCGGTCAGTCACTATTAAATTCCCTCCATCAAATCAAGCCACTTGCAACGTATTTCAAGTTTAAGTATTGGCGCCAATCCCCCGATAACCTCACTTTAATTGTCACACATTTATGTGTCGTCAAACGCACTTGTTGAGGTTGGATTTGGTGCTATCTTGAGGTGGAAAAATGACTTGGAAAATATAAAATTGAGGACTAGATTTGTTTCTAATATTAGCAAAGTTATTTTAGTTAGCGTCAGTTAAAATACAAATATTAAAGTTGAATGAATTGTTCACTTATTATTAACTTAATATCTAAATAAAGTTTGTAACTGAAAATGCGGATCATCTGATGGTAAGTGATCGATGCCTCTCATGAAAAACCTCAATACAAGAGGAATCGCAGGACCGTTGCCATTACTTAGAAGTTGCAGTAATTGAAGTGACTCAACATATTGGACTAGATGGTCCGTTCTACTGATGGAGTTGGAGGCTGCTGAAGAAGGCGCGCCTTGAATAATGTTGCACCTTACTTGAGAAGGGAGAGGAGTTGTCCTTTTTGAGGAGAGGATGCCAAGAGGCGGCTGGCACTGGCAGGGCCGATGATACTAACGAATGTTTTCTCGTGGCCGTACTAACATGCGGTGAAAGTACAAGTTCGCTTTTAACCTCAGTTTAATAAAAATAAAATGGTAATGGAGAGCAAGGAGTTCAAACAAGTAGCAACTTTCCCCGTTAAATAAATATTTGTTTATAGAATAAGGGTGACAAACGAGCAGACAGTCCACCTGATGGTAAGTGGATACCGTGACCTATAGTCATTTCCATTTATCGTCAACTAAGAATCACATTGCAGATGTTTTTCACCCCTGAGGAACTCAGTTTCCAGTAAAAATGGTTGTTCGAGACGGCCAAAAAGACTTTAAACGAAAAAGTGATTAAAGAATATTGATTTGTTTAAAAAGTAAAAATACGGAAAAAATCTATTAAATAACGTGTTAATATAGTTTTACCATGTATTTACAACTCTCAATATGTTTGTATAGAAGGTCGGTTTAATAATAGTTAATATAAACAACTTTATTTTGTTTAAGAAAAACCGACCAATCACAGCGCGCCGCGCTATAGAACTTTCTGGAAATTTAAATTAACTGCGTAATAGTTTATGCAAAAAATTAATGAGAATATTTTTATATCCGAAAAGAGTTGTAAATATGATATTTAGTTAGCATATGTTGAATAGATCATTATAATAAAGAAATATTTCGTATAATTAAGCACGATTTAAAAGTTATAGGATAATTAAAGAATTAATATGCCCAATTAGTGTAAAAGTTTAGGACATTTTACTTAATAACTTTGTTGAATGTAAATATATTAATTATCCTTTATCACGTACTAATGAAGACCAAAAGTGTCTATTTAATGATGTATAGCATGTTAAAATTAAGATTAGTATTATATAGAAAATTTTGCAATTTGTGCCATTTGCATAAAGAAAAATGTTTGAAAATAAAGAGGCAAATGGGAAATGGCAAGCGGCTCACTATAGAGTATAGCCGAAGTCTACCTTATGGGGGCGAAACATTGTAATATTGTAGTAGGAAGAACTACCAGTGCCCAGCAGTAGTATCCGGTAGTAGTTGCAGTGACTAGCAGAAATATATAGTGAATAGTGAAAGTGTTAGCTAGCAGAAAAAAGTGGCAACTGAAAATTCGGTGTTGCATATAGTAAATAAGTGTTAGCTAGCGGAAAAAGGTCGTAACTGAAAATTCGGTGCGGCATATAGTGAAAAAGTGTTAGCTAGCGGAAAAAGGTCACAACTGAAAATTCGGTGTGACATATAGTGAAAAGTGTTAGCTAGACGGAAAAAGTGATAACTGATATTCGCAGTTACACAAGTGTTAAATTCAACTAATTTTAGTTGATTAATAGCTGCTAGTCAGTAGTGTTAAAGAACCAACTACTCCGGACAGATATTTTTATACTACCGCTCTTTTAAATTAAATATTTTAAAATATATAGTGAACAACCTATAGTGAACAACCATAGTTGACCAACCGTTTTTAAATAATAGTGATAAATAAATAATAGTTGTAAAATCTCGCGACAAATTAATTAGTCGAACCGCTGGCCACTCCCTTGCTATTTAAATTTATAATCGTGCATTTTAATTTTGAACCTCAGTCCACAGTTTATCCGCAGCAACCGCAGAGACGGCAGTGAAAGACGGCAGTGGGAGGATTCCGGAACCTACAGGTGTAGGACGTGAGCGACTCGCGGAGTATCTTCGACAACATTTACTCCGAAGAGTTACGCCCGTCCGGCACATTTTATGGTCCTTCGAGCCGGATTTTTCCGATTGAACTGCCGGCTGGACCATTTTATGGTCCTTTGAGCCGAATCATCCGTATATACCGGACCACATTTGCTGGTCATTCGAACGGGATTCGTCAATCCGTTAGTATTTCGGAACCGGGTACATAGTCACTACCGTTTTAAAGTTGCTGAATTTTCAGAATCAAGATGCCGATCACTCGTTCGCAAGGAAGGGGAGCCATGGCGTGGACTGTCGGTCTGGATGAAGGGCCGTCGGATAATACCGACACCGTCCGCCACCAGATGCCACCACGCTCACCATCCACAACAGAAGGCGCTGAGGCGCCAGCTTGCCCCCGCGATGGGGGGGTACTCCTGCCTGTGCCAGCCGTCGTTAAAGCCGGTACACCGAAGCAGAGAGAACAGATAGCTTGCCCCCGCGATGGGGGGGTACTCCTGCCAGTGCCAGCCGCCGTTAAAGCTGGTACACCGAAGCAGAGGGAACAGATAGAAGGCAACGATGACATTCGCTGTGCATCACCGCCAACAGCCCGGGTATATTCCCGCGCCGAAGAGCCACTAAGGGGCCACGCCGACAGAAGTACAAGGTCAAAAAAGACCATCCGGCCCAATAAAAAAGTTTTGAAGGCTCGTGAGGAAGTGCTGAGAATAAAATTGGAACTCGCACAGATCTCATTACAGATGGCTGAAGAAGATGATGAATCGGACGACTATGATGAGGATGGTCACTCCAAAAGTGAGTATGTCCGATCTTGGCTCGAAAATTCTGTAGCCAAGCAAAAGCCAACGCAAGGCGCAACCACCGGTGGGGAGGCCCCACTTAATAAAAACATCACAAGGCCACCCCCGGAGGTTGTCGACCTCAGTGAGCCGCCGATGAAGCTCACAAACAAGGATTCGAAGGTTGATGAAGAAAGGGAGCTCCTACCTGTTGTATCAGAGCTCACCTACCAGGATCCCAATGCAGAAAATATACCGAAGAGTCCCATACCTCAGAAGATTTGCCAGGACTCCAAGGTTGATGAAGACAGGGGGCTCCTACCAATTGTATCAGAGTCCACCTACCAGGATCCCTATCCGGAAGAAGCAACCAAGAATCCCATAACAAAAAGGCCTAACCAGGCACCTGTCAGCAATGAAGACAGGGTGCTCCGACCATTCATATCGGAGCTCACGTCCGCTATAGCCGCACTCGCTGACAAACCAAAACCAGAGAGTGCATCGTCGAATACTTTCGCAGCATCAAAAGCGATAATGACGCTGCCGAGCTTTAGCGGAGCACATACCGAATGGCTTTCGTTCCGTGCCATTTATGAAACAACCCGAGGCTACTTCAATGACATAGAAAATACTGCAAGACTACGAAGAAGTCTACAAGGAAGAGCCTTGGAAACAGTCAGTTCAGAACTCATCGGGCATGCTAAACCAGATGAGATTATGCGAGAACTGGAGCTACAATTCGGGCGTCCAGATTCAATCGCGCAAGCCGAAACCGAAAAATTACGGGGATTACCACGCTGTACAGAGGCACCCAGAGATATTTGTACATTCGCGAGCAAAGTGAGGGGAAGCGTCGTCACTCTTCGAGCACTCAAACGAGACCATTACCTCGTTAACGCAGAGCTGCTACGACACCTCACAGACAAACTGCCAAACTCTATACGCGTGCAGTGGTATAGAATTTATACAGAAAAGTACGACTCGAGACCAGACCTCGGTTCCTTCAGTGAATTTATAACCGAGCAAGCTCGCTTCTGCAGTGCATTTGCGCCTCCTGAAATCATAAACGGAGCGCAAAATAATCGTCCAGTACATAGGACGCACACGGCTACCACTAAGCCATCTCCGAAATGCAGTGTGTGCGAAAAAGAGGGTCATTACGGATCCGACTGCAACAAGTTTAAAGAAGCAGATATTGATAAAAGATGGCAACTCGCCAAGCAAAGGAATTTATGTTTCCGGTGTCTACGTTATAGAAGTCAGACACATAGATGCAAAACCACAAAGTGTGGAATAAAAGGATGCAACGCGACACACAATCGACTTCTTCATCATAATAAAAAAGAGAAGACAGAGGTAACACTAAAAGAACCTCAAGAAACAGTTGCAAACTCATTCGCTGTATCAAAGCATCAAGCTTACTTGAAGATAATTCCAGTTCGAGTAATTGGACCGGCGGGAGCGATAAACACACACGCTCTGCTGGATGATGGGTCGACAGTCTCATTAATGGATCAAGAGATTGCCAATCAAATTGGAGCTACAGGGCGGTTGGACCCATTCAAGATCACAGCTATCGGGAACACTACCCTCGATTCGCCGGACTCCCAAAGAGTCAAAGTGTCACTGAAGAGTCTCCATAGAAAAAGGGTGCCATTCAGAGCACGCACGGTCGCCAGCCTAAACTTGGGGCCGCAGACTGTGCGTGCAACAGACATAGAAAAATGTAAGCATTTGAAAGACTTAAAGAATCAGTTGATATATGATTCAGGCAACCCCAGGATCCTGATAGGACAAGACAACTGGAGACTCTTAATAGCCACTCAAGTCCGCAGAGGTCCACCGCACCAGCCAATCGCCTCGCTCACAGAACTGGGATGGGTGCTACACGGGGCGCACACTAAAGCCCCGCATCAGCGCGTCCACACGGCCAACGAGCTGTACACGAGCGAGGAGAACATAAATGACCAACTCCGCGAATACTTCGCGCTGGAATCTCTAATGATAAATCCGAGAAGACCAGATTCCGATCCAGAGAAGCAAGCCGAAGAAATACTAAATAGCAGCACCCGTCAGTTGGAAGACGGGCACATAGAAACAGCGCTTCTCTGGAGAAAGAAAGACATCGAAATGCCTGGAAATTATGAAACGGCGATAAACAGGCTCGTTTCTATCGAGAAAAAACTAGATCGAAACGAAGAGCTAAAGCAGAAGTATAACGAAGAAATGAATTCCCTAATACAAAAGGGCTACGCCGAAATAGCACCAAAGAAAAGTACACCAGGAAAGACATGGTATCTACCCCATTTCGATGTCCATAACCCAATGAAACCAGAAAAGTTTCGCATAGTACACGATGCCGCAGCCAAAACAAAAGGAATGGCATTAAATGACTTCCTGCTCACGGGTCCAGACCTACTACAGTCATTACCAGGAGTCATGATGCGCTTTCGCCGACACAATGTTGCTGTCTCCGCGGACATAGCAGAAATGTTCATGCAAATCAAAGTGAGACCCGAAGACAGGGATGCATTGAGATATCTCTGGAGAGGAGATCGACGCAATGAAGCTCCACAAGAATACAGAATGACGTCGATCATTTTCGGTGCAGCTAGTTCACCCTGCACAGCCATATTCGCAAAAAACTGGAACGCTAAAAGGTACATAGAAAAATATCCAGAAGCCGTAGAAGCTATCATCCAAAACCATTACATGGATGATTATCTTGACAGTTTCCAGTCCCTGGAAGATGCGATGCGAATATCGAAGGAAGTACGCGATATACACAAAAACGCGCACTTCACATTAAGGAAATGGGTTTCCAATGCGCCAGAAATTGTAAATGAGTTAGAACCTGACAACGAAACGACTGAGTCAGTCAACCTGGGCAACAAGGGAACCGAAGAAAAAATACTCGGTTTAATCTGGAAACCGAGTACCGATCAGCTGAGCTTCAATCTAAAGCTCGCTCGACTTCCAATCAATTTGCTGCAAAAGAAACCAACAAAGAGGGAAGCGCTGAAAATAGTGATGTCGCTGTATGACCCGCTCGGCCTCGCCTCCCCAGTTACCATACGAGCAAAACAAATACTGCAGGAAGCATGGAGACGAGGAACAGACTGGGACCAGGAGTTGGACGAAGACCTAAGTAACCATTGGGCCACATGGATCCAACACCTGGAACGACTCAAAACAGTAAGCATACCAAGATGCTACCCGGGATACAGCGACGCACGCTCCCTCCAAGTGCACGTATTTACCGATGCCAGTGAGAGCGCCTACGCAACGGCAGTCTACTGGAGAGCAATGACACCCGATGGGCAAATACACGTGAGCCTCGTCATGGCCAAGGCGAAGGTAGCTCCGCTCAAGGTAACATCCATACCTCGCCTCGAGTTGCAAGCCGCCGTGATGGGAAGTCGCGTAGCTGCTGCTGTCATTCAGGAGCATCGCGTAAAGCCCGAAGCTGTCACTTATTGGACCGACAGCAAAACTGTCCTCACCTGGATAAAGAAAGGGTCCAGGAGCTACAAACCTTTTGTGGCACATCGAATAGCAGCAATCGAGGACAATAGTAAAGTGGACGACTGGCGCTGGGTACCCACAAAATTGAATATAGCTGACACCGCTACAAGGGACGTACCACCTAACTTCGACTCTAACCACGAGTGGTACAGTGGCCCATCATTTCTATACAAAGAACCGTCAGCATGGCCAACCGAAAAACCCACGTCATCCGAACCTACTGGTGAAGAAAGATCCCTCACCATCACAGAAAGGTATAGAGCTCCGCTATACAGAGAAGCCATTCCCGATCCGACGAAATTTTCGAAATGGGAACGCTTAGTGCGAGCTACGGCCAGAGTGCTTCAATTCATAACACTCTGCCGCAAAACCACCGACAGGACCTTTTACAAAAGGACGAAAAGAAATAGAGAGGAAGACCCCGACTGGAGGAGATTGAAATGTAATCCGCGACGTCTCGCGCAGCCTCCCAGTCAGGTGAAAAATAAAGATGTAAACAAATACATCACACTGGAGGCCGAATATATAAGAAAGGCCGAAAAGCTCCTGATACATGTCATCCAGGAAGACTCCTTCACACAAGAGATAGCCGATCTCCGTAACGATAAGAGGGTCGCCCATGATAGCCGCCTACGACCGCTTCAAATACAATTGAAAGACGGGATCATTGCGCTACGAAGTCGCATAGCCGCTGTAAAAGGAGTCTCTGAAGATATGAAAGGGCCGGCTATATTGGATGGTGATCATCACATCACCCAATTGAACATTGATTGGACGCATCGTAGCCTGCATCATTGCGGGACCGAACCTACCATCAACGAGGTTCGACAGCATTACTGGGTAATCAGACTAAGACCCACTACTAAAAGAATAGTAAGCCAATGCGTTCAGTGCCGCATAAGAAAGGCACAACCATCCATGCCAGCCACCGGTGATCATCCCAGCACGCGTCTCGCACATCACCAGAGACCGTTCACGTTCACCGGCCTGGATTATTTTGGACCACTCTCCGTAACAGTGGGACGTCAGCATCAGAAGAGATACGTGGCTCTCTTCACCTGCCTTACATCACGAGCTGTACATTTGGAAATTGTGGCAGATCTCAGCGCAGACTCTGCCATACTGGCATTAAGAAGATTTGCAGCGCGCCGAGGATGTCCCACCGAGATTTACTCTGACAACGGCACCAATATGCACGGTGCCGACAAGGAGCTTCGAGAGGCTTTCCGAGAAGAAGCCAGCCGACGAGGCATAGTATGGCGATTTATAACCCCCTCCGCGCCTTTTATGGGAGGGGTGTGGGAACGTCTTGTTCGATGCGTGAAGACGGCACTATACACCGTCCTTCATGAGAGACATCCGCACGAAGATGTCTTGACCACGCTGCTCTGCGAGGTGGAGTACACAGTAAACAGCAGACCATTGACTCACATCTCAGTAGACAGCAAAGACAACGAGTCCATCACTCCAAATCACTTCCTATTGGGAGGATCTGCGAGACTGCCAACACCTGGAGTTTTTAGTGAAAAAGATGCGAACAGCAAAAAACACTGGCGACGCTCCCAGATACTCGCTGACATGTTCTGGCAGCGTTGGGTCAAAGAATATCTGCCGTAACTTCAAAACCGGCGGGAGGCCCATGGTCAAGGCCCCGATCTCCAGGTGGGCGATCCAGTCCTCATAGCCGACAGCCAGTTACCTCGTAACACCTGGCCACGAGGAAGGATTGAAAACATATACCCCGGGGCGGACGGACAGATCCGCACTGTGGAGGTACGCACAGCAAACGGACTAATCAAGAGGCCAACCAGGAAACTCGTGCCGCTGCCGAAGTAGAGGCAACGTCTCTCACCGAAATTTATGCAGCGACGCTGCGACGAGTCTTCGCGACGCTGCACGGCGGGAGAAATGTTCGAGACGGCCAAAAAGACTTTAAACGAAAAAGTGATTAAAGAGTATTGATTTGTTTAAAAAGTAAAAATACGGAAAAAATCTATTAAATAACGTGTTAATATAGTTTTACCATGTATTTACAACTCTCAATATGTTTGTATAGAAGGTCGGTTTAATAATAGTTAATATAAACAACTTTATTTTGTTTAAGAAAAACCGACCAATCACAGCGCGCCGCGCTATAGAACTTTCTGGAAATTTAAATTAACTGCGTAATAGTTTATGCAAAAAATTAATGAGAATATTTTTATATCCGAAAAGAGTTGTAAATATGATATTTAGTTAGCATATGTTGAATAGATCATTATAATAAAGAAATATTTCGTATAATTAAGCACGATTTAAAAGTTATAGGATAATTAAAGAATTAATATGCCCAATTAGTGTAAAAGTTTAGGACATTTTACTTAATAACTTTGTTGAATGTAAATATATTAATTATCCTTTATCACGTACTAATGAAGACCAAAAGTGTCTATTTAATGATGTATAGCATGTTAAAATTAAGATTAGTATTATATAGAAAATTTTGCAATTTGTGCCATTTGCATAAAGAAAAATGTTTGAAAATAAAGAGGCAAATGGGAAATGGCAAGCGGCTCACTATAGAGTATAGCCGAAGTCTACCTTATGGGGGCGAAACATTGTAATATTGTAGTAGGAAGAACTACCAGTGCCCAGCAGTAGTATCCGGTAGTAGTTGCAGTGACTAGCAGAAATATATAGTGAATAGTGAAAGTGTTAGCTAGCAGAAAAAAGTGGCAACTGAAAATTCGGTGTTGCATATAGTAAATAAGTGTTAGCTAGCGGAAAAAGGTCGTAACTGAAAATTCGGTGCGGCATATAGTGAAAAAGTGTTAGCTAGCGGAAAAAGGTCACAACTGAAAATTCGGTGTGACATATAGTGAAAAGTGTTAGCTAGACGGAAAAAGTGATAACTGATATTCGCAGTTACACAAGTGTTAAATTCAACTAATTTTAGTTGATTAATAGCTGCTAGTCAGTAGTGTTAAAGAACCAACTACTCCGGACAGATATTTTTATACTACCGCTCTTTTAAATTAAATATTTTAAAATATATAGTGAACAACCTATAGTGAACAACCATAGTTGACCAACCGTTTTTAAATAATAGTGATAAATAAATAATAGTTGTAAAATCTCGCGACAAATTAATTAGTCGAACCGCTGGCCACTCCCTTGCTATTTAAATTTATAATCGTGCATTTTAATTTTGAACCTCAGTCCACAGTTTATCCGCAGCAACCGCAGAGACGGCAGTGAAAGACGGCAGTGGGAGGATTCCGGAACCTACAGGTGTAGGACGTGAGCGACTCGCGGAGTATCTTCGACAACATTTACTCCGAAGAGTTACGCCCGTCCGGCACAATGGTAATAAACCTAAGTACATTTGATTAAGACATACATTTACGCAAGTAAAGTGACGTTCTTGATAGAATTTCTGGATAAAAATCTTAATTTAAAAAGAAAAGTTCTTTCATAAATCAAGAGAAATCTCAAGCACATTCGGTTTCGGTGACAAAACTATCTAGAGTGAAATAAAAGTTCTGGGGAACTATAAATCAAGCGCTGGTATTGAATTCAAAATAAGTGTAAGCTTTGTACTTGGCGAGAAATATGACTTTCGTAATTTCTATGTTTTTTTTGCTTGATTACATTACATTTAAGAATAATTTTGCTGCAGCAATAAGCTACAAAAGGAACTAATTTGGCAACTTATCGTCGCTGCTGAAGGGGTGGCACTATACTGCGGGATTGGGACTGTACGATAATATAAGTTTTCAGTTTTAGTTTTTTTTTTATTGTGGAAAATTGTATATTTTAATTTTATGTAAATAAATGATTCATAGCACTTAATTACATAACATGCAATATTTTATCTTTCCAAACTCTATCTGATTAAAATGAAATAGAATAAGCATAAAGATACGTTAACATCAATAATATAAAAATAAAAATATAAATTTCTTTCTTTCTTTCTCAAGGGAAACTAAATAATTAAGTGATTTGAGCCTCCTCGTAAGTATAAAAGAATACGTGTATCAGGAGGCACCGCTCTTCCTAATAATATTAAATATTGAGATAAGTTGACCAAGATTACCTATAGTAACTTAATTTAAACATAACATTTGATACTTCATTAAATACATATTCCTAATATGTATGTAACATGGATGTTTATTTCACAATATTTCAAAGGTGAGAGACGTATTTATAAGACTGCGATTGTCGATTTATCTGCGTAAAGACTATGGCAAATCCTCCTACTCCTTAGGAAGATGCTCAGTTCTAACAGTGGTACTTATACGCGCCGATAAGAAAAAACAATAAAATGGAACTTTTTGATTGGTTGTTTTTTATAAATGTTCGTTTGGGTCCCATATTCGTCAGGGACTTATGGATCGCATGTTTATGTGGGTCTTATAACAAAAACAAAAGTGTGCTGTGTTACTAGCCTATCATGTTATCATGTCGAAAAAGACGTGTAATTGTATATTGGGTTCTAGGTTGTGATTGTCTCTACCACCGTCTTTACTAATATAAGTGCATTGCAATACTAACAAAAGATAACGCTGTACTTACAACTCAATTTATTTAAAAAAATGTGCTACTGGATCCACCGATATCATTCGACGTAATTCCGAGATTGAAATTCAAGAACGAAAATTCGTAAAAATGTGTGTGCACAGTGCAGAAAAACGCTGCTGCCTAAATTTTGTATAATTTTCCCTCTGTCGCCTTTTACGACACCCATGATGATGTTAGTTAGTGGGTTATTTTACGCCTTCACTACACAATAGACGTTTGTGTTATCGTTTGAATTAAATCGTTTGTATATAAAGGCGAAGCACTTTAACATTTTGAAAATAAAAACGAGTAACGCGAAACAGCTGATTTACATACAAATTGAAAGTCCCGTCTCTGTTAACTCTTCAGATGACTATCCACGATTTTGTTCTGTGACTGAATTTCAAGTGATTTATGATAAATTTGTTTATAATTTAAAACGTTATCTTAATACATTTTAAACCTGAGTAATAATTTATGTACAGATGTACAGATGTAAGACAATAGAGTAAATACGTTCTAAGCTATTTTTTATAGACGAAGTGTAACAAGCGAGCACACAGTCCATCTGATGGTAATTGATATTGTGGTCCATAGAGATCTACATCTATCTTCGGTTAAACTCAAAATGTAGACGCGTTGTCACTTCTGACTAACATGGAATGCTTTGTTTCCAGTAAAAAGGGTATCCGGTTCTCTACACTCATCGTACGAAATACAGCAGCTTCAAGTTACTATTTAACGCTGACATTATGTGAAAGCATGGAGCCGACCTATTTGCGCTACAACCATAATATAGCTGCAGCAAGGCAAGGCTCTACTACGTAAAATCAAGGTTTAGTCATAATCTAGTATACTGCCAGGCAAATCGAAAATATCGCGCAAGTTGAGATGATTTCTGTAAAACCACTATTATTTACACGAGTATTGTTAATCCTATTTCTAGACCTTAATAGATAGCCTTGCCTTCCGTCTAGATATTTTAGCATAGATTGTAACTTCGTGTATTCAGCAGTTGGCGAAGTTTGAGTAGGTAAATCCCTCTTACCTAGATTCACCACCAAGCGGCAGTGCGTCCACCTTATGTTCCAGTTTGAGGTAAGAGAAAGACAAGAAAAGAATCTTAGCACTCAAATATAAAAAAATTGACAACGCATCAGATATATCTGTACGTTTTTTCTCATGTTACCTAATGTTAATATGTATAAAACACGCAACTTGTATATTTTTGAGAACTTAAGTGACAAACGAACTTATATTCCACCTAATAGCAAGTGGCTACTGCAGTTCATAGGTACCTGCAGTTAACTTAAAAAAGAAGGCTATAGATGCGTTGTCACCTCTGAGTTACTACATGGAATGCCTGAAAGCCTGTAATTATACTGGCTGTCTTACGCTTCAGACTGGATCACAGCAATGCAAGCACTGCTATGGCGGCAAGAGAGTGGAACCTACCCAGACGGACTCATGGGCTGAAAATCCTACCACCTATTAAATTAGTGGTATTGTTTATTAGCCACAACACAACAGGTTAAAATTTCCGTCATCCTAAATGATACTAATGTTTGTTTCAAGTTAACGTGACTTTAAACATAGAGCCACGCTGCAGCTATATTATGGTTGTAGCAAGAATGGGTCGGCTCGATCAGGGTAGGGCCATGCTCTTAGAGAATACCAGCGTAAAATAGTAGCTTAATGCTCCTGTGTTTTGTATGGTGAGTGTAGAGAACCGGAGACTCGTTTTACTGAAAACGAGGCATTATATCTTTGTATTCAAGGATGACAATGCATCTGCATTTAGATTACGGGCTACAGCATGTACTTACAATCAGGCGAAATTTCTACTCATTTGTCACCCTTATTCTATTAAAAAAATACATTAAGTCCATCCATCGTTCTATTCATTCAATCAGACAATCTTTACCGTTTTCAATAATCTTTAACAGTTTTATAATATCTTAAATCAAAATATTATATTCAATAGTGAAATATGTCTTAAAAGCTTTCCTATGTTAATATAAGTTACGCATTATTCTGAACAGCATTAGTTCATCGAATCACTTAAGTCTGTCCCCTCCCTTCATGTTTTCCTGTTTCGATTTTCACTTTACGGTTTTTGCTATCGTTGACATTAAATGTGTATATTAGGTTTACACGAGTTTGTAAGTAGTTAAGGTGTCTTGTTGACTTAGAATTTAAATGGTTAAAAAAATGAAAAGAAAGATTAAGGAGGAAAATTTGACGCAGTTTACTCTTAAAAAAAAAATATAGCTATTTAAAAAGAATTAAACAGATACTTAAAATGGTAAATCTAACCACGGCAGCACTTAAAATCGAGAATAATGTATGATAAAGGGGTATTTTAGGTCATATAAGCTAATGCTTGACTGCTCTCTTACCTGATGGTAATTGGTATTGTAACCGAAGATGGTAAGCGCATTGACTTAGCTTAACAGCAGCCTATTTACCTGATGTTTCCGATATTTTGATCTAAACATGAATTGAAATTATTTACAACATAATTGCGGAAAGGCCATGGCTGCATCAGGCTCGGAACTATATTTAAGAGCATATCTTGGGCATTACGCAAGAGTAAACTTGTAATAAGTTAGAATAATATTCGTAATAATAAAGATGATGATGATGATAACAACAAAATTTTGTACAGCCGACTTCAATATAAGCGACTTCAATATAGGTTATTTAAGAATAACTCAATAACCATTGGTCTGACCTTGATCAAATTCATATGGGACCACACGAGAACTATCAGCTTTCATATAAAAGAAGAATCATCGAAATCGGTTCGCCCAGTACAAAGTTATGAGGTAACACACACAAAAAAAAAGACACACTCGAATTGAGTACCGTCTACTACTGTATTTCTTTGGTTCGAATTTGGCAGTCAGTTTTGGCAAATGGTTAAATCTTGATAGACTTATTATG
The DNA here is from genome assembly GCA_033319125.1 of Parnassius glacialis. Taxonomy (NCBI): domain Eukaryota; kingdom Metazoa; phylum Arthropoda; class Insecta; order Lepidoptera; family Papilionidae; genus Parnassius; species Parnassius glacialis. The sequence continues at coordinate 7,391,926 of JAVANC010000012.1, read as the reverse complement.
AACAGAATTTACTATTCAAATGTAAGTAATGTATATTAAATATATTTTAACTATTGTTACCTTTACAGCTTATTAAAGGTCTAAGTATAGATTGCCTCATAGGGGGAATATAATATGCCAATGTTATCACTGTTACAGGGTTAGCAATCGCAGTTTTTATTTTTTAGTTCTTATTAGGAAGGCGCCCTGGTGTTGCAGTTGTTCATGGGCGGCGGTAGTGACTTACCATCACGTGAGCCGAATGCTCGTTGGACCCCACTCCTATAAAAAAAGGCGATACTGCACATCTGTTGGTTTGTTTCCTATTGTCGGCTTTGTTTCTGTGAGTGTGTATTTTTAATAGGTTCCATATTATTACATAATTGTGATCAGGTTACCCCACGTATTCGTTGGGGGGTTACTTCAACCTGTCCTACTTGGCGTAAAAATTAGAACACTCCTTAGTACCCCGAGCTGTAGTTTGCATGTAGATATCTGTTTTCGACGCCTCGGCAGTCTTGAAGATATGGACCTGTCCATCCTATAGCTGTGCGTAGACAGTGACGACCATCCCCCCGTGTACGGGTGCCTCTATAGGTCCCATAGCGATAATGCCGACACAGAAAGGCTCATTGACTCGATGCTACAACTGCAGAATCGTTGCTACAACAGGTCCCATCCGCAGAGATCGTGATACTCGGTGATTTTAACGCCCACTACGCTGAATCGCTGAATGGCTTGTATCTTGCTTAACCGATCATGCGGGTAGATCTGTTTTTGACTTTGCCTTGGCGTATGGTCTGACACAACTGGTTACTTCACCTACGCTGATCCCGATGTGGAGGATCATGTACCTTCACTGTTGGACCTTCCGCTGACCTCTCACCCGGACGGATATCAGGTCTCCGTCGATTCTCCTCTGACTCTTTGGACCATTGTCTGATCCGGAGTAGGCTGCCACTCACGCTCCCATCGCAGTTGCGATCTGCAGCTTGCCGCCGTGTTTCGCACTATAGGTCAGCCGATTGGGACGGGATGTGGACTTTTTTGCATCCTACCCTTGGGGTACGGTTTGCTTCTCGCCGGATGATCACAACGTTGTTGCTGATTTCGTCGCTGATGTGGTACTTGAGTACGATCACCTGTGGTACCAATCGGAGGCAAAACTAAGCCATGGTTTGGTCACACCTGTAAAACTGCATCACGCTTTAAGCAGGAGTGCCACCGGTTCTGGAATTACGCATCAACGTCCCAGGATGTAAACAGCAGCGCTCTTAAAAATAAGTATAAGTCCGCCTCCAGGTCTTTCAAAAATGTCATTGCCAAGGCAAAGCCAGGGCAGAGCACAATTGGCGAGAAACTAGTTCGCCTCCATTCGGAAAATGTCATTGCCAAGGCAAAGCCAGAGAACAATTGGCGAGAAACTAGTTCGCCTTCATTCGGAAACACGTGAATTCTAGTCTCTTGCCAAGAATGTCCAAGAGAACTTCTGCCATCCATCTCTGCCAGCTCTGGCACAGGGTGGACGACTCACAGGCTCATGATGCAAAGGAGAAAGCCAATCTGCTAGGCTCTATTTATGCTTCGTCTTCGACTCTAGATGACGGGGGAACACACCGCCGACCATCCCGCAGTGTAAGTGCTCCATGCACTAAGTGCTGTTTACACGCCGCTCGGTGCGTAAAGCACTCCTACTGCTCTCCCTGAACGTCAACAAGTAGATTAGGCCTTATGGAATCCCACCTATTATGCTGAAGACGTGTGCTCCGGAGTTGGCACCGGTTTTAATTCGTCTTTACCGTTACTCCTACTCCCTAGGCGTAGTCCCAAAATCATGGAAGACAGCTTTTGTACAGCCGATCCCTAAAAAAGGCGACCGCTCAGACCCGTCCAACTACAGGCCTATCGCTATCACCTCCTTGTTCTCCAAAGTAATGGAAACCATTATAACCTGCCATCTCATGCGGAACATTTAAGAGCACCAGCTGATTAGTGACTGCCAGTGTGGTTTTCATCGAGGTTGCTCAGCTGGTGATTTTCTAAGTTACCCAACTCATAGATGGGCGGAGGCAGTGGAGTCAAGGGGGAGGCGTTGGCCGTTAGTTTGAACATAGCGAAGGCAATCGATCGGGTTCGGCACAGAGCGTTTCTTTCGAAACTGCCTTCCTATGGGCTTCCCGAGAAATTGTGCAATTAGATCACCAGTTTTCTTGCAGATCGTAGCATCAAGGTCGTGGTAGACGGTGCATGCTCCGATCACAAGCCCATTAATGCTGGTGTGCCACAAAGCTGCGTGCTATCACCAAAGCAGTTTCTACTACATATCAATGTTATGTTGCAAACCTGGGTGGGGCGAGACCTTTTTGCGAGACTGGGGGTGATTATATCTAGCCCATTTCAATCCCCAGAAGACACAAGTTTGCGCGTTTACCGCTAAAAAGAACTCCTTTGTTGTATCTCCTCAGTTTCAAGGCACTCTCCTTGTTGCCTCAGCCAGTATCGGAATCCTCGGTTTCATATCGGGTGAAGTGCCGTTTCATGATCACTCGGAAGAGAAGGCCAAATTGGCTCCTAAAAATTTGGTGTGCTCAGCAGAGCGGGACAGTATTTTATGCCGGCACACCGCTTGCAACTTTACAAGATAGGTCCCATCTCATCGTTTTGTAGAATTGGCCTTTTTTAACTTTATAACTCCCACGATATGAAATTGGGCGATGCTGACGCTCTCTTCTTACTGCCTCAGATAATGAATTTTAATGCTATATAAGTAAACATATATTCCCATGAAACGATTCAACGTGTCATACAATAAAGTAAGTTTAGATGTTCAATGTGATCTTTTTAATCACATCAATAAAATAAATAGCATACTTTATGTCCAGAGTTGCAAGTCAATTGTAGCAACGATATAAAATTTTAGCTGATAGAAATATACAAATGACAACTTACAGACGCTGTGACTAGGACTGTCGATTATGCTATCCAATCATTCACTTACATAATATTACTAACGTATATCTTATATTAAAAAATATTGTTTTTTTTTTCATTTTTAGTTTATTAATTAATTTGCACATACTTAATTTGTTCTGTAGCTATTTTATATAATGATTTCTTATATTTACACAAAAAACATTTAAATAAAACTAATTTTACAAATTTTATCGCGTATATTAACTTATTTTATATTCCCGACATTTCGAGCCCTTTCCAGCACCCATGGTCACGGGGGGGACTGAGGTGTATGACGTCCCAATGTCATAGTTAACCACTAATATTTAATATAATTTTTGTTCCGATCTACGCAGTATGAACTTACAGTATCATAAAGTCTTGCAGTTGTATGCTTGGGTTGGGATTTAATTTCATTAATTATGGGATATCAAGCAGATGGTAGCACCCAGCCATCTTCTCTATTGACATTAGGATGTTTTTTGATTTCAATAGCCTCGCGAATCATCCTTGGAAAGAATCGGTGTTCTTTAACGAGGATTTGTGGTCTATCAAATCTAATGTAGTGACGGGGGCGATCCTGTACGTGTTCACAGACTGCAGACTTCCCGCAGCGTCGATTCTTCACATCAGCTATGTGTTCTTTAACGCGTGTTTTTATAGATCTTTTAGTTTGTCCTATATAAGAGAGACCACATTCACAATCAAGCTTGTACACTCCTGCATCCTGCAGACGAATATTACACTTGACTGATGGTAAAAACTGAATAATCTTCATCGGCGGCTTGAAGTATGTTTTAATGGAAGCACGCTTCAAGATGTAGCCAATCTTGTCAGTGACACCTCTGACATATGGCAGTACAGCAGACACTCGCTTGACTGTGGCCGGCTTCAGTCGTTCACTGTGACGTAGGCGCGGGACCCGAAGCTTATTGTCGTGCAAAACTTGCTTGACGTGTTGGAGCTCGGCGGCCAGGTGTTTACTGTCACAGATCCCTCGGCTCTCTGAAATAAAGATTTACCTACGGTAGCTAACTGCGAAGGATGAAACTGCCTTTAACTCACTGAATGATGTGTCTATGGATTGTTTATGGTATGTAGATTGGAGCGTTTTTGTTGGATTACAGTTCGTAACAACTTTTTACTTGCCTGATTTAAGATCTTAGCGCTTCCTCGAATGTCCTTTTTAGTGAATATTTTAACGCTCGTTGGAATTAGATTATGATCACGACATCTCTTCAAAAAGTTCAATGTTGTTAGATATCTTACACGCTTGGTCATGTGATCTTCTAATCGGCGAATTTTATTTGCAATTACCAGTCCGTACTGGTTTACATAGTGATATCTTATATTTACGCGAACACTACACATTTATAATTTAAAATTAGTTTTGTTAACTTGTATACAGTAAGAAAATCTTGATTGAGTTTATGATTAAACTAGGACTACATGATGGATGCATTAACACTTTCCAACCAAGCTTTTTGCTGAGTGGCCAAATATGTATGTGGTCTGGAGTTATCATGAAGAAAGACCACTCCTTTTCTGTTGATCAATTCCGCTTTTGCTCCTTGCTTGAGTCTCATTAGTTGTTGGCAGTAGAGATCCGAATCGATGGTTTTGCCCGGTGGCAAAAGCTAATAAGATACCATACATACAGCATCACCTTATTACGTGTTAATCCGCGTTTCGCTACAGTCTGTGGGGTTTGACTACCCTTTGACCATGATCTTTTTCGTACTTTCTTATCGTAGGTGATCCACTTTTCATAACCAGTGATCAATCTTTTCAAAAATACTTCGGTTTCATTACGTTTCAATAGAGAATCCCAAATGAGTACACGATTCATTAGGTTTCTTTCAGTGAGCTCGTGTAGTACCTAAATATCGAGCTTTCAAACAAAACTGATTATGTCAAAATATCATTATGTGAAAGTGTACAGGTTCTCTCTATTACCAAGTTTAAATGTTTTATTAAGCTGAAACTGTATAAAAAGGGTTATTATAGTATAAATGAATACATGGTTGATAATAACCCCTGGGAATGAGGTGGTCGCTTCCAAGCAGTTTCTAAAATAAATTTTGTTAATAGTTCGTAATCATTTATATTGTAAAATTTATTTTAAAAAAATTGTCCCGCTGGGTTTCTTGCTGGTTCTTCCCAGGACAGAGGGTTTTTTTTCGAACCAGTGGTAAAGTAAAAAATGACTTTCAATAACAATTACACATGTAATGTATATTGAATAAAAATGATTCTATTCTATTCTATTCTATTCTGTCAAATGGTCAAAACTGTTTTATGGTCAATCTCCAATTCCTAAGCTATGTTATAACTACTAATATGCCGATCTTGCTCCACTATTTCAAAAATAGCTTCGACTTCATCTGTTTGAGGGCGACCAGTGCGAGCTGCATCTTTGACATGAAAATTCCCGGAAACAGTTGAACCATCTTTGTGCTACTCTTAATGACACTGCATTAGGTCCATAAACGTCACAAATCTTTTTCGTAGCTTGAGTTGCATTTTTTACTGTTTTGTAATAAAACATCCGAATAAATCGAATTTCTTCGATAGATTCACTCATTTTGGGCAGACAGAAAAACAAATTAAAATGGCGAGAAAGTATTTTTTACTTTTTATTTTTCGTTTTCTTAATGTTCTATATGTATTGCTATTAAACCAGCCAGATACAAGCAGTACAACCAAAGAGATTTTCCTTCTATTTAATACAAACAAAAAACGAAGATACTTGTTCCCCGGCCTTACATTAACTTTAAACTTTTTTAAAAAGATTTAATCGAAATGTTGTAAGAATATAATTATACATAAGTTAATGTCTAATAGAAACTATGTGCAAGGCGGGTAGTAAGCCTGAATTCTGCACATCATGTCTCTGCGAACAGTTTTACAAATTATAAAAATATACCCGCCAAATATATAACAGTAATTTTTCAATTTTTCAAACTCATAATTATTAATAAACTAGTAAGAGAAAAGTTATATTACGTTTTTGTTACATTCTTTACAAAATATTGCTATATCGTTTATTTGGTGAATACAATGCTGATATCGATAAAATTGTCTAGAAATAAAAAAAAAAACTACTTGTACTGTACCTACGCAATAGCTGTATCTATTTAATAGCACTATTTTTGTCACTGTTTCTCTACTGTATTCATTTTTGAAGAAAGAATTGACGAAGATTTTAAAATAACACATCTCCTTGCAAGACGCACAATTTGGTTTTCGACCAAAACTATCAACAGAAAGTGCAATTTTCTGTCTCAAGCCGACGGTCAAGTACTACACGACTAGAAAAACCCCTGTCTATGCATGTTTCTTAGATTTATCCAAATCATTCGACTTGGTGTCTTATAAGGTGTTATGGCGAAAGCTGCGAGAAGAGAGTGACATACCCGATGAGATTATTTCTCTGTTCCAATTTTGGTTTTCACATCAAACTAATTACGTTAGATGGAACACTGGTATGTCAGATGAATATGGCTTATAGTGTGGGGTAATGCAAGGCGGATTAAGCTCTCTTACTATAAGGGATCGAAGTGGACTGTATTTTTTACTGGAGCTAGTGGACTGTATTGATTGATTACTGAACCGATATTACGCTAGGGGACTGCTTAAAGAAAAGATGGTACTGTAGATTATATTGTATTAAACTATTTACAATGCGGCTTTCACTAATTAACTATATACACAAAGGGAGTCTTCACTGGAGTATAGATTCTTCTCTCTTGATGGTTTCTCTTGAGGTCTCTTCTCTTGTCGTATTCGAGTGCCGCTTCCGAAATGAACAGCTCACAGACCAAAACGCCCTTCTTATATCCCGCAAGAGAGCGTCTTAGCCTGTGAGTAGCGGCAAACGAAGATGCCGTGCGCTCATTGGTTGTCGACATCGCGTGATCTGCTGCCGGTGTGCGGGGTGTGCGGAGCGCAACGGGGTAGTACCCGTGAAGTGGCCCTGATCAATCTCTCGTAGGAAGAGAATCTTTCTATGTATGGCAGGTGTGGAGCGTCCTTGGTGTCGCTCTGGTGCGCCACGATTTCCTCCAATTCTTCATCATCCCCTGCCTTCTCTTCCTGACGGCGAGGCCATCTTTCTTCGTCTTTGTAAAGGAATGGTGTTCCTGTGAACTATCTGTCACTTTCTTCCTTGCTTACGTAGTTCACGCGCGTCGCCTGGTCTGCGATGTTTTCTGTAGTCGGTATCCACCTCCATTACTCGGGTGACGTTTTTTCCGCTATCTCCCCTAACCTATGAGCCATGTATGGGGTGTAACGCGCCGTATCATTTTGTATACAATGGAGCGCCGTAGTGGAGACTGTCCAATACACTACCATATCGGCTACCACACTGTGCTCGCCCTGCACGAATTCCGCGAGTCGCGTGCCTATTAAATTCGCCTGCAACTCTAATCGCGGTATGCTTTGCGCCTTAATCGGGGCGACTTTCGCCTTGGCCGTTATGAACGTAGGCCTGTCCCTACCGTCGCGATACGTATATGCCTTATCTTCGCGCGGTTGGTTCCCTATTACTCCCTCTGTGGGAGCGAAGCGTCTCGGCAGTCGTGAAAACTTCCTAACCGGACTGGCGAGCGCCTGGATGTCCTCATCCGACCGTCCCCTGGTGCTTACGATGTGTAAGACAGTCTCGCCGTCTCCCGTACACGTTAACCGCGGCACGTTTCCTTGTATTACCCACCCTAATAACGTACGTGCAGCTATAGGCTGCCTTCGACGTCCTATTCTCAAATTACGGGTGATTATTAAATGCCAATTGTCAGCGCCTAATAATAATCTCGGCTTTGCGTCGTCGTAACAAACCGAACTCGGTAGGTCGCGTAAGTGCTTTAACCGTAAGCACGCCCTACTCAGCGACCGCAAACCTATCTTTAAATTTGCTATTGTCCGCGCACTTACATTATACACCTCACTGCGCGTCTTGCCACGTATTCTTTTGCTAACTAATCTACTATTGGCCTCGCGTTGACTGTTATTTACGCCTCTAATGTTAAGCGGCTTCGTCGGTCCTTCCGCTCCTAACTCGTGAGCTAAGTCGTCGTCGATTAACGAAATAGTAGAGCCTGCGTCAAGTAGCGCATACGTATCTACTTCCTAACCACGCGGTCCATGTACGGTAATGGGGCACACTTTCAATAAAACGGATGCACTACTATTAACATTCGACGCGACGAGCACGGTCTCATCCGGTTTTGCCGATGTTTCAGGTGCGCGGGCTTTGCGGGCGTGAAGGAGGGCATAGTGGGGGGCGTTGTAGCCGTCGACGCCGCATTTCCTAGCTTTACATCTAAAGCGTCGGTGTTTGCTGTTTAAACACCTAAAACACACCTCATCTTCCTTAGCCCACTTCCACCGGTCGTCCAAACACATTTGCGCTAGCTTCCTATATTTTGCGATTGAGTGTTCACCCCCGCAAAACATACATGAGACACTACCGGTGTCCTCCTGGGCGGTGAACGTCTTTACGTCGCGGGCCCTATCCTCTACGCGGCGTGTCAATATAACTCTTTTCGACGGCGGCGCCTCTCGTCTTACGGGCGATTCCTTAGTCGGCGCTACGGACGTATAGGCATGACTTAACGCACGGTCAGCCTCTCTCATCATGAACCGGGATAGCGTGACGATGTCCGGGTCGTCTGCATTTCCGTAGTGCTCCGCATAATTGCACCAACGCGACCGTAAGTGAGGGCTAAGTTTGCTAGTGACCTCCCTAGTTAGCATCGGATTTTGTAAATATCCTTTGCCGTCGACGTTCTGCATAATACACACTATATTCTGTAACTTAATAGCGAACGAATTTAATTCCTGGGCGTTTTGACCCGGGCGCGGAAGGCGTTTTAATTCCTCTAACGCACGATCTATAATTACTTGCGGGGGGCCAAAGCACTGCTCCAGTGTTCGCATAATATTTGCTGGATCCTTTGCGGTAAACAGCAGTGCCGATACTACGTCCCTAGCCTCAGCGCGTAAACAATTCCTCAACCTTGCCATATTTTCCGTATTTGTGAATCCATATAAACGCGTGGATTCTTTCATCGCGGCTATAAACGCTAACCATTCCGCGGCCGAACCGTTAAAAATAGGCAAGTCCTACGTTTGCTTCGCGACGGCGGGCCTGACTCTAATCATGCTTTCTAAAGCTTCCGCTTGTCGTTCTATACCCCTCTCTTTCCCTCGCGGAGTGAGCGACCTATCTCTATCCCTATCTCCCTCTAGCCTACGCTGTGGCGCTAGCGACCTATGTGCACCTACATCCTTGTAACATGGCGACGATAATCTACGATACGCGTGGCGATGTGGCGATGGCGATCTATGTATACCTACATCCTTACACGGCGACGGTGATCTACGATCCGCGTGGCGATGGGGCGATCTATGTATAGGCGATAGAGTGCGGCGTTGGACGCGCGACGGTGACGTAACCCGTACACGGCGATCCACCTGGTTCATTTCTACGGCGACTCCATTGTCCCTCTGTATCGTATCTACGCGGCGCGGTTGAACATCATTCGCTACCGTCCTCCCCTGGGCATCTTCAGCGTGGTCGTAACCGATTCCCCTATCCGGTGGGGCTTGCTCTATCTCGATGCGGGGCGCGAGCTGAGACGGGCGGTAGGGCGGCTCCCCCCGCACAGTCTCTACGTTCTCTAACCACCTATCAACGCGTACCCTATTTTCCACTAAATCGTCTTCGTTTAAACTCTCCCTATCTGTTTGTTCCTGCAGTTGAGCGATGTCCCTAGCGTATTTCTTCTTGATAAGATCTTCTTCGATTTGCAATTGCTTCCTTCTAATTGCAGCTAGTTCGTCCGCGGTATTATACTCGATTTGTTTTAACTTTGCTATCGCGCTAGCTGTCGACCGGGCTGAACGGACTGAACGGACCGACGGGGCGCGGGGCGCGGGCCAATGTTAAACGTCTGCTACAGGCGCGACGGTACGCACTATCGAACTAGTCTCTGTTATCGGAAGATCTTCTATAATCGCGGCGAGCGTCTATGTACGCGGCGCGGATGTGCTAACCTCTCCCAAGCGATCGGTTGTAGACACGGACATAGCGGGGCGCGGCGGCGCGGGCGCGGGCGTAAAAGCAGGCGCGAGCGGGGCCTGGGGCGTGGCGGAGGGCGCTTGTACCAACGCGAGATAATCGGCGGGGACGCGGGTGCTTCTTCAAATATCCGCATTCCTACCGGCGTTTCATCGTCGTTCCGTGTCTTCTGGCTTCGTGTCTTCCTCATGACGTCCCACGTTGCGACCTCCGATCGTCATCAAAAAGACGCACGTATTGGACGCCGTTCCCGCCACAAGGGCGTTACCAGATGGTCACAGTTTGGCACCGTTAGGGAGCAACCACCTAGCCGCGTAAACGCGGTTTTAGAAACAAGAATTGTCTAGAAACAGACAATATTATGACGTATGTGACGTAGTCGTAAGATACGGAGAAGAAGTTAGTACCGACGATCTTTTCTTCTTCGTCGACGAATTTCTTTCTTTCTTGAAGATCTTCTGTAATGATCTTCTTTCTTCTATAATTACCTTCTTTCTTCTGTAATTACCTTCTTTCTTCTGTAATTACATTTTTTCTTCTGGCGTGAATTTTCTGGCTTGAATCTTCTGGCTTGAATCCGGCGAAGATGGACCAAGAATATAAGGGATCGAAGTGGACTGTATTTATTTACTGGAGCTAGTGGACTGTATTGATTGATTACTGAACTGATATTACGCTAGGGGACTGCTTAAAGAAAAGATGGTACTGTAGACTATATTGTATTAAAGTATTTACAATGCGGCTTTCACTAATTAAATATATACACAAAGGGAGTCTTCACTGGAGTATAGATTCTTCTCTCTTGATGGTTTCTCTTGAGGTCTCTTCTCTTGTCGTATTCGAGTGCCGCTTCCGAAATGAACAGCTCACAGACCAAAACGCCCTTCTTATATCCCGCAAGAGAGCGTCTTAGCCTGTGAGTAGCAGCGCACGAAGATGCCGTGCGCTCATTGGTTGTCGACCGATCGCTGAGCTCAACAGCACTGGTATTGGATGTTCAATAGACGGTGTCAATATAAATAACATAAGTTACGCGGACGATATGGTGTTGTTGAGCCCATCGATCAGAGCACTAAGGCAATTAGTGAAAATTAGTGAAACATATGCTAGTACTCATGGGCTCATTTACAACGCCAAAAAGAGTGAGCTAATGATATTTGGGGCAGACGCTATGAGAAGTGCTAACGTACCGCCTGTAAATTTATGTGGGACAGTTATAAAAAGAGAACCTAAATTCAAGTATCTAGGGCACTGGCTCACAGAAAACATGAGCGATGACTGCGATATTGAGAGAGAACGCAGAGCACTGGCAGTCCGTTGCAACATGCTGACTCGAAGATTCGCTAAGTCCACTAGACAGGTTAAAGTAATGCTCTTCAAAGCATACTGTCAAACCTTTTATACGTGTAGCATGTGGGTTGGGTACACGCAGTGGACGTAAAGTGCACTGCGCGTTCAATATAACAATGAGTTTAGGATTTTGATGGGACTAGCTCGTCACTGTAGTGCATCTACTATGTTCGCGGATGCACGTACGGACGACTTTTATGCCATATTGCGAAAGAGATGCGCCTCGCTTCTTTTTCGTATTAGGGACTCTTCTAATAGCATCCTAAGCACTTTGGCCGACAGGTGGGACTCTCCGCTTTTAAAACACTGGATTCGCCTGCACACGCATAAGGGTTAAAATGTTATATCACAGTAAATATCATAAAATATATTTTTTAAATAAGTAATTTTAGTAATTTTTGATATTGTTTTTTTTAATTGTATGATTTTTTTTTTGTTTGTTTTAGATTTTAAGCAATTTTTGCTAACAAAAAATATAATTAATGTAATGTAACTAATCAATTTATTGACCTTTGTCTGAAATAAAGCTTATTTTTATTATTTTGGGGTATCTAAAGTTTTCTCATCTGGTTAGGCAATATAAATATATAATTGTAAACAAACATGGTAAACGTACATAAATATCAATAAAATAAATACACAAAAAATACATAAATATATGAAAACCCAACCAGATGGAAGCCCTCGGCAGAAGAGACCAGACGGCCGAGGGTTAGGGGGAAAGGGAAAGAAATCGGCGGACGATGCGGGCGGTATCGAGGAGCACCGCCTTCTGCATTTTAGCTTGGAGCGGTCCGTCACGGAGTCCGAGTCGCCTCAGATGACCCGAGAGGCTGACTGGAATTAACCCATTCGCAGAGACGACTACAGGTATAATTTCGGCCGGCAATCCACCCCACTTGTCGGTCACCTCGTGAGCCAGGTCCAGATATTTAGTCAGCTCATCTGTTTCGACTTTCACGAGGTTCCCGTCATAAGGAATGGTAATGTCGACCAAAAATATCCTTGACTGTGCCCGGTCCATCAGCACAATATCAGGCTTATTCGCAAGAATAGTCCTGTCCGTGATGATGGCCCGGTCCCAGTAGAGCCTGGCGTGGTCATTTTCGAGTACGGCTTCCGGCAAGTACTTATAATACGGCAGTTTCCGATCCACGAGACCGTATTTCAGAGCGAGCTCCTGGTGTAGAATCTTGGCTACTAAGTTGTGCCTGTGCAAATACTCAGAGTTAGAAAGTGCCGAACAACCGGAGATGACATGCCTAAGTGACTCACCGGGATGGCGACATGCTCGACAGACGTCAACGGTGCCATCCTTTAGGATGTATCTCCGATAATTGTTGGTCTTAATAACCTGATCCTGTATCGCACAGACAAAACCCTCGGTTTCCCCAAAGAGGTCACCGAAACGTAGCCAGTGGAGGGAGGCGACTGTGACTACGAAAGGCTCATGAAGAGCCTTGTAGAACCTCCCGTGGAGCTCCTTCTCCTTCCATACGGTCTCTCGGTCGGAAATGCCCGGTACTGCCGGGTCTTTCCATTGCTCGTTGGCTAAGGATAGAGGGGTAAGTCCTTTATCACAGAAAATAACGTCCCTATAGTATGGATCATCCGCTCTCGTCAGAAAGTAATTACGGAGGCTGCACACTTCGCGATTATGCATGGTGAGTGCGCTTAAAAAGCCGCGCACACTATGTTTCCGCGGCAAGTACAGCCTCATTACTGACGATCTCGGATGATGCATCCTGTGGGACGTCATTATAGTGCGGACTTTTCTGTCCAGAGATTATTATTATTATTATAAAATAGAGTGTCAGGCATATGTTAGGATTCTAATGATAAAATGATCTGTTATACATGTATTTTTTTCTACTTATTTTGTTATATATAGTGTTAATCAAAATTAATCATTAAGAGTTATGGACGTGCCAGTAACTTGAGTTCTTCGATAAAGTTTTGTGGACTGTATTTGGTACATATAACAAAACGAAGCGAGGAAAGTGGATGGGAATGGAATGCACGCACTAACCTTGTGAGGGACTGCCTCGCCTTCTTCCTGGGGCGTCTCAGCTAGCATCAGGTCACACGTGGTCGGCACACGCACTCCTTGATCTGGGATTTTTTAAGTTCTGGGATGACACGCTCCTTTACTCTCGACTTATATTAATCGCGGAAGTCACGTCACATTTGTGAGATTACAAGGACACAATGTCCGGTGATAAATTAATATTAAAGCGGGGACGAAGGTTTTAATGCCCTTCGTGCAGTAAGCGGGTATTATTCGAATGCAACTTGTTGCCGCCGCTTGCGTGTGCTTGCGTTGCAAAGGCTGCGCATGCGTAAGAAAGGTTTGAGAAGGTATAGGTCAAGGTTATGTACCAAGTATTCTATTAGATTTGTAAATTAGATTGATAACTGGCGTTACCACTTTCTCCCGCCCTTGAAAGGTCACCTTTAAAGGAAAACCGTAAGATAAAGAAAAAAGAATAAAAATAAATAGGTTTGCGGTATATAGAGTGAGTATTCATAGTAAGCAAATAGCGCGGTATATAGATTTAATATAGCGGTTTAATATTTTATAAGATGATATATAAACTTAATTACTAATTTAAATAAATAATGCGGTTTTCGAGAGGCCTACGCGGATCAATGCGTTACCAACGATAGACCTTGAACGAAAGAAAGCGGGTGAGCAACGTTTGTTACCTTTAATATTTAAATATTCCACTACAAAGTGTTGTTTTGCAGGGCGTGGGTCATTATAATCTCAGATAAAGTAAGATCATCACCAGTCACTACATTAGTGCTGCGGCGGGGTAATAATTTAAAAATCTAAATTAATTTGCTAAAGTTGTTTTGTTAACAACTTGGCGTACGTGACTGTGGGAGCAACGAAACTTATTATGTCCCACAGGCGGGCGGTAATAAATAAGGTGTAGTACTTAGTGCAAGTCACACCAGCGGTAATATTGTCAGTGATCTGAACAATGTGGTTTGCAACAAATGTCTGCCACATCTTAACATTGGGCGGCGGCGGTATCTTGTCCCAATCTAAATTAGGTTGCCAAAGCTGTTTTATTAACAGCTTGGCGTACGCGACAGTGGGGGCAACGAAACCCATTATGTCCCACAGGCGGGCGATAGTAGATAAGATGGAGCGCTTAGTACACGTCACATCAGCGGGAATAGTTATCTTAAAATAAAAGGCGTCACTATCAGTAGACCAATATAAGCCCCATATTTTATGTTGCGTTACTTTATCGAACTCTACTTCTCCTGTCATCTTATGAGAAGCAGGGAGGTTATCTAGAACAAGTCGACGGTTGCTATTCCATTTTATTAAATCCCATTGTGTACCCATGAACCCGAAGCATACACGATTGAAGTGGTACAACACAAGTGGGTCGGGTGGACGAAAGCGGTATAGGAAGTATTGATAACAAAGATTAGAATCGGGAATAAAAGAGACTCAAACGCAATAAGGCTGTTATAGTCAGGTTTAGCCATAGGGTTTGTTTTTAATAAATGCGAATTGTAGTTATCCACGATCTGTTCAAACTTAATACGTAATTCATAAATATTGGAACTCGGCAAATATAACTGTAAGTGAGCAAACGTAATCTATAATAAAATATGCGACTTCCCTACAAAATCGAGTTATGTATCGTTAGTAATTAGTTTTATTAATGATGAATTTTAAGATGTTAATTTCATTAGGAAATTATGGAGATATTAATAACGAATACAAGCCTTAAATAATTAGTAAATAATGTAAATAAGGGAAGTCATTTAACAGTATAGTCTATAGTTGTAATTAGAATTTGATGACGTAATGACATACAACAAAAGGGATTATAATATAGAAAAATATTCTACTAGTATAGTTTTGTAATAAGTATGTATTAATGAAACTTATCACGGCCGATTGTACTATTCTACTAAATGCGGAAGGTCAATACAAGGTAGAGTGACGTCTTTCGTGTTACGTGACACACTGTCACGTATCACGAAAGGTTGAAATAGATATTAATCTACAATTTAGTTTTCTAATTAGGTTTGTTATCGCTTAAAAGAACCTATTTTAGTGTTCTAGTAAGGGCGAGAGATCAATAAATGTGGATAGGCTCAACGTGGCCAAAAAAAAAATGCGGTCTATTATTATGATTACTGATGTCGCTTATTAGGGCCTATTTATCAACCTAGCAAGGGCGGAAGGTCAATCCAAGGTCGAGATGGACCAGTAAAATGGTCAATCCGGCCGAAGGACAAAACAAAATGGACGCGCCAGTAACTTGAGTTCTTCGATAAAGCTTTTTGGACTGTATTTGGTACATATAACAAAACGGACCAAGGAAAGCGGATGAGAGTTGAATGCACGCACTAACCTTGTGAGGAACTGCCTCGCCTTCCTCCCGGAGCATTTCAACTAGCAGCATGTCACAAGTGGTCGGCGCACGCACACCTAGATCTAGGATTCTTTAAGTTCTGTGATGACACACTCCTTTACTCTCGACTTATTGTAATCGCGGAAGGCGCGTCTCATTTGTGAAATTACAAGGACAGAATGTCCGGTGAAAAATTAATATTAAAGCGGGGTCGAAGGACTTAATGCCCTTCGTGTGGTAAGCGGGTATTATTCGAATGCAACTGGTTGCCGTCGCGTGGCGTTATTGTCGCCTCCTACGGTTGCGCGTGCGTAAGAAAGGTTAGTGAAGGGAGGGGTCAAGGTTATCTACCAAGTATTCTATTAGATTTATAAATTAGATTGTTAACTGGCGTTACCAAGTTACTTTGAGTTTCTCCAAGACTTAAGTTCTAGTGGCTATGTTAAAAAAAAGAGGACAGGCAACTAATTTTAAATATTTCTCAAACAATGCTTCAAAATGAAAAACAAAAATGTTGTAGTATTTTTTATCATTTATAAATAATGAATAATAATTATAAATATTTAGAAAAAATTTCACTTTTTTGGCATTTAAATTTAAAATTAGTAGATCAAGATATAATAAAATTTTGTCTCTACTAACCTTCCACCTTCAATTTCCTCGTAATTTCTTAGATCGTTAGTCTGTTCCAGACAGAATACTGAACAAAGCGGCTACGATTTATGGTAATGTTCTATCTAAGCAAGATCTTCTTGCATAGAAAATGTGCTTTATGTGTCTCGTTAGTACAAAATTAGTCAGGTGTATGTAGGTATTTAAAATTAACAAAAAGAGAATCATTATCATCATCATCATAACCGACCGAACCGATAAACATTGGGAAAGAAAGGATCTAGATAAATTTATGCAGCCTCGTACCGTCAAACAAAGTGCAGAATAGTCACTCAATGAATGAAGTGACGTCTTGTTAAACATGCAGGAAGTTAATGGATACAGGTAGCTCAGGGCCTTGCTTTGTTGCATTACCTGGGGGTGGCCTATGTTCAGCAGCAATTTTGTAATGGGCTGTAATGATGGTGATGATGTGTGAAGCCGCTACCACTCTAAGCATGTCTTTGTTTTTTATTGCTTTTGAACAGGTATAATATTGATTTCCTTCTTTGTTAAAACCCAGTTTTATTTGTTATATTTGTATCCATCCATAAATGCTCCAACTAGCATGCATTTCATGAAAGATTCATCAATACTCAACAACTTTAATAAGTTGGTAAGACACAGACACAGAATTAATAAACTCGCACTACATATACTAAGACCCAACTCAGTCTCGTGAGATTAGGTTTTGGCGTTTTCGAAGGAATATAACTACATTTATCGGTCCCCGCAACCTTGTCCGTTATTTCGTGGAATGTACTAGTTGCAAGCGACCCATGTAAAAGAACATTTACTTAAGTTTAATGCAGTTCTCTCTATACAACTCAGCTATTATCCACAAAGCACGCATAAGAACTTAAGAATATTCATAGATCTACAATTTTAACTTAATATGTTTCACTGAAATGAACATGAAGTTTGAATTTAGTTATGCGATTTATAGCAAGTACTTCTCCATAATAGAACAATTTACCAAAGTTATAATACAGATATGATATTCGATTGCTAATATGACCTTTATATTTTAGATTATTAGTTTCATCATTAGATTTTATGAAGAAAACATCTCAGTTCGTTCCGCGAGTGCCGTAAGAAGTGACTATGGTAAGTGCCAATAACATGGCTTCCAACAGTTGGCGGTTCAATCATTCCGTTGTTTTTTGTAGAATAACGGTGACAACAAACTCACGGTCCATCAGATGGTAAGTGGATACTGTAGCCCACAGACATCTACATTTATCCTCAGTTAAGAATCAAAATGTAGATGCACTGTTACCCCCGAGGACCAAGATAGAATGCCTCGTTTCCAGCAAAAAGGGTTTGCGGTTCTCTACACTTACCATATGAAACACAGCAGCATTAAGCTGCTAAATTACGTTGGTATTATGTGAGAGCGTGGATCTTCGTCAGCGTGACTCTATATGATTTTACGCCAGGTGGTAAAATACTTTTTGTGTTGCAATCACAAAATAATCTAAAAAGACAACTTCAAACAAAACTATATTTTTAATAACTATTAATGTACATCGTTTCGACAGAATAATTCGGCCCAGTATACAGATTACGCTATTCCAATTCAAAATGTTTTTTTTTTGCACTAGCAAGCGAATACAGGGATTATCCGTATTACGTAAAACTCTTTAGAAAATAGATTCAGTGAAATTCACCGCATAAGAGTTTTTATGATTGGATCAAACTGTCTTTTTTAGCATTTTCTTCACGACTCTTCGGTAATAAAAACTAGAGGCGGATGTTACAAAACGTAAAAGTAATTTCAAAAGCTATTGTCTGTTATAAACACATTGCATGGTTTGAAATGCGTATTATTATTAGTTAGCAGTACATAAGTCCAGTAATAATATATCATCATCATCATCATTACAGCCCTTCACAAGTCCACTGCTGAACATAGGCCTCCCCCAAAGAATGCCACAAAGCACGGTCCTGAGCCACCTGCATCCATCGACTTCCTGCATGTCTTACCAGGTCGTCACTCCATCTTGTGGGGGGACGCCCTACACTTCGCCTACCGGTACGAGGCTGCCACTCGAGAACCTTTCTTCCCCATCGGTTGTCGGTTCTTCGAGCTATATGGCCGGCCCACTGCCACTTCAGCTTACTAATCCGTTGGGCTACGTCGGTTACTCTGGTTCTACTGTGGATATCCTCATTCCTAAGTTTATCACGCAGAGAAACTCCGAGCATAGCCCTCTCCATAGCTCGCTGAGCGACCTTGAGCTTCCTCATACGGCCAGCAGTGAAGGACCACGTCTCAGTTCTGTAAGTCATCACTGGCAACACGCACTGGTTGTACAATTTTGTTTTCAGGTTTTGAGGTATTTCTGACGAGAAGATGTGTCGTAGCTTCCCGAACGCTGCCCAGCCGAGTTGAATCCGTCGATTGACCTCTCGGTCGAAGTTGGACTTACCTAGTCGGACTATTTGTCCCAGGTAAACATACTCGTCAACAACTTCGAGCTTAGTGCTCCAAACAACTACCGGCATAGGTGTGACATGGACATTAAACATAATCTTTGTTTTGTCCATGTTCATCTTAAGACCTATCCGTTGGGAGACACTATTGAGGTCATTGAGCATAGTGCTTAGTTCTTCCAGCGATTCTGCCATGAGGACTATATCGTCGGCAAATCGAAGGTGAGTGATGTGTTCGCCATTGATGTTAATTCCGTATCCTTTTCAGTCCAGAAGCTTGAAAACGTCTTCCAATGCAGCGGTGAAGAGTTTCGGGGATATAACGTCACCCTGTCTTACACCTCTCTGCAATTGGATAGGTTTCGTACTCTGGTTCTGTACTCGGATAGCCATCGTAGCTCTACTGTACAAACACTTCAGCACTTCGATATACCGACAGTCAACTTGGCACCGCTGAAGGGACTGCAGCACCGCCCAAATTTCGACGGAATCAAAGGCTTTCCCATAGTCCACATACGCCAGACATAGTGGCAAATTGTACTCTTCGGACTTCTGTACAATTTTCCGTAGGGTATGTATGTGGTCTATGGTGCTAAAGCCCTTTCGGAAACCGGCTTGTTCGGAAAGCTGGAAGTCGTCAAGTCTGCGCGCGAGACGATTCGTAATGACTCTCGAAAACAGCACGTAGACGCGGCTCAGAAGGGAAATCGGTCTGTAGTTCTTCAAGAGAGCGTTGTCACCTTTCTTGAAGAACAAGACCACCGCACCTCTGCTCCACGCCTCCAGTGTAATGCCAATAATATATAATTAATATACGTGTATTAATATTATTATTTGCTGATCATACTTCGTTGATTTTCCGACTAAAAAGGCAATTACTGAAATATGACGAAGTGAATAATGCTATATCTAAAGTAGTACACTGGTTTAACGTTAACGATTTGCATTTAATGGCACTAAAACAAAATGTAAGAAATTCATGACTCCAAATGTCAAACAATTAAATACTATTGTAATTTTAAATGGGGAGGAACTGAGTCTTGTCGATACCACCATTTTTCTTGGAGTCCCCATATATCAAAACTAGCAAGCAGACTTAGTTCTGCAGAATATGCTATAAAAATAATTAGAAATCTTACTAGTAATAAAACAACTAGACTAGTTTACTTTAGCTATTTCCATAGAGTAATGTTGTATAGTATTTTGCTATGGGGACACGCAGCTGACACTGAAATTATATTTTTTTTACAAAAGAGAGCCATAAGAGCATTTAATAACCTAGAAGTCCCAAGGAATCCCTCAGAGAAAATTTAAAGAAATAAATTTATTAACTTTGGCCTCTCGGCATATTTACGAGAATTTAATGTGTGTACAAAAACAAAAATAGTTTTATTAAAAATAGTGATGTACATTCTGTAAATACAAAGAACAAGCACAAGTTAGTTATACCAGTTACTCGACTCCAAAGAGTCAGTAACTCCTTCTTGTCCATATACCCTTTTACAACAAAGTCCCAGAAAATATGCAGACATTTCCTATCAAAAGGTTTAAATTATTTATTAAGAAAAAGTTGTCTAGTAAGGGTTATTATACTACTAAAGATTATGTGACTGATAATAACCCCTGGGAATGAGGTGATCGCTACTATGCTGTTTCTAATGTTATCATAACAATTGTATAAAATATTATGTTGTAAATTGTGCTTTTTTTTTAAAAAAACTGCTGCTGGGTTTCTTGGTGGTTCTTCCCAAGATAGAGTTTTTCTTTGCGAACCAGTGGTAAAATTAAAAAATAATTTTCAATAAGTATTATGTATTGTAATCTATATTGAATGAAAATAATTATATTCTATTCATTCATATGCATTTTAAAGGACAATAAAATAAAATAAATATTTTTTAACATTTGTTTAGTACCAAATGATATCCTGAAATCTAAAAAAAATTAATACACAGAAATTGCCAAACTCTTTTTATTACGTACTTTTTATAGGAGAGGGAGAAAACGAGCATACGGCTCACTTTATGGTAAGTGACTACCACCGCCCATGAAAAACTGCAAAACCAAGGGAATTTCAAGTGCGTTTCCGGCCTTTTAAAAACTTACTATTAACTTTTTTTTTATAGGATAAAAGGGTGACAAACGAGCACACAGTCCACCTGATGGTTAGTGGTTGCTGCGGCCCATAGACATCTACATCTATCCTCTATTACAAATCAAAATGTAGATGCGTTGTCACCCGTTAGGACTATGATGGAATGCTTCATTTCCAGTAAAAAGGGCCTCCAGCCACCTGCACTCACCAAGCGAAACGCAGAGGTAAACCTCTACTTCAAGCTGGTTTTCTGTGAGGTCGTGGTACCACCCCGGTTCGAGCCGGCCCATCCGTGTGACAGCAAAAGCTGCCGCGTGGCTCTACCACTGTTGATTATTACTTATACTATTATAAATAAATATCTTTTTCGTAGTGCCGTAGTCACGCTATGTATTGTAATAATGTATTACCACGGCTATGCGGAAACTGATATTATTAATTATTATTTACTGTTCCTATTATAACAAAAGTCCTCTTCTGAACATAGTTCCCCCCATACATTGCCTCATAGGGGGAATATTTGCTTTAGTCGCCACGCTTAGCAGGCTGGTTGGCAACCGCAGATTTTTTTTTATTTTCTAGAAGTCCCATCTCCTGATTGTTCCCTCTGTCTTTTCGTACGATACAGACTAAACGATATGGGATAGTCAATTCTTGATTGTTTGTCAATCATGAAGTTCGAGATGTTTTTACATTTTTGATAGGCAATTTTATCGTAGATGTGTTTTATTGTTTAACACACATAAAGTACTGAAAGAAACAGTTTTAACTTAACTCTGGTACTCTATGTGTGATGCCCGTAGATATCTGCAACAAACATTAATCAAAGATAAATATATATATATATAATAATTATCAATATTATATATATATATATATATATCACTGTATCTTTGCATATATCTATCATATATACAATAAACTAAAGATACAGTGCCACCCATAGAGCAAATACGAACTTTGTATTTGCTTCGTGGTGCCACCCTTGAGAATAACGAATAGCAATTCCGAATCAGCCTCACTATTCTACCCTTCCGCACCGTAAATCATTCAAAATCGTTTCTGTTATAATAACATCTCAGCTAAGTAATTTTACATGATTAGACAGACTTTACAGAAGACCTAGCAAAACTACTCAAATTCTGTATAAATACTTCGATGCAATTCTACCCACGGTTGTAGTGTTTACGAGTCTTCACATAATAACAGTAAAAAGAAATTGAAGTTGGATCGAGTAATTTCAGTTAATCTAATCGTTTTTAATACGCTTCCTTTATAGCTTTTTATTTACTTAAGTATTATTCGACTATAGATTAAAGCTTTTATTTCAGTTGTAAAGAGCTCAAGCACTGACTCTTCACGCACTGAATTGATAAAGGACTTAAAAAAGAGGTTTACATTTCGAATGTTTTTTTTTAATGTATGTTACGAGATATCATAGCCAATTATGAACCAATTCCGTTGATTGTTTTTATTTCATAAATATGTTATTTTAAAAGTATATATATATTTAACGTGGTAGAGCCATGCTGCAGCTATATTTTGGTTGTAGCACGAATGGGTCGGCTCGACATACGACTTATCATATAAAAAAAATATGTTGATTCTTAATCATTAAACTAAACCCTCATAACTACACTCCTGAACTAACTGTCCTGTGCATTTCAGTTTTTTGAAGTAATTTTAAAACCACTTTGGACATAGGCCTTTTCAATATTGCTAACCTCATGTACTTTTTAACAGATTTTTCATTCATATCACCACGCTAAAACTATTCTCCGTTATAAATCTGTGGTATTTAGATTCAGCACCTGTGGACGGATTTTTCATTATACTATAATTGTCATCAGAGCCTTCTTTATCTACCGGGATGTTTCACTATGCACGAGTAAGTTTAACAAAAGAGTAAAAGAAAGAAATAGGGGTCTCATATTTTATTTATTTCCTTACACTCCAACTCTTTCATGTAATCTCTAAACTAAGATCGATAATGTTTCGGTATTAAAATATTGCTACTTCTACTAAAATGTAATAGATTTTGTACGTTTATGAGTACTAGAAATCCTGTTAAAATTAATAATATACTTTAAACTAAAATAGTCTTATAGCCTATATAGTATACGTTCCACTGCTTGGCACAGGCCTCCTCTCACTTCTGAGGGGGTTTTATGGCAAGGAAGTGACCGCCACGCTACCCGAATGCGATTTCACACGTCTTCAAAATATTTTTTAGTAAATAATAAAATTAAATACTAGTAATGCTATTAACATGATAATATTCCCGTTAATCACCCCAGGTAACCTTAAAACTTAAATGATTTGGTTTTGAGTTTCCTAGCACAAGTATTCGAATGACGTATTTAACCCCATGACCGTTGAGTTCCCGGTCTACACCTTACCATTAGGCTACTGTCCATACAACGATTTGCTTTAACTGTATAAAAACCAAGTCTTACGTCTTAGTTACTAGGACTCCTTTTCTGCTGAGGAGTTAGTCTGAGCAAGGCCCAGCCTGTTACCTATTTCTGTATAGTTACAAGTATCGATAATAGTCTCAGCTGTGACAATGGATTTATAACCATCTTTCTTTGTAATTGGCAGCAGGTGTCTAGGGGCTACAGTACCCTCCCCCCTCGAAGGGGTTCCCGCATTACGGCGGAACACGACACATTACCGTTTCGGTGAACTGCGGCGGGAGGGGTTACCTTCTCTTACTCTTCTCTTCTCCGCTGAAATTGAGTGCAATCCGTTGTACAGGTGGAGTGGGAGGTCACACAAAAAAACGCTGAAAACTGAACCTTCTGGTGCACTTTACATAAGGAGAAAAATGGAGAAGAGAAGTCCTCTTCAGAGGAACGAATGGCGCTAATAAGGTCGCGATGTAGCGTGAAAGCACATGCGATGAAGGTGAAACCCCATGGGGTTTTAGTCAGTGCGCGTCTGACATAAACTATTCTAGTCCCCGCGATGTGGGTATGCGTAGTCATTTGTTTTTTATAGAAGAGGGGGATGCGGGGGACGCGCATGCGGCTCACCTGATGATAAGTGACTACCGCTGCCCATGAACAACCGCAAAACCAGGGGAATTGCAGATGCTTTGCTCGCCTTTTAGAAAGGTGTATGCTCTTTTCTTGGAGGTCCCTAAGTCGTATCGGTCCGGAAAAATCGCCGGTGGTAAACGATTCCACAGAGAAAGTAGTACGAGGAAGAAAACTCCTAGTAAAACGTATAGTCGTGGACCGCCAAACGTCCAGATGATGAGGATGGTATCATGAATTTTGACGCGATGTGCGTTCTTGAAATTTTGCGGCTGTAATGAATTCGAACAACTCCTCAGAGCACTCACCGTTATAAATTCGATATAAAATACAAAGGGATGCAACATCCCTACCCAATGCCAGTCTATCGAGCCGATCAGAAAGAACTCGGTCGTCGACGATTCGAACCTCTCTACGCTGGATGCGAGCAAGTGGAAGGAGCTAGAACTGGGATGCCTCGGCCCAGAGATGAGAAAAGTATTCCAAGTGAGGCCGATTTTGCGCTTTGTAAAGTTGCAAGAGATGTGCCGGTATGAAATACTGTCTGGTTCTGCTGAGCACGCCAAGCTTTTTAGAGGCCAATTTGGCCTTCCCTTCCAAGTGACTATAAAACTGCACATATTCGATATGTCGACGCCGAGAATTCCGATGCTAGCTTAGACAGCAAGGGGAGTGCCTTAAAACTGAGAAGATATGACAAAGTGGTTATTTTTAGCAGTAAATGCGCAAACTTGTGTCTTTTGGGGATTTAACTGGACTAGAGTTAGTCGCCTCCAATCCGAGACTTTGTCCAGCAAATACTCGACTTCAGACACAAGTTTGTCCCGGTACTCGGCGTTGTTTTCCTGAGAAATATTGGCACGGCCGATATATAATGCTCCAGAAGTCACTTACTATCAGGTGAAATGTAAGTTAGTTCGTTATTTTTGTCCATAATAAAAGTAGTTCACGTTGTTTTATCTTAAATTTAGTTTTCATGCCCAATTATTACGAACCACCCACTTATTAAGAAATAAGTGAGTGGTTAAATTTTAGCGTCGCTTTACGAGTTGCTACAAAATACAATTTCTGAATAATTATTAGAATCAGGCGTTACTTTGCCGAAGTCCATTATATTAAAGTTGGTTAAAAAATTACTTCGCGTACATCCGCTCGATAAAATAAAATGATGTGTCTTACCTAGTTTGAAGAGCACCTCCCGCCCTCCCTCAATTGCGTTCATTATCACCGTCACCACTTATACCAGCACTACCACTCCCAACACCACTACACTAGGAAAGACACACCACTGACGATAATACGTTAAGTGTTTCACCTCTACACGAAACACTGAATAGGACACATAAGACAAGGGAGTGTCCGCTGGCGCTGCCCCAGAGCGTGTTGGCGAACTTCACATATTCACGAAAATTTTTTTTTATATTTCTCAGCCACGTATGTTTTCTCACGATATTTTGCTTCACTGCTGAGATCTTGGTGATTATTATATTTTAAATATTACGGATTAATTAAAAGGACATTGGGATAAAAATGGGTAAATAATTTGTAATTTAAATCATTTGTTTTTTAATTGTATTTAGCTCATAATCAACATCGTCACATTCTATCAAAGTCTATTGCTGAATATAGGTCTCCCTCATAAATTTCCTTATAGATGAGATGTTTGCCATGATTGCCACTCCAGCAGGACGGTCAGCAACAGCAGTTTTTTCATTATTTTTAGTTTTTATCAGAAAAATGCTGCTATCTATGTTATGATTCAGTTTTTCTTCACCTCTTACATCACCTACGTGATGATATGGAGTAGTTGATTCTCTTACGCCGCCTACAGGTTAAGCTACTACAAAATTTTTAGTCTTATATAGCCTTTTAAGAAAAGTTAAAAAAAAAATCTTTCTTTTTTTCGGCCTAAAAGTTTGTTCTCATTTTATTTTAGGGAAAGACTTGACGATTCATTTGACAAAGTTATGTCATTTTTTATTTTTCCTAATTTAAGTAATTATTAAGCTATATTTTTGAATTTCAACATTGTATTTTTTGTGGCAAATAAATACTTTCATTTACTACGTGGTAGAGCCACGCTGCAGCTATATTATAATTGTAGCATGAATGAGAAATGGGTCGGCTAAATCAGGGAAGGTCCACGCTCTCACAGAATACCAGCATAAGATAGCAGCTTAAGCTGCTGTGTTTCGTATGGTGAGTGTATAGAACCGGAGACCCTTTTTACTGGAAACGAGGCATTCCATCTTAGTCCTCACGGGTGACAACGCATCTGCATTTTGATTCGCAAACGGGGATAAATGTAGATGTCTATGGGCCACAGCAACCACTTACCATAAGGTGGATTGCGTGCTCGTTTGTCACCATATTCTATGTTGCTTTAAAAAAAAAAGCTCATCATTAACTAAGCCGAAGAAAAAAAAATTTTTGAACAGTTGTTGACTGGCCAGCAAGGACATGAACTATGGAACGTGATTCTCTCACTACGCCACCCAATCATCACAAAACAAACAAGCGCATTTATGAATCATCATTAGGGGTTAACACATTTTGTAACAACTTTGTAACAAAATTAATCGGGGAAATTTAAATAGGGAATGCTAAATTTCCTCAGAAGTTTAACGTGATATGACGTCTTGCGAGTAAGACCGAGCAATAATGTTCGTGCAAAGTTGCGATAAGGAAGTATGTTACTTCACACGTCCGTATTTAATTGAAGTTTTTACAATAAGCTCTCTTCATCTATCTATTACTAGTTTCTAAGTTTGATTGCCTCATAAGAGGGATTTTACCATAATTGTCACATTTGTCACGCGGGTTGGAAACAGCAGTTTTTTTTATAATTTTAAGATGCTATCAGGAAGATGTTGCTGCGCATCTCCTGTTCTGTTTCCCTCTGTCGCATCTTTCGACATCCACAGGACAATATGGGGTTGTAGATATTCGAACACCGCTACTAAACGGTAATAGTTGGTAAAACGGTACTATTAATAAGTAATAGTTGACTGTCTTCTTTTTCTTTTTTTATTAGTCTGTAAGAGTCCATTGTTTGATTTTCCATGACCGCCACACTTGACAGGCAGATTGGCAATTGCAGTACGACCTTCCATTTTGGATTTATGTATATACGAATATATATATATATATATATATATATATATATATATATATATATATATATATATACTCGTATATATATTAAGTATTATACGAATAGTACAGAAGCTGTGTAATATAGGCGTAAGAGAATCCACTACCCAGTACCATCCCGGTGAGAGCAGTAAGATGCGACTAATGCAAATAAAAACCTTACAGATTAGCTTCTTTAATTTTTGTTTGTATAACGTTCTCGTTTACATCGGAAGTAAATACCCAGTATAGCAACGATAGTAGTTTAAAAGGCGCGACATGTCTGCTACTGCGAAGATCAATTCGCTTGCTAAGCGTGACGATTAACGCAAATACTCCCTAATTATACCGTCAACTTTCAGATGTCGTTGCAGTTGCTATTGCTATACATAGAAACCTGTAAACTTCTGGCTAAAAATACCACAGATGTATTGT
This sequence comes from Parnassius glacialis, assembly GCA_033319125.1. Classification (NCBI taxonomy): domain Eukaryota; kingdom Metazoa; phylum Arthropoda; class Insecta; order Lepidoptera; family Papilionidae; genus Parnassius; species Parnassius glacialis. The sequence continues at coordinate 7,364,389 of JAVANC010000012.1, read as the reverse complement.
CACATGAGAAAAGTATGGTTAGCAAGAGGATGTTGGGACCAAGATTGAAAAACAAATGCTTTGATGACTTACACTCGTAGAAAGAATTAATGGGGAAGGAGTGACAAAGCAAACTTATGCTACGAATTTAAGTGGCAAAGTCGGCAAATAACGCCTTGAACTATTGACCAAATTCGTGATATATGAAGATAGAGCAAATCAAGAGTCCCTCTAACCGACGAGCATATGTATATACGCAAAAAAATAGATGTGAAAGAAGTGACAGAGGTGGTTTACCCGTTATAGCCTATTAAAGTTCACTGCTGTACATAGGTCTCCGTAATAGATTTCCTCATAGTGGATAATATTTGCCATAGCCGCTACACTTAGCAAGCGAGTTTGTTGTTGTTTGTGTTTTAGTCATTATTAGGAAGACGTTGCTGCCCATCTCCTGATTTGTTTCCCTTTGTCTCCTCTTACGACACCCACAGAATTTAATAGAATAGAATATTATTTATTCAATATTGATTACAATAATTCTTATTGAAAGTCATTTTTGACTCTACCACTGGTTTGAAAAAAATCCTCTGTCCTGGGAAGAAACACAAGAAATCCAGCGCGACATTTTTAAATAAATTTTACAATATAAATAATAACAAACTATTTACAAAATGTATTTTAGAAACAGCTTGGAAGCGAGGAAAAAAACGAACGAAAAATATCCATAAAAACCGCGTTAAAGAACATATAGCTGATGTGAAAAATTGACGCTCCGGGAAGTCTGCAGTCTGTGAACACATACATGATCGCCCTCGTCACTACTAGATTTGATAGACCACAAATCGTCACTGAAGAACACCGATTCCTTCCAAGGATGATTAGCGAGGCTATTGAAATCAAAAAAACATCCTAATTTCAATAGAGAAGATGGCTGGGTTCTACCATCTGCTTGGGAGCCCACAATTAATAAAATAAAAAATAATAAAATAAAATAATAATAACTCCCAACCCAAGCATACAACTACAAGACTTCGTGATACTGTAAGTTCATACTGCGTAGATCGGAACAAAATTTAATAATTTTTAATCTGGAGGTAGCCGTGGTTAACTATGCCATTGGGACGTCATGCACTTCTGTCCCCCCATGACTAGGGGTGCTGTAAAGGGCTCGAAACGGGAATATAAAATAAGTTAATATGCGCGATAAAAACCGTAAAATTAGTTTTATTTAAATGTGTAGTGTTCGCGTAAATATAAGAAATCATTACTTAAACCAGTACGGACTGGTAACTGCAAATAAAATCCGCCGATTAGTAGATCTCGTGACCAAGCGCGCAAGATATTTAACAGCCTTCAATTTCTTGAAGAGATGCCGTGACCATTATGTCATTCCTACGTGTGTCAAAATATCCACTAAAAAGAACATTCAAAGAATCGCTAAGATCTTAAATTAGGCAAGTAAAAAGTTGTTACGAACGGTAATCCAACAAAAACACTCCGACCTACATACCATAAACAAATCCATAGACACATCATTCAGTGAGTCAAAGGCAGTTTTAACGACATTTGATTATATTGTTTGCATCGAAACGTTAAATGAACGAGAAATTAATAAATATAACGAATGCAAAAACAAACAAATAGTAAAATATCGAAAATGAACGATCAAATTAAATGTCAAACATCTGTGTCAACGTGAGAACGAAATGCAACCGTTGACTACGAACGCGGATCATAGACTAAGCGCGGTCTATAATCTGTCAAAACGAACTCTGGATGATGCGACAATTAGAATATTATCGAAAGGCCTTAATTTTGCTATAATACCGAAAAAATTACTGTACGAAGAAATTATATGTAGTGTCGAGGACTGTTTATTTAAAATCAATATGCGTAAGGAAGATTTGGAAGCGATACGTCAAGACATTTCGTCTATGTTACGTCGAATTTCAGCGCCAAAACCGAATTTACCTAAAGACGAATTTAAAGCGTTGAACCTACTTAATAAACCAGAACTCACAATTCTCCACGCAGATAAAGGAAAATGCTACGATAGTTATGGAAATGTCAGATTATAATTCTAAAATACAAGAACTTTTGTCGGATACAAGTAATTATAAAAAGGTTAAAACTGACCCAACAAATAACACACTTAAAACAACTAGTGACCTCACAAAGAAACACTCCGAAAAATTAAATCTAGACGCAAAATCGATAATATCTACGTGTGCCAAACCACCGAAGTTGTATGGGTTACCAAAAATACACAAGCCCAATGGTACACTACGTCCCATAGTGAGCCAAACCGATTCACTAACTTACAGATTGGCTCAACACTAAGCGAATATACTCTCTGTACTGTGAAATTTACGACGGTTGCTTAGCCACTGAGTTTATGAGTCACTTATTTGTTATTATCAAATTTTATAATCAAAGATATTTTCATATATGGAACAACAAATTTTAATAGACAATACACTCTGCGGAAACTTCGTATGTAGATTATTGCGCTTCCTAATTTATAAGACATCACATGCCGAACTTTCTTGCAAACTTGGCATTTCGTATTTGAAATTCGGCATATAAACTTTGGTGAAGTGGAAATTGTGAGTTCGTAAAAACTTAGCAAGTAAACACTTACTAAGTAGTTTATCAGTGTTTTTGATGTTCTTATGTATGTTGGGTATACCATAAATTGAGGGTATTTGAAACACTACTCTGAATAAAGTTTGGCACATCCAAAACGAGAAGCCGATTGTTTAATTCATGTAATAAATAGACAGACTATGGAAATAGATAGACCTTTAGGTATTTTTGTTTTTGTAGTGTTTTTATGTGGTAGAGCCAAGCTGCAGCTATATTATAGTTGTGGAACTTACGGCTCGGCTCGAACAAAAGGACTAAGCTGTCACCAAATACCAACGTGCAATCGCAGTAGTTTAATGTTGCTGTGTTTTGTAGGACGAGGGTGAATGTAGAGTAAGTGTGATACTTACTGGAAATGAGGCATTCCATCTTAGTCCCTATAGGTGAAAAAGCATCTGCATTTTGATACTTAATTGACGACTTCTAGAGTAGTAGACTGGTAGGGTTGTAGGGTTGCCCTTTATATCTTTTTATTTATAATGTAATGCAATAAATTAAAAAAAAAATAGATTTAGATGTCCACGGGCCACCGTATCCACTTACCATTAGGTGTGTTCTACTACACACTGTGTATTACAGACCCTTAAAAATTTAAAAAGTTAAATTTATAATCCCGTTTGTGACACACACTGCTAGAGTCATAAACACCCGCCATCCAAAATCAAGGGCTGTTGTATCTTAAATAACGTTTGTTCATACAACTTTATTTAAAAAAAAAACAGCTCTTGCTTTTCTTTTCAATTAATATTTCATAATTCACACTTAAAAAAAATCAAAATATTCTGCTTTTTGAGCTTTTAATACTGAAACTTAACACTATTTGGAATGATTTTGCTGGAAGAAGTTGGTGGAGTCCGTGGCACAAAAAGCCATCTCCCTCATTAAATGTTATGTTATTTGTCTTTTTTAGCTTTTCTAAGCCAGTGCTTGACTGCTATCATACCTTGGTAAGGTGCACTTTACTACTTTTTCCTTTGTTTGCATAATCGTTCGTCATGCGTACAGCCATAATAAATGACTATGCAAACCATTTAGTTTGAATCCGCAATTAATTGACAACGTAGGAATAGAGACTATCAAGCGTCTAGTTTTCGATGGTAGACTTTTATTACATCTGTGACTTTTCAATTTAAAGTAACTTCACTTTAATACGGTAGGTACTGAGTAATACCAGTGACAAAAATAATTTTTCACAATATTGGAAACTAAAGAAAAGATCAAAAAGAATTCGTGGCCACCGATAGATGGTGATATATCGTAATTGTATATAACAGGTGTTACTAGCAGACTTGGACAAGCAGCAGTGTTAAAACTTGGTCAGGAGAATATCAATCTTTCTTTTTCCTGTTCGATCAAGCTCACCTGGTAGCCTTTTTATAAAACGCGTTCACTTTAATCTTAAACAATAGAACGTGGAAATTCTCCGGTATACATGTCAAGTTTTCTGCGGGGGTTCTTTAATTAAATGAAAATTGATTTAAAGCTTCAAAATAGGAATTTTCCAGCGCCTTGCTTGTATCTCGGAAACGATATCAGTAATTGCCTTGTTTTCTGGTTAAAGCTCGGGGGAAAAAAAAGGAACGAAACTTAATACACGTTTTCTAATATCATATTTTGTTAAAAGGCTTATATCCTTCAAGAATATGTCAGCCTTATTGTACCGTACCTTGTACATGTTACACATGAATAATGATTATTTATAGAAGGGGAATCAATGTAAAGTCGATGGATGCAAGTGACTCAGGATCGTGCTTTGTGGCATTCCTTGGGAGAGGCCGATGTTTGCCACTAGATTTGTGATCGGTTGAAATGATAATGACGGTGATGATTATGAATCAATTTGATATAAATATAGATATTATGTGGTAAGTAAGTATATTTAAAAACCAACAATTTATCTCTCTGTGATACTGGACAAAAAATACATATTTAATGAAACAAACTTCGCGTTTATTCAAAATTATTTTGAAATCCTAACATTTTCAGTTATTTGCAGGAATATTCACGGAAGAAGTTGATTACTTCTCAATGAAACTGGACTACTATTAGGTTTTAATTATAAATTTTTATTAAGATATACGCAGAATGAGCATATCTTCTACATCATTATGCAATACGTCTAGTCTTGCAGAGTTTTCATTGAAATTAATATTTTAAATTTCAATAGTCACACGAATTACCTTTAGTAGAATTCGGTGTTTTTAAGAGAATCTGAGGTCTTTCAAAATTTGATGTAATGTTGAGGGAAATCTTGAATATGTTCACAGATTGCATAAGTACATTCCCGAGTTATTTAACATCAGATATTCTAAAATGTAAGATCCTTTGTGTATTATTATTATATTAATTATTTTTGATAGCTTTGAAAGACCATATTAATAATTGATATAATATAATAATTGACGGATGACCAAATCTGACTTATCTTCGGTGGTTCATAGTATATTTTTATAGAAGCCCGATATAGCCAATCTTATATGACTATCGCTTAACTGTCGCTGTGCACTTACTCGGTTACTTTGATGTTGATCGAGGCGTAGTTTTTTTTATTATTTTGACTTATTAGGAAGCCACTACTGCCTATCTCCTAATTTATTTCGCTCGGTCACCTCCTACGATACCCACATCCCACAGGATGATATTATGGGTAGGGGATATTCTTACATAGCCACTAAATGATAAATTATGTATTGGATAGGTAATTATTATACATTTAAGTGTCTAATGACACAATTTAGTTACATTCAAATATTGAACCCATTACAACATTCAAATGATTATTAAAAGTGAAATCCATATAAAAATGTATATTTTATTTTATTCAGAATCATAAATCTCAGAAAGTTTTTCAGAGAATGCTTTGAAATTTACACAACGTTACATTAGAATACGCACGTGTTTATAAATACTTTTTGAAAAAATATTGAGCCACAACAAAACGTGGCTGGGAACATATTGTATTTAATTAATAGATACTTAGAAATTAACACGGAAAATAAACTACAGTTTAATTTTTACAATAAAACACACGAGCAATTCTAAACTCATATGAAAGTTTGACACGTGATGTAGAAAACGAGGGGACGTAATACGTGAAACACGATGTTGCTGGCGGGTTTAATAATACCTCACTTAAAATAAATTTGCATAAATTAAAAAAAAATATTGTTTAATATTTCTATTATGGATATAAACATCATTGTGAACTCGTGGCATTCGATTGCTGGTCATGGGTCTTACCAATTGTAGGATGGATTTGCCCTTACCGCCAAACTTGGCAAATATATTGGGGATATCAGTATCAGATGTAATCGTAACAGACTTTTAACGCTACTTCCCGTCTGCCGGTCTGAATATGTAAATTTGACATATACAATTGAAACGGTTGATTATAATAATACGCTACTATCATAAATCAAATAAATATAACATAACTTTTTTAATACTTCATTAAAACCAATAGTCTTTGTTATATTAATATACCGATTTCAAAAAAGAGGAAGATGAAAGGGCTTATAATTAGACCGTATGCATTTTTGTATTTTTTTTATAGGATAGGGTGACAAACGAGCACACAGTCCACCTGATGATAAGTGGTTACTGTGACCCATAGACATCTACATCTATCCTCAATAAAGACTCAAGATGCAGATGCGTTGTCACCCGTGAGGACTAAGATGAAATGCCTCTTTTCCAGTAAAAGGGGTCTCCAGTTCTCTACACTCACCATACGAAACACAGCAGCGTTAAGCTGCTATTTTACGCTGGTTTTCTGTGAGAGCGTGGTCCTTCCCCGGTCGAGTCGACCCATTCGTACTACAACTATACTACTAATATAGCTGCAGCATGGCTCTACCACGTTTAACAAATTCACGTGATACCTTCGTAAATTGTAAACCAATTTTAATGATTCTTTTTTTAATTGAATACTTATTTCAAGGGTGGCCCCATATACATTTGGAAAAATATTACATCCCTAAGAGTAGCAAATTAGGGGATGAATTAATTGATGTAGCTTATTTATAGACGATATTCAGATGTATTCCTTCATCATCATCATTAAAGCTTTTAACAAGTCCACTGCTAAATATAACAAGCCCTACCCCGAGGAATGGCACAAAGCACGGTTTTAAGTCACCTGTATCCATCGACTTCCTACATGTCATAACATTACATCATCCATTTATCCACTACACTTCAATCCACTCAAAAGTTTGAGAATATAATAAAAACCAATCTCAAAGAACATAAAGGAATAAAATTATTTTCTATTCTGAATCCTAAATCTTTTGCGGCGCTGTTTCTTATATACACTATGTCTTAACAGCAAATTTTGCTTATTATTAAAAGTTATTATTCTATTTTAAAAATTCTGTAGTCTAGACTAGACCGTAGTCATTCAGAATATTAAATAGTGCAGACTCGTGATCATTAGATGCTTCTTCTTACTATCTTTCAATAGTTTGTAAAAGTTAATGCTTGGCAAGTGGAAGGATGATGGCTGCAACAGAAGTCTCATATCTCATACCTTTGACTTTGTTTCTTATCGCTTGTCTGTGTATTTACTGCTTGGCGTAAAGAATTTGTTATACTTTTTTCACATCAAAAGCCCAAGAGCCATGCTTTGTACGTGGTTGAGCCATGCTACAGCCATATTAATAGTATAGTTGTAGCACGAATGGGTCGGCTCGACCGGGCTAGGACCACGCTCTCACAGAATACCAGAGTCAAATAGCAGCTTAATGCTGCTGTGTTTCGTATGGTGAGGGTAGAGAACCGGAGACCCTTTTTACTGGAAAAGAGGCATTCTATCTTAGTCCTCACGGCTGACAACGCATCTGCATTTTGATTCGCAAACGAGGATAAATGTAGATGTATATGGGCCACAGCAACCACTTACCATCAGGTGGACTGTGTGCTCGTTTGTCACCCTATTCTAAATAAATAAAAATAATTAACTAATAAACACATTTTGGCATTTTCAGCAGTTGCCTCTTACGATACCCATGGGACAAAATAACCATTATTACATACACTTAGCAATTATTTTATTGACATTTTGCGCTACAGACCACTTTTGTTAAATTTTGGATTGGCAATTTCTGAGATGTTTATCTTGCCATCTTTAGCAAGAAATATTTCATATCATTGAAACAACACTTACGGAATGTTCTTATTTAATTTTCTTACGTCACCTACACGGTATAATAATAACGAAGTTCTGAAAGGACTTTTACAGTTATTTTGCGATAATAATTTTACATTCTCGTACTGTTTAATCATCGACTTTTAAATATATGGAATGCCGAGCGCATGTAAAGTTTGACAGTTAATGTCTTTCAAATTAGGGAGAGCAATACTACTGACGTGTACTCGAGGGAGCGAAGTTCTACATTATATACGATGTGGTGTTGTTATTGGCTTGTTAGTCTTCCTACTTCATTTTAAACTGAATTGGAATTATTATCAATGAATTAAAATAACATATATTATATTTTACGAGATATACAATACAGAGAGTTTTTCACGTGGTAGAGCCATGCTGCAGCTATATTAGTAGTATAGTTGTAGCACGAAGGGGTCGGCTCGACCGGGGAAGGACCACGCTCTCACAGAATACCAGCGTAAAATAGCAGCTTAACGCTGCTATGTTTCGTATGGTGAGTGTAGAGAACCGGATACCCATTTTACTGGAAAAGAGGCATTCCATCTTAGTCCTCACGGGTGACGACGCATTTGCATTTTGATTCTTTATTGAGGATAAAGGTAGATGTCTATGGGCCACAGTAACCACTTACCATCAGGTGGACTGTATGCTCGTTTGTCACCCTATCCTATAAAATAAAAAAAATAGAGAAATATGTACTTTAAAATTATATTGATAACTGATTACTATAAGTTTTACTCTATAATAGGAATATGTTTATGTTATGCCCGAATCCTATTTATTTCCAAAAATCTAAAAAAAAAAAAATCGAATTTTGAAAAAACATGCGATAGTTTCGGAACGTAAGCTACATTTGGACATAGCAAAGCATAATACGAATATCATCAAATTGTAACAAAAATATTACCACACTTTGTAGATACATTTAATAATATTGTGTGTATTACTTTTTTATATTAGATGAATAGATGATTGAAACTACGTATATAAAGCTTATTCTATTTAAATCTTATCTGTAGTGGCACAGCTGGGTAGAAAATGCATCACTTCTTCGCATTTAAATGTTTCTCAGCTTTCAGATTTTTAAGGAAATCCGCCTTGCTATATTCTTTAACATTTAAATCTAGATTCTCCTTCAGATTGTACTTTAGAAAGTGGAGAAATGCGTTTTTATACAAGCACCTAAAATATGTGGAAGTGTCTGTATATTCATAAGATAATCGAACGATTTTTTTTATTTGGCATGATTCATAAATTTTATATTTAAAATATATCGTTCGAATGAAATATATTTATGAATCTATTCTGATACTTTCTCGAATCTAAAAACATTACACCAATATTGCAACTTCAGGGACAGTTGGTTATGGGATTTCTAAAGCCGCGTTTATTATAATGATATAAAATATACTATTAAAATAATTGAACTTTTTAATTTTGAAAATTATCGGACGAATAAGTATTTTAACCATACGATTGTCGTTACTTACTGACGCAATTTAAAGTTATTGTAAAGGATTTTCTTCAGTCATAACATATAGAAAATTACTTATAGTAGTAGGTTGAGACATAGGGACTGTAGGTGTCTTGTTCTTCATTAATAACAGCCTACCAAAAATGGCATTGCTTAAAATAGGGCTCTTCCACATATTGCTTATAGGAGGGATATTGTAGTTCAAATACTACAACTAGTAATATATTAGTAGTATACGTGGTAGAGCCATGCTGCAGCTATATTAGAAGTATATTTGTAGCACAATGGATCCACTCGACCAAGGAAGGACCACGCTCTCACAGAATACCAGCGTAAAATAGCAGCTTAACACAGATGTGTTTTATATGGTGAGTGTACAGAACCGGAGACCCTTTTTATTGGAAACGAGGCATCCCATCTAAGTCATCACGGGTGACAACGCATCTGCATTTTGATTTTTTATCGAGGATAGATTTAGATGCTTATGAGTCATAGCAAACACTTACCATCAGGTGGATTTTGTGCTCGTTTGTCACCATATCCTATAAACTACTAGTATGCTACTATATTGAAAATGTATGAAAATTATGATCAAATAGCCCAGGAAATGAATAATTATCTCATTGGATGCATATTTCAAATAAACAATTGTAATTTATTATTGTGTATAGTAAACGTTCAAAATATAAAGCCACACAACACTCACATAAAAAAGATGAAGAGCTCGCGAAGGCTTATTATTTACTTCCAATTATTTATGAAGGACCACAGTTTTAATAAATTGTTATGTTAATATATTTTTATTATAAATAGGTATAAATCCACCATTCAACAGCTTGTAGTGTTATGCAACTTACATTTCATTGTACACTAATTCTCCATTCTGTTTTGATATTCTGCATTCATGTTTTGCATCACTTTATACTATTTTTTCATTCTGTTTTTGATTCTCTGCATTTATATTTTGCATCACCTTTATTTATATAGGATCCTGTAACGTTTTTACACAATAACATATCATTTTACTGCGTATTTTCACACTATTTAGTACTTTTAAACTAGCTGTCAACGAAGCCTTACCTTTTTTTTGGTCTTTTACTGAATTCTCTGTAACTCTACAATTTCAGGCTTCGGCGCGCTGTCGCGCATCAGTTTTTCCTATTTGAATAATATCTCATTTCATACTTAAATGTAATAATTTCTTAATAAAAGTCCAAAAACCAAAAATTGGTTTTTATGACAACTACTATTTATACCGTTGTCATGGCAATTTTTATTCAAATTCGTTACCGATATGATGTTTTATCTCGATATTTTCACATAAATACTCTTTGGCTCTAGGTCATTTACAATAAATTTCCTTTTAATTTAAATAATTTTTCCGTTCTCTCTAGAAAGATATAAAAGCCGAACAATCGGTGAAGAAAGGCAGTCTTGCTTCAGTTCTCGTATCGGAAGCATCTTCTAAAGGCCTTATCAAGGGGCCGCTCAGCCCCGGGATCCTGCAAGCCTCTATCCTGCCTGAAGCCACTGGACTCTACGATCCGTTGCTCTGCCTGAAGTCGCCGGATCCTACAAAACGTTGCTCTGCCTGAAGTCGCCGAGATTCCACAAGTCTCTACTCTACCTGGAGTCGCCGGAACCTACAAACCTCTGTTCCGCCCGAAATCACCGGAACCTACAAACCTCTGTCCCGCCTGCAGTCACCGGATCCTGCAGGCCACTGCGCTGTCTGAAGTCGCTGAGGATCCTGCAAGCTCCTGTCTGGGCTGAAGTCGCCGATCCTGCAATCGCCGCATTCACCTGAGGTCGTCGCCTAGAGACGCCCACGCCTACCCACCTACGCCGTGCGTGCTCGTTCCAGGCGCTGAGAGCACGCTTGGGATCTTCGGACTCAGCTACGACATAAATCTTTTTTTTATTACCTTTTTTTAAAATATAATTTGTAAATCACATCATCCATCATCTTCATATTTCATTTTTTTTATAAAATTGTAAATACTCTTTTAAAAACTTAAATATATTATTTTCTTGGTCTATTCTGTTGTTTTGCTGTTCTTAGGTTAGGTTCTTTCTCTTTTAATTGTCGCTTCACGACAGTTTGGCGCCCAACGTAAAAGTCCTCTTTCTCTCTTAATTCTTCACCTTTACTGCGCCTTGTCTAGTTCCTTTTGATTTAATTGCTTTCCCTTTTGTTCTTAACTTACTATTCATCATTCATTTACACATCCTTTTCATACCTTCAAAATTCTAAAACAAAACTTCTTCTAGTTTTTCAACTTATTTGGATTATATTTAGGCCTACAAATAACACTTCATTTACATTCATCACTCTAAGTTACATTCATCACTATAATATTTTTTATTCTAGATAACTTAGAGGTACGATTTTTAATAATATTTTTATTTCTTAAACTTAACTTTACACGTAATTATAACAATGAAAAGGGTTATTAAGTACGAATTCCTTAACAAGGCCGAACTTGAATACGAAGTGAAGATTAGATGTGAGGAACCAGCTAATACTGTTTTACTTCTAAAAAAACAAGTTTTACGTTTAGTTGCGAATTCTCACCCTGAAGATATTCTGACTTCTCCAATTCCGATCGAGGATGACTTGTCTCAAATTGATTCTACATTGACCTATCTGGACTGTAAAATTAAAAAAATTTTACAAGGTGAAACCAAATATTTACGACTAATAGAAACTTTTATTAACCATGTTTTTTACAGATTAGAGCGAATAGATACTGACTTATATCCAGACTTTAAAGCTAATTTCAAAACTTTGAAGATGAAATATGACGCTATGGCTAAACAATTCGAATCCTTGACTCCACCTTCAACTGAAAATGACGTTCCATCACTTGACCCTCCTGTTGACCCGACTGTTACGGTTGACCCGACTGTCACGGAACTCCCTCTTGTTTTTCAAACTTCTATTCAGGTCCATACCCCGTATCCTCCACCACCACCTCAATCTTTTTCTCCATCCAACGTCTTCAAAGATCTGAAAAGACACACCTTCAATGGTAAAAGCTGTCCAAGATCCTTTCTTCAAAAACTGGAAGAATACTGTATAGCTCGTGGCTTGTCCAAAGACTTGTTGATTTCACAAGCGTTTGAAATTTTCACTGACAATGCTCTTCATTGGTTCAGATTTAAATATAATCAGAATCCAAACTTAACGTGGGACGAACTTTCTTCATTATTAATCAAAGACTTTGGTGGTTTTGATTATGATCACAAACTTTTAGAAGCGATTAGGAATCGAACTCAAGGTCGAGATGAACCTATTGTCATCTATATTTCCATCATGTCTGGAATGTTTTCTCGTCTTTCGAAGAAACTTTCTGAAACAGAACAATTGGAGATTATTTTGAGGAATATTCGCCCATGTTATTCTGTCTTCGTTGCTCTAAAAGGCATTGACTCTATCGACTCTCTTTTGGCTACTTGCCAAAACTATGAAAAATTCCTAGACAGAGACAAACAATTTAAAGAACCAAATGTACAACAAAGTCCTCTTATTTCTGAATTCAACTACAAGCATTCCACTTCAAGTTCAGTTGACTCTTCAAATTCTTCTAATAACTCAAGACCTTCTCCTCCCCTCATGAATAAATTCACTTCATCCTACAAATACCCTTCTAGGCAAGTTAATAGTCTCTCTCAAACCAAAGCTCCTCAAGAAAGCTCCTTTTGTGTTTGCTGTCGTAAACAAGGTCATTCTTTAAACACCTGTACTCAACCACGATTCGTGATTTGTTTCAAATGTGGTCTTAAAGGTTTTAAAACTGCAGATTGCCCTACTTGTTCTCCCAAACCTAATACTAGTTCAAAAAACTAACTACTGACTTGAAAAGTAACTTAAACTTTGATAACGACGATTGGACTAATTGGATTAAAACAATTCATAACTTCTTTTCTTGTTACAAAATCTCTTCTACACTCTACTCCAAGGAACAAGATCTTAATCGTCCATTCGTTAATGTCAAAATTTATAACTTAACTTTATCTGGTTTACTAGATTCTGGCAGTTCAGTAACTATTCTGGGTAATAATTCTCATTTGGAAATTCTTAAACTGGGCTGCAAACTTTTCAAGTCAGATCTTATTACTGTCTCTACTGCTAATAATCAAAAAATTAATTCCTTGGGTTATTTTGACTTACCTGTTCATTTTAATAATCAAACTCATTTAATTAAAGCTTATGTTTTCCCTGAAATATTTCCTTCGCTAATATTAGGTATTGACTTTTGGAGAAAATTTAATCTTTTACCTAGTGTTTTATCTTCTCTTAACTTTACAGAATCTAAATCTTCTGCTATCGAAACTAAAGATACTAAAGTTTTACCTTATGAGCATTTAACTCCTAACCAAAAGAACATCACTAACGACATCATCCAACGCTTCAAAACAATTTCTTTTGAGGAAAAAGGTATCCTGGGAAGCACACATTTAATCACCCACAAGATTGATACTGGTGATTCTCTTCCAATCAAACAAATATGTTATAGACTGTCTCCTGAAAAACAAAAGGCGTTAATTAATGAAGTTGACAAGATGCTGGGATGGAAGGTCATTGAACAATGCGAAAGTCCTTGGTTATCTCCAGTTCTCATCACTCTGTAGAAGAATGGTGAATGGCGTTTCTGTGTTGACAGCAGGAAGCTTAACTCAATTACACGTCGTGATGCTTATAAGTTGCCACTAATAAGCAAAATTTTGGACAACCTGAAGAATGCCAAATACTTATCAAGCATTGACATTGCAAAAGCATTTTGGGAAATTCCCTTGAATCCTGCGGATAAAGATAAAACTGCCTTTTATGTACCTGGAAGAGGTATGTTTAGATTTAAAGTAATGCCTTTTGGCCTCACCAACTCACCTGCAACTCTACAAAGATTAATGGATATGCTGTTTACTCCTGAATTTGAGAACAAGGTATTTTGCTATCTGGACGACATTGTTATTATTAGTGAGACTTTTGATGAACACATATTGCTTCTCATGAAAGTTCATGAAAAACTATCATATGCCAATCTAACTATTAACTTTGAGAAGAGTCAATTCTTCAAGAAAGAACTGAAATACCTTGGTTTTCTTGTGGACGAGTATGGTTTACGTGCAGATCCAGATAAAATAAAAGCTATTTTAGAATATCCTGTACCTACTTGCAGAAAAGAAGTACGAAGATTCATAGGCACCTGCAGCTGGTTCAGAAGATTCATTCCAAACTTTAGCACTATTGCCTCTCCACTCAACCAACTAACCTGTTCCGGGAAGAACGCTCCTAAATTTTTATGGAATTCACAAGCTGCAGCTGCTTTCCAGAAACTTAAAGAAGCCTTGGTAACTGCTCCTGTCCTTGCTTGCCCTAACTTCGAACTACCCTTCTCTGTACATTGTGATGCATCAAATTATGGCATAGGAGCAATGCTTACCCAACAACAAGATGATAAAGAAGTCGTGATTGCTTACATAAGTAAAGCACTAAATAAAAATCAACGGAACTACTCAACTACTGAAAGAGAAACATTGGCTGTAATAACTGCATTAGAACATTGGCGATGTTACCTAGACAATGGTAAAGAATTTACAATATATACTGATCATGCTGCGCTTAAATGGTTTCAGAATTTATCAAACCCATCAGGAAGACTTGCTCGCTGGACTTTACGCTTATCATGCTTTAACTTTGTCATAAAACATAAAAAAGGAAAGGATAACGTTGTTCCAGATTTATTATCAAGACATAAAAATCAAGAACGTCCTAATACACGAGAAACTTCACCTCAAGGCGTACATCCCATTACGATTGAAGAACCACCTGATCGTAGACTTGAACACTACAACAAAATTTTTCTCGGATGTTCCAACAATCCAGACGCATATCCCAACTACACTATCAGGGATAACAAACTTTACCGCTGTATCCATTCTCCCGATCGTCTAAACGATGACTTTATTTGGAAAGAAGTTCCACTACCTCAAGATAGATAGGCACTTATTGAAGCTAACCATGGTTCCCCTTCAGAACTCCATCTTGGTATCTTCAAAACATTCAAAAAAATATCATTAAAATACTATTGGCCTGGTATGTTTAAGGACATTGCTGAATTAATCTCGACTTGTGAAACCTGCTTAACCTACAAACACCCTAATCATTCTCCCTATGGTCTTATGGGTAAACCCAAACTTTGCTCCAGACCTTTTCAAACTATATCCTTAGATCTTATGGGTCCATTGCCAATGACTCGAAGACGAAATCAGTATATTCTAGTGATTAACTGCAATTTTACTAAATATACTATGATTTTTCCCCTTAAACGTGCTACTTCAGCTAATATTATTAATGTTTTGGAAAATTCAGGTTTTCTAGTTCATGGCATTCCTCAAACTATTATAATGGACAACGCTGTTCAATTTCAGTCGCGAGAATTCCACTCATTTTTAAATTCTTATAATGTTCCTTGTATTTTTCACACAGCTTTATATTGTCCTCAGGTTAATCCTACGGAGAAGTTTAATAGCACAATTATTACAGCTCTAGCATCTCTAGTAGGAGACGATCATAGATCCTGGGACAACCATCTTGCTAAGATTCAGTACGCAATGAACAGCGCTACAAATGTAGCTACTGGTTTTACTCCAAATTTTTTAGTCTTTGGTAGGGAAACAATACCTTGTGGTTCCTTCTATACACCAACTCAGAACCTCGAGGAATTGGTATTTATGCCTCGTGATATTTACGCGTCTAATGCTGGTCTCCTCTCATCTATATTTCACAAAGTTCAAACTAAACTTCACATAGCTCACGCTAAAAATAGCGCTCGCTATGATCTTCGTCGGTCTTTTAAAGAATTCAATGTGGGAGACACTGTTTGGCGTAAAAACCATGTTTTAAGCGATGCCGGCGCATACTTTAATGCTAAACTTGCCCCTAAGTTCATCAAGTGCAAAGTGATAGCTAAACTGTCACCACTAGTCTATGTGCTTGAAGACCTTAATGGAGTTAGAGGCAAGTGGCACATTAAAGATGTAAAATCATAAATTTTCTTAACTTTTATTTACTATTAATTTGTATATATGTATAAATATCACCATCATTTTCACCTTATTATTTTTATTTCTTTTAATTTGTTTGTTTGTTTGATGATCCAGTGTTCTTCATCACATCTTACTTTAGGACCTCGAACTTTCGTTGGTTAATCGTCACTTTTTATTTTTATTTCAGACACATCTCGTTGGTGATGTTGCTGATCTCTGGCTTTGAGCCCTACCGCTCTGGCCGTTCTTAATCTATACTTAAGTCATAGCGACTAAAGCTTACTTGAGGTATTTCTTTACCTTTATCATCACTTGGGAGCAGCTGACTACTCCCTTAATTTTTATCTTCACTTAGGAGCGGTTGACAACTCCTTAAATAAGCCTGAATGTCCTTTTGAAAACACACTTCTAAGAGTGGTGTTTCTTCGACTAATTTTTTTTTCCCACACAGGAGCGGTTGACTACTCCTTAAATAAGCCTTAATGTCGTTTTGAAAACACACTTTTAGAGTGGTAGTCATTGAATTTGAACTCCACCCTTACCTGAATGCAGATGATGAATGTAAGAGATAGTATATCTGATTTTGCCTGTTGATGTCTGTTTCTGCAAAGCTGTGTTTTTATGGTTTATTTTAGAATGTACATGTCAAAATTTTTGCTGAGTCAAAAATTTTCCAGGGTCGGGGGGAAAATGTAGTGTTATGCAACTTACATTTCATTGTACACTAATTCTCCATTCTGTTTTGATATTCTGCATTCATGTTTTGCATCACTTTATACTATTTTTTTCATTCTGTTTTTGATTCTCTGCATTCATATTTTGCATCACCTTTATTTATATAGGATCCTGTAACGTTTTTACACAATAACATATCATTTTACTGCGTATTTTCACACTATTTAGTACTTTTAAACTAGCTGTCAACGAAGCCTTACCTTTTTTTTGGTCTTTTACTGAATTCTCTGTAACTCTACAATTTCAGGCTTCGGCGCGCTGTCGCGCATTAGTTTTTCCTATTTGAATAATATCTCATTTCATACTTAAATGTAATAATTTCTTAATAAAAGTCCAAAAACCAAAAATTGGTTTTTATGACAACTACTATTTATACCGTTGTCATGGCAATTTTTATTCAAATTCGTTACCGATATGATGTTTTATCTTTTAACTATTGTCCGTGTAGTGTGATAGAAATAAGATAAGTCCTTGTAAGAAACAGCAGTTTATTATATGCACGCGTGTTACATCAGTGCCGGCCATATTGCTACTGCCCACACCATGCAGTTACATAGGTACTATATGTATATATGCTAAGTGTAGTTACATCACTCCCCCCCAAAAATATTTTTTTAAGATACAAATACAATAATTTTTATAAAATATTTTTTTTTAAGATACAAATACAATAAATTTTTAATTATACAAACATTTAGACATAGACAGAACCGGGTGACACGTAATGCTTATCACTTGTAATGCACAAACATTTGGTATCATATGTCTCAACACTGGGAATTACATTTGAAGCGTCAGCAGTCATCGACGCTTGACCTACATGCAATTAGCATTAACAACGAGTTTCAAATGCTAAAAATTAAAACATAGGTATATTACACATTTATTTCGATATAGTTAAAATAAATTTATTTGCCAAAAGTAGCATACATCATATTTTGAATTTGCTTAAACACTACTTACAAGCTAGACAAACCAAATAGTACTCTGATATCGCCAAACACTGTTAACGCAAGCCGTTAACAAATTTCAATTTTAGTCGGCGATTTGGGCGCGTCGTTAGCTCTTCGGAAGCTGGCTCTGGCAACTTGAGTCACTTGCAAGGTCCGTTCCTGCATGAATCCCATTTGCTTCCGCACCCACTTTTTAACTTGGGCTGTCCCGTAACGGCAGAAGAAATACAGGATCATAACGATTATCACGGAAATCGCAACAGCCCAACCGATATATGATCGTACTATTGTCTCCTTCATCACCGCTTCGGACTGGGCGACAACGACCTCATCTTTGTTCACCGTGTTACCCATTATTTATATTAAAAATAGTTTATTTATTCGGAGAAAGTATGTATGTACTACACGAAAGTCAACACCGACAAAAAATATTTTGCCTAAAAATGCTAAATATATTAATTGAGTCGACCTAACTACATTTATAAATTGAAACGTACGGGCTTCTTCGAAATACGGCCGCTACGCGTGGTGTAGCTGAGCGGGCGATCAACTTTTTCCGCTCCGCTTATGTTAATATTACAGTCATTTAAAGAAATATCCTTATCATTATTATTGTCGACATTAGTTACGTTTTGGCTGTCGCTAATATAAGCGGGTTTAAGCCTATCTACAGATATAAATACATTTCTACCGGGCATTTGTATTAGGAAAACTTTTCCCTTTCGTTCTAAAATTTTGAATGGTCCCTCGTATGGAGGTTGTAATGACTTCCGTACAAGGTCACTCCTAACAAAAACGCGTGTGCAGGTATTTAAATCGCTATGAATGAATACTGTGCGAGCGTCCTTATGTGCCGTAGGCTTAGGTTTCAGCTCGCTTATCATTTTTCGTAACCGTTCGACATATTCGCTTTGATTTAAAATTTTTGAATTATAATTATTACCGAAAAAATCTCCGGGCAGCCTTAAAGATTGACCGTATGTTAATTCGGCGGCACTAACGCCAGTGTCTGATCGTGGGGCTGCTCGCAGGCCTAACAAAACTATAGGTAGTTCCTCAACCCAGGTCTTAGAATCCAACCTGGCCATAAGCGCGGCCTTAAGGGATCTATGCCACCTCTCAACCAGTCCATTGCTTTGCGGATGGTAAGGAGTAGTTCTGGTTTTATAAACACCTAAATATTTCATTAAATTTTGAAAAACATTACTTTCAAATTGTCTGCCCTGGTCGCTAGTAAGCTGCACGGGGCAGCCAAAACGCGAAATCCACCCTTCGAAAATTACCTTAGAAACCGTTTCTGCGGATATATCCTTTACTGGAAACGCCTCTGGCCAACCGGTCTGTCGATCTATTATTGTTACGAGATACCTATAGTCTTGCAAGGAAATATTAAGTGGACCAACTATGTCGACGTGAATGTGGGAAAATCTTTCCGCCAACGGAAAATGCCCTAGTTTCGAAGTATTATGCCTATAAACTTTGGCACGTTGACATGCAATGCACGACTTGGCCCATTTACCTACGTCCTTATTCATATTAACCCAGAAAAATCTGTTACTCATTAGCTTACGCGAGGTACGAATTCCGGGGTGGCTAAGACTATGAATAGAGTCGAAAGCTAAGCGCCTAAACTGTTTCGGTAAATATGGTTTCGCCCGATTGGTAGACATTTCACACCAAACGGGAAAGTCGCTGCCAGGAATAAATATCTGCTTAAAATTCCACTTATTAGAATTGCGTAGACTAACTAGCTGCTCGTCATTACTTTGTGCACTGCTGATTGCTGCATAATCTAATACGGTGGGACAAGTTACGGTCTCTATCCTTGATAACGCGTCCGCTACTACATTCTTATCACCTTCAATGTGTTTAATGTTCGTAGTGAACTCGCTAATAAAAAGTAGTTGTCTCACGCGCCTAGGTAATTCATTGTTGCTATTGATTTTTGAAAACGCAAAAATTAAGGGTTTATGGTCCGTAAAAATTACCAAATCTTGACCCTCAACCATATTTCTGAAATACTTCACTGCAAGATAAATAGCTACAAGTTCTTTATCGTAAGTGCTATATTTTTGCTGAGTGGGCGATAATTTCTTCGAAAAATATCCTAGCGGTGACCATGAATTACCTACTTGCTGTTGCAGCACCGCTCCCACGCTTGAATTCGATGCATCCGTCATAAGTGCAAGCGGGGTATCGGGTTTCGGATACGATAAGCTTACTGCGTTTTGCAACTTTGTTTTACATTGAATAAATGCTTCGTTCGACTTCTCATCCCAATTAATTTTAGTCTTGTCCTTCTTTTTAGAATTTTTTAAAAATTTATTTAACTCCATTTGATACTCTACAGCATTGGGCAAATGTAAACGATAAAAGTTGACCATTCCCAAAAATCTCCTGAGTTCTTCAACAGTTACTGGTTTCGGAAAATCACATATAGCATCAACTTTAACTTTAAGGGGACGAATACCTTCCGTAGATACTTCGAAACCCAAAAAATCTATTTTGGACTGTCCAAATAAGCATTTATTCAAGTTGATAGTCAAACCGCATTTATTTAACCGCTCGAACACGATATTCAAATGCTCTCTATGTGACGTCATATCCGTGCTTGCAATGATGACATCATCGATATAGGTATAAAGAAAATCTAAGCCCTCAAAAACTGTGTGATTCATAAACCGTTGAAAAGTTTGCGCACTATTACGGAGGCCAAAACACATGCGTGGGAATTCGAAGAGACCGAAAGGTGTTATTATGGCGGTTTTCTCTACATCGTTAGGGTTGACCATTATTACATGATACGCGCGATTAATATCGATTCGTGAAAATATTTTTTTACCTTCTAATAAGTATGTAAAATCATGCAATCGCGGTATAGGGTATCTATCCGGCTTTGTTATCGCATTTAGAGCCCTGTAATCGCCACATGGTCGTATTTGGCCGTCTTTTTTAGGCACAACGTGTAGAGGACTTGCCCACGCACTTTTCGACGGTCTACAAATCCCCAACTGTTGCATAAGCCTAAACTCTTCTTTGACCTTTGCGAATCGATGCGGTGGTAACGGTCTTGCTTTAGCGTGCACCGGTGGGCCATTAGTCTCTATATGGTGGTATACGGAATGTTTGGGCGGTTCTTTAAAAGAAACCGGCTTGGTGATATCAGGGTACTGCGCTAGAATATAATAAAAAGGGTGACACCTATCTATAGTTTGAACTGACTGTTCTTGACAGAAAATAATAGGAGCTAAAACATTTAATTTTGTTACCTCGTCAATTAGTTTGCGCGACGCTACGTCGACCAACAATTTATAATGCGCTAAAAAATCTGCACCTATTATTGGTTGACGCACGTCCGCGATAACAAATGTCCACTGATACGCTCTGCGCAACCCTAAATCTAAATTTAAAGTTTTAACACCGTAAGTGTTTATTTTGCTGCCATTTGCTGCATACAAAATATAATCAGAACACTCCTTACCACACGATTTAACACGCACTTTGTTCCGCGGCAACACTGAGATATTGGCACCAGTGTCAATTAAAAAAATAAGGTTGCTGGACTTATCCCGTATGCTGAGGCGATGATTGGAGATGCCTATGCAGCTGTTCACCTCCTCCCGCTGCACAGCATCTAGTTTCCCGTTTCCTCCGTTTTCCAAGCGCACGGCTGAACACATTTCTGCGCCCTAGTCTTGAAGCGATAGTGGTAGAAACATAACCAATTGTCACGAGAAGCAGCGTGCCCAGGAGTACGGCTGCGGCGACCTTGAGACTGTGAGCGGGCTCGGATCCTCTCACGTCCCTGCTGTGATTGGAACCGCGATCTGCCCATGACCATTTTATCCAGTCGCTTATTAATCTTAGCGATTTCAGCAATTATTGAAGCATCGCCTGACGAAGTCGATTCTACCTCTGCAACGCCGATAGGTCGCATCGTCTCCATTACCTGGTCTGCTACCGAAGCTAGCGTCTTGAGGTCTTTGTTTCCAGTGACCACCAGTATAGCACGAACTGCAGCCGGTAGGTGGTTCTGCCATAAAACGCTCAAAGTATCGTCCTTGAACCGATCCCTGGCCATGTCCTTCATTCTACGCAGCAGCTGGGATGGGCGCTGGTCTCCGAGGTCCATCTCGCCAATGAGTTTGGTAATTTGACGCGTCTCGGACTCCTCGAAAATGGTGAGTAACGTTGACTTCAGCAAGTCGTACTTTCCTTCAGCTGGAGGATTCACCAGGATATCCGTGACTTGCTGTACGACATGCTTCCCCAGCTTGGCAACAACTAGATGGTATTTAGCAGCATCTGAGAGCTTCTGGTTGTATAGTACAGATTCGGCCTGTATGAACCAGGTGCGCGGCTGATCCTCCCAAAATTCTGGGATTCTCGACGAAACCGTTATTTGAGATACTTCCGCTTCCGATTTTTCTTCCTTGGACATCATTTTCGAGAGTATGCACTACACAGAAACACAACAAGCACGGCACTGAATCACGTCGGGGTCACCACTTTAACTATTGTCCGTGTAGTGTGATAGAAATAAGATAAGTCCTTGTAAGAAACAGCAGTTTATTATATGCACGCGTGTTACATCTGTGCCGGCCATATTGCTACTGCCCACACCATGCAGTTACATAGGTACTATATGTATATATGCTAAGTGTAGTTACAATCTCGATATTTTCACATAAATACTCTTTTGCTCTAGGTCATTTACAATAAATTTCCTTTTAATTTAAATAATTTTTCCGTTCTCTCTAGAAAGATATAAAAGCCGAACAATCGGTGAAGAAAGGCAGTCTTGCTTCAGTTCTCGTATCGGAAGCATCTTCTAAAGGCCTTATCAAGGGGCCGCTCAGCCCCGGGATCCTGCAAGCCTCTATCCTGCCTGAAGCCACTGGACTCTACGATCCGTTGCTCTGCCTGAAGTCGCCGGATCCTACAAAACGTTGCTCTGCCTGAAGTCGCCGAGATCCCACAAGTCTCTACTCTACCTGGAGTCGCCGGAACTTACAAACCTCTGTTCCGCCCGAAATCACCGGAACCTACAAACCTCTGTCCCGCCTGCAGTCACCGGATCCTGCAGGCCACTGCGCTGTCTGAAGTCGCTGAGGATCCTGCAAGCTCCTGTCTGAGCTGAAGTCGCCGATCCTGCAATCGCCGCATTCACCTGAGGTCGTCGCCTAGAGACGCCCACGCCTACCCACCTACGCCGTGCGTGCTCGTTCCAGGCGCTGAGAGCACGCTTGGGATCTTCGGACTCAGCTACGACATAAATCTTTTTTTTATTACCTTTTTTTTAAAATATAATTTGTAAATCACATCATCCATCATCTTCATATTTCATTTTTTTTATAAAATTGTAAATACTCTTTTAAAAACTTAAATATATTATTTTCTTGGTCTATTTTGTTGTTTTGCTGTTCTTAGGTTAGGTTCTTTCTCTTTTAATTGTCGCTTCACGACAAGCTGTCGTGAACCTCACGTGTCAAAAGCATTTCAAGCTTACTTAAAGTGGTTAACAGGAACATTGGCAATGTTAATAACTATTAGAAAGCTATTAACACCTACAACGAGTGATAAGTTAAGAGTTGTCAATGAAAATTTACATCGGTAGGGTAAATTCTCAGACAAAATAAAATATTTTGTCTGAGGGTAATTTTACTTACTTTATAATTATTGTGTAAAGTTTAACAACTAATAAATTTAACAAATATCAAGACAAGGTTATGGCTTTAGATATTAAGCTCTGAGATGGGAAAATTTAATAAAGTTTTAAAATACTGAAAGTATGGCTATTAGGGTTGTAAGTTATAAGTCACCGATCAGTCACCTCAATGAGGGGACGTGACGTGGTGTAGATGAATATACCAAATCGAGCTTACGAGCGTAGGTTGTGACGTTGTGCTTGCAGTTGTATGCTAGGGTTATGATTTAATATAATGCAAAACTTCAAGATACGACAAGTTAATACTGCGTAGTTCGTTCCAAACTTAATAATTTTAATTTGAAGATTGCCGTGGTTTACGACATTAGGACGTCGAGCACCTCGGTCCCCCCTCGTGACCATGGGTGGTGTAAAGTAGAGTAGAGTACAGTTAGCGTAAATATAACAAATCATTATTCAGGCCCATGTCGTAACAAGGGGGAGACGCGTTTATTTCGATCCTTCGAGGTAAAATTATTCCCCACTGTATAAGGGTGACTACTAGCGACATATATCCAAATACGCAAGAAACATCATCCCCGCAAACCTCGCCAGTTGCCTCTCCGAATATCATGGCGGTGTGAGCACTTAACGTAATTTTCTTAGAAAAAATTTAAAAACCGTGCTTCTAATCTATGGTAAGCCTTATTTTGAGTTTCATGTCTTTCTGCATGTTAAAATTTATTGCAATGTTATTTTATTGGCGCATTCCATTACAGTTCAGATATATTTAAGCAATGTTTGAATACCCCACGTTGTATTTGAAGGTTATATTTTGATCGATGTTTTGAAATTTGGTTGGAGAGGTGAAATGATCCCTCTTCGTGCGTATGAAACGACGATCCCCGGAATTATATTACTCCATTAGTACTTTTAAAAGTTTGTAAGTATTTATGTATGTATGGATGTATGAATGTATGTATGTATGTTTGTTAGGGTCAAACCTTGTTATTAAATTTGACCCCCTTCTCGGTGTCCGATTGAGCTGAAATTTTGCATACCTATGTTAGTCCGGTGACAATGCAATATTATGATACCATCGAGCTCATCTGATGATGGAGCCAGGGTATAGAGACAGAAACTTCTTGATAGCAAATGGTAGGATAATTATATTTGGGCTAGTGTGTTTTGTTATTATGAGTAATTTCTATTACACATGATGACAAGGGTCTGAAGATGAAGCCAAAATATTGCCACTGGAACTCGGCTTTTATATCATATTAATTGAATAATGTAACTTGATAAGTTTCATTTAATTTATAGTTTATTTTCTTTTTTTATTTTTACTTCAAATTTTTATTATTACAAATCATGCTGCGAGTTTATAAACTATTTATAACGACAAAATTGTCCTGAGGAACAAATGCTAAACACTCTTAATGCCGTCAAAGATGGTTAGCCTTATACATCCGCAAGTAGAGAGTTTTCTGGGTCTGTTGTAAAAAGATGAGACAAAAGTAAAAATTAAATAGCTTTAGAAACCTCTAAAATTTTAGATGGCAGACGAACAGTTTTTTGCTGCGAACAGGAAATGGAACTTGTTAATCACATAAGAAACGTGGAGTCTACCTGTGTTTTACCCTTGGCTTAGTAATTAGCAGAAAAAATATATCGCATCCATTTTTCAAAGTAAAGAAAAAGCTGGTATTGATTGGCTTAATGGATTTAGACGAAGAAATCCTGACATCACAATGCGTGGCCCAGAATCGACGACCTCTGCTCACTTAAAATGTTATGTGTAAACACGCTTACATATTTTTGTTGCTTTAAACAAAACACAGGATTTAAATAAACAGCTGGGTGTTTTATTTTGCTAATATTAAATATTGTAGGTATAAAATGATCCCCAGGGATCATTTTATACATCAATGTGTATAAAAAGAACCCTTATTAAACTTTTAGAAAATATGACGAAACTAATATAACACATACATATCGTGAGAAATAAGTATGTAATCACAAAGATAAATAAATTCACCATTCTTAACAACTTAAATCTCATAAAATACGAACCACCACACAACACGGCCCTGACCTACCAGTGTCCATTGATTTTCTGTATGTCTTACCAGGTCGTCAGACGTGAGGGGCTGCCCCACACTTCGCTCACCGGTGCGAGGCTGCCACGCAAAAACTTTCCTACTGGGATGTATTGGATGCTCTGATTCTACCGTGGAATATCCTCATTACGATATCTATCACTCAAAGATACT
This sequence comes from Parnassius glacialis, assembly GCA_033319125.1. Taxonomy (NCBI): domain Eukaryota; kingdom Metazoa; phylum Arthropoda; class Insecta; order Lepidoptera; family Papilionidae; genus Parnassius; species Parnassius glacialis. The sequence goes on along the minus strand of JAVANC010000012.1, from coordinate 7,338,462 downwards.
CCTAGCACAGCCGTTTTGTGATTTAGAACGTGAATGTCAGTACTGTTCCTGTTTCCGTTAAAGCCTATCATACAGTACACTGCTGAATATAGCTTCAAATTGTACCTATGTGTTTTGAGATGTCTGGTGAATCAATAAAACTATTAATCAACTCATACCTTGTCTCTCACCATACTGTAATATGTTGTTCATTGTGCTTATGTCCGATAAGTGATTGGTCCTGCGTTGCTCAGTCGATCAATAAAACAGTCAATAATACAGCTGCAGATTGACTTTACTACGTCACAAAATATCTGTTTCCGTAGACAAATCTTCAGGCTATTTTAAACAGCTTTTTCACTAACAGTTACCATATTTTATATTTCCTTAGATGCAAGGACGTGACTCAAACAAGAAGCGTCGCAGTTTTATTTACCTATATATATATAGTCATATCTTTCTTGAGCGCTTTCTAAAGTTTTCTTCCTGTGTGTATCGGAGCTATTGGAATATATTCAGATTCATTCTTCGCAAACAGTTAATATTGAACTTTAAACGTCATAAAAACTATAAATAAAATAAATGGAGCTCGGAACAATTTCAAATCCATGAAATAAATATTGTTGTTTGTTATTATTTATTTGTAGGTTGCTGACCTACAATTACGGGGCTTAAACCTTGAAAATCCTATATATTTATTTTTATTGAAAATGAGTTCACTCTCGATCTCCATAATATAATTGTCCGTTTCATTCTCTTCCTTATATTTATGTTTGTCCTCTCGACATTATTAAAAAGTGGCAATCAAATACATTTAGGTGGAGCAGAAGCCTACAATAATTTAGAGAATTTACCAAAAGGGCAGATTGTACCACGCTGATTCGATATGGGTTGCAGTCTTCAATATATCAAGGACATACTTGTATTATAAACTTTTCAGTTTTCTGATAAACATGTTAGAAAGAAGAAAACAGATCAAAATGGACAGTTTTTTTATGCAAAAATGTGACAGACGACTTATGATTAGTAATGTTACGGTAAGTGGACAAGTGTAATAAGATAGTAAGTTTTTTTTTAAGTAAGTGTACGGTCTTTACAAACCGCACATTTTTGCACTTAAGCATTTTTACCATATTGTATCATTTTTCATGCTCATCCATTCAGTACGCAATCATTCGCCGTCGCGCATTGTACTCACTATCAATAATATCAGAATAAATTACATAATCAGTTCAAGTCTTTATCATTTTTATCAACTTCTAAGATTGTACAGCACAGCAGCTCGTACATCTTAATGGTCCTTCGAGCATTGATCTAGTGCCGGTAAGAGAAAAGCGGGACCACGCGGTTCGACAACGTGACTTCGTTTCGCCGTTTAGTGCTGCCCACGTATTACCGCCTACTTAGCAAAAACGCTACAAGTTATTTTTAAAAGCTATTGCGCAGTGAACAATTTTCTGCTACCGCATACATCATCACCAGCAGCAGTGATTGGTAAACATCACGCCATCACTCACGAAAAACATTTTTTGTCTTGTGTTTCTGTGTCTGAAGTGCAATAGCGAATCGGTCGAGTCGGCCTCCCACAAGCGGGTCTCACCGACGAGATTGAGAAGGCGCATATATTGCATTGGATACCAGAGCACTTAGCAACAGCTTCACCTCCGTGACTCGGAAGCATCCGTCACCGGATTATCAATCAAATCGTCCATTAATCAAATAAAAATGGAAGATTTACTATCAACTCAGCAACAACTTCTTCAAGCAATGGAGCAGTTATTCACCAACTTCAAGAAAGATGGAGCTGAAAGAAAAACCCCATCTTACATATCAAGGCGACTAGAGACTCTGGATCAGTACTGGAGAGAGTTCCAAGCCAATCATGTCAAGTTGTGTGAGTACGAGGACCAAGACTACACTTATTTCTTGGAAAATCACTTCGAAAAAGCAAAGTCATATTACACCGACTGTCGGAGAATTATTCAGCAACACCTATCTACTGATCAAGAAAAGAAGTCAGTTCTGAGACCTGCTACTCCTTTAGCCGGCGTGACTACAGATTGGCGTCCACCATCAACGGCTGCAACAGCGTCCCCATCAGGTCAGGCCAGCACCAGCCGAGTAGACAGAGGTAACCACAGCAAACTTGACGAGATGTACCGGAAACAAAAAAGCAATTTTAAAGCACTAGAACGAGCAATCAATGCCACTAATCTCGAGTTACTTACCGAAAAGTGGGAGCTCGAGGACAGCTTACGTGACTTACAACTTCGCTGGAATGCCGTGGACTCCTTACACTGGGAGATCGACAGCGAGCTTACCACAGAAGATGTGCAGTACGAAAAAACATACTACATGTTCGAAGACAGCTACAAAAAGATCAAAAAATCAATCAACAGCAAGATGTGGTCCGTATCTCATCAAAAGCATTCTACGCCAAAAATGGAAATCCCTACGTTCAGCGGCAACTATCAGCAGTGGTCATCTTTCAAAGATCTCTTCATGGAAATGATCCACAAGAATAAATTCATTTCAAATGTGCAAAAAATGCAACATTTAAAAAGCAAGGTCAAGGGAGAAGCCGAGAAACTAATACAACATCTAAATATTAGTTCAGAAAACTATGAAACATGCTGGGAAATTCTGAATCATCGGTATAACAACAAACGATTGATTTTTAGTTCTCACATGAACACGCTTTTTGGCTTGCCAACAATACAACACCAATCATCATTTGCCCTGAAAAAATTGCACGACACCACAAAAGAGTGTCTAAGTGCCGTAAAAAACTTAGGCGTGAATACATCAAGTTGGGATCCTTTGGTGGTACATTTGTTGATGCAGAAATTGGACACTGATACACACAATGACTACTTCGAATATCTTGAAGATCCGAGGGAATTGCCTACGCTATCAGGATTTCTAACTTTTTTGGAAATGCGATTCACAGCATTAGAATCGTCTCGACGCAAGAAAGAAGCGCCGCGGAGCAATCAGCAAGCTACCTATCAAGATTCCAAAAAAGCTCAATATTCCAAGGCATACCCGGGTGCATCAACTAAGGCATTTATCAATCATACAAATGTGAAGTCATTGAAATCGTTAGCAAGGAATAAATACACGTGTCCATTGTGCAATGAACAACATGGAATTTTCCACTGTAAATCGTTTCTAGGTCAGACACCAGAATTAAAACGAAAAACAGTGGCAAAATTGAATTTATGCGAAAACTGTCTTTTTGATCATAAAGGCAAGGACTGTTTTTCCGACAAAAGATGCGCGCATTGCAAATGCGGTCACAATACTTTATTGCACGAAGCATACGCATCAAATATCAACGCGAGCGAGCGAGACAGCAACAAAAGAGTTACACAGCAAAGAAACGTGACACATGTTTCACAAGAAAACGTCGCCGAAATCCTCCTGGCAACAGCCCAAATCAAGGTGCTATCAGCTGATGGAAGCTATCTGACGATGCGAGCGCTGATTGATCAAGGTTCACAAACATCACTTATAAGCGAAAATGCCGCTCAAAGACTTGGCCTTCCACGACAACGTTGCAAGGGTATTATTTTCGGGATTGGCACAAAGGAAAATAACTGCAAAGGTATCATCACTATAACAGCATCATCTATGAATTCAGAATACACATTCAATACTGACGTCATCATCATGAAAAGTTTGGTAAACAATCTACCGAACAGATCCTTTGACAAACCGTCATGGAAACGTCTTGAAGGCATACGGCTTGCTGATCCAGACTTCAATATCAGCCGTCCCATAGACATATTACTGGGTGCGAACATCTACTCGAACATCATCATGAGTGGAATCATCAGAAAAGATGAAAATCAACCGATTGTTCAGCAATCACGACTCGGTTGGATCATCTGCGGCAACCTGAAGTCTTATCAGTGTAATGTTGTTCTGCACGATTTACAAAATATTCAGAGGTTTTGGACAATCGAAGACATAGCAGACAACAAAATAACAATATCATCCGAGGATCAATACTGCTTGGAGCATTATAACAACACAACAACACGACGAGAAGACGGTCGATATGTTGTACGTCTGCCCATGAAACCAGGCTTCGAAGAAAAGCTGGGTGATTCAAAGCAGAAGGCCGTGGCACAACTTTATCAGCTGGAAAAGAAATTCGCCAAAAACGAAGACCTCGCAGCAATGTATAAAAACTTTATGCGCGAATACATTGAATTAGAACATATGCAGCAATGTACCCGTAACAGAAACACGATCCCGGCAACGAGTTGCTACCTGCCACATCATTGTGTACAGCGCGCCGAATCGCTTACAACTGCATTACGCGTCGTATTTAACGCGTCATCAAAGACGTCATCAGGCTACAGCCTAAACGACTTGATGTACAACGGACCCAATCTGCAAGCAGACTTACTATCATTGATCATAAGTTGGAGACAGTATAAGGTCGCCTTCACTGCAGACATCGAAAAAATGTTTCGAGCGATCCTCTGCAATAATAACGACAAACATCTACAAAAAATCATATGGCGTGAATCATCAAATCAGCCACTTCAAGAATACGAACTATTAACTGTGACGTACGGGACGAAAGCAGCGCCGTTCCTGGCAATGAACACACTAAAGCAATTAGCACGCGACGAAGGACAGCATTTCCCTGAAGCAGCTAAGGTGTTGAAGAGAGACTTTTTCATGGACGATGTCTTAAGCGGTCAGCACAGCATCCCTAAAATTAAAAACAGATCTGATCAACCTACTCAGATCAGGGGGGTTTAATCTACGAAGGTGGTGCTCAAACAGCAATGAGTTACTACAAGCAGCAGGATCAGACACAGATAGCAATCATCAAATTGGGTTTGATTTCAAGCAGAAAGAATCAACAAAGACCCTGGGACTGCGCTGGAACCCTCAGAAGGACGTCTTCACCTTTGAGCTCAAAATCAACACATCAACAGACAAACCAGCCTCAAAAAGGTCACTACTTTCAGACATCTCAAAGGTTTTCGACCCGGCCGGGTGGCTCTGTCCTGTAACAACAAGATTGAAACTCTTATTCCAATCAGTCTGGAAAGAAGATTTGAAGTGGGATGACCAACTTCCACTAAGCATTGAAGAAGAGTGGTCTAAGATCAAACATGACCTCGAAGGCATCAATCAAATCCAAGTACCAAGATGGCTTCAAAGTTATGAGAACGACGACATTGAGCTACACGGGTTCTGCGATTCCTCAGAACGTGCCTACGCTTGTGTTATCTACAGCAAAATCAAGAGCAAGAAACAAGGTGAACAAGCAGTAGTTCTGATAGCAGCAAAATCAAAACTAGTTCCGACATCAAAAATCATATCATTGCCGAAATTAGAACTGTGTGCCGCTCACTTATTATCAAGACTCATGCAGACAGTCAAACACAGTCTATCAGAGCAAAACATCAAGACCTTCGGCTGGTCAGACTCAACAGCTGTGCTCGGCTGGATCCAAGGCGACATCAATCGCTGGAAGCCATTCGTCGCCAACCGTGTACAACAAATCAAAGAAATCATACCTGCGGACTGTTGGCAGTATGTCAAGTCGACTGATAATCCAGCAGACTGCGCCAGCCGTGGGGTATCAACAGCAATCCTCAAAAATCATCCCTTGTGGTGGCAAGGCCCATCATGGCTGAAAACATATCAAAAAGAAACCACCACAAAAACATACACTACGAATCAAGAAGTGAAGAAAGCAATGCAAACCAACGTCACTATTCAACGTCACAGCTCTGACGTAATCGAAGCGTTGATAAACAAACATAGCTGTATGACGCGAGTGACGCGTATACTTACCTGGGTATTGCGGGCGGTGTCGAATTCCAAACCGAAGACGCCGTATCTAACTGCACCTGAAATCAAACAAGCAAAATACATTATTATAAAGCACATACAAGAAAAGTATTTTTATGAAGAAATACTTACCATCAAGAAGCAGGGGAAAGTGAAGCGTAACAACAAACTGCTGTCCCTTAATCCATTCTTGGATAAAAACGATCTTCTAAGAGTTGGTGGCAGGATCAATAATGCAAGCATCGATGAAAACATGAAGCATCCTCTCATCGTGCCACACAGCGGACACTTCACTGAGCTCATAATCGATCAGGCACACAAGGCCACCTTCCACGGTGGAGCCCGCCTGACTCTATCGCATCTGAGACAGCATTACTGGATTATTGGCGGCAACAGGGCTGTCAAAAAACGCATCCGTGAATGTGTTGTCTGCAGAAGACACAACCCAATCAAATAGACTCAAATCATGGGAGACCTACCGTCAGCAAGATGTAACCCAACCAGGCCATTTTACCACGTTGGTACCGATTACACCGGTTTCATCGACGTGAAAGCAAACAAAGGACGAGGCATAAAAACGACGAAAGGATACGTCGCAGTTTTTGTGTGTATGGTCACTAAGGCCGTACACCTGGAAATGGTATCAGACCTCTCCTCATCAGCATTCCTCGCAGCACTCCGACGAATGGCAGCGCGCCGTGGAGCACCGCGTCACCTGTACAGCGACAACGGGACCAACTTCGTCGGCGCCTACAAACACTTACAGCAGGAATTCATCAATCTTCGACAAGCCTTGGACGATGATTTCTTCGCAGCAATATCAGACATGGAGATCGAATGGCACTTCAACGCCCCCTCGTGGCCTAGTGCAGGAGGTCTATGGGAAGCGGCGGTGAAAAGCCTAAAATTCCACTTACGAAGAGTCATCGGAGCACAAAAGCTTACATTTGAGGAGCTATCAACATTGTTGTCACAGCTGGAAGCGTGCCTGAACTCAAGGCCACTGTGCGCCCTGAGCGAAGATCCCGAGGACATCAACTTCCTCACCCCGTCACATTTTCTGGCGAGTGGCCCCACCCTCACCATCATCGAAACCGAAAGGGACGAGCGCACACGTTGGCAACTGGTACAGAAAATCTTCTACGACATATGGAAGAGATGGCAGTCCGAGTTCCTGTGCCAATTATCAGCTAGAAGCAAGTGGCAACAGAAGCAAAGAAACATGAAAATTGGTGACGTTGTCGTCATACATAACGTCAACTTACCTCCCGGCAAGTGGGCGCTCGCTAGAGTTGTTGAACTTCACCCTGGAAAGGACGATCTGGTCCGAGTGGTGTCCCTGAAAACTAAAAACAACATTATCAAGAGGCCTATTACAAAAATATCACCACTTCTATCAGATGATTACGTTGGTAGCGAGCAAAATTCGGAATCAAGCAATAAGGAGTCTACAGCAAAAAGCACCAAAGCAAAAAGAACGCGAAGCAAAAAATCATGCAACTTCATAGCTTTAGCAATGTTGACTTTACTTACCATCATTTCACCCGTTCAGTGTGCCTTCAACCTACTTAGTCTAAGCAATAATCAGAGCATTTATTTGGACAAAATTTCCAACATGCACCTTGTCAGAGATCAGTGGAAACTCATTGTCTACTACGAAATGAATCCGTACTGGCAAGGCATTGAATTGTATCGCAAGTACTTCGATTATTTGGATAACATATGCTCCAAGATATCCAAACAAACAAAATGTGACGTAATGTTGTCACAACTACGTCATGAGGCCACTGAACTGGACTACTATCATCATATGTTGCTCGGTCAGCAATACACGCGCTCGAGACGCCGGCGCGGGCTTATCAACGGTGTCGGATACCTAGCGCACAGCTTGTTCGGTGTGTTAGACGAAGAGTTTGCTCAAAAATACGAGAGAGACATCAATATAATCAGGATGAATCAGAAACATCTTGCTCTTTTATGGAAAAATCAAACATCCGTGGTTGAAGCTGAATATAACCTTTTGAGTCGAATCGAAGAGTCTATTAACAAGCAGTACAAGATCTTCAATGCCCACATCATAGAGCTAGAAAAAGAAGCCAACATCATAACAAAGGAAATTCAGACCGAAAAAATCATCAATGAATTTATTCTCTCATCCATGATAGCAAACAACATTTTGGCCAATCTTAAAAACATTCAAGAAACGTTGGTGGAGACCATCACAGACATCCACTATGGGCAGTTTAATGTTTATTTATTAACGCCTGAACAACTGAATGAAGAGTTAAATATTATCTCTGGCCAATTATCAAAGGAATTAGCTCTGCCTATAAACAACATCCAAAACAACTTATCCAGACTCTATCATTTACTGGAAGTAAAAGCAAGGATGACAAGCCAATACTTTATTTTCGAGATCAAAATCCCGTTGGTAAGCAGGGATACCTACGAGATTTACAGGCTTATATCTATCCCGCAGCAAGTACAAAAACAGATGGTCCGCATCACTCCTATCGCAGATCATATCGCGATCAACATCCAAAAGGACTCGTACGTACCATTATCAGAAGAAGAAGTTCGAAGATGTACACAGTTCAACGCTGAGACTCACCTTTGCCCGCTACAGAAACCTATTTTCCATATGAATTCGGACGATATTCTCTGCATCAAAAATGAAGACACAGGTCAGTGTGAAATCAAAACTTCGCCCTGCAAGGATATATGGGTTGAACTTAACAAACTAAATACGTACCTGTACTTTTGCTGTAATCAAAGGATGATAAGAATAATATGCGAGCATCATGTTACAGCGCAACGACTTAGCAAGGCCGGTATTATCATTCTCGAGGACGGCTGTTTCATTAAAAGTGAAACATTGACAATATTTTCACACAGAAAGCAGGTCACTAATTATAATATCAAGCCCGACCTTGCAAAGATAGACATACCTCCAATCAATGATGTCATCAACCTATCTATTCCTCTCCAAAGGCTCGAGAAATTCGACGAGTCAGAAAATGAGGAGAATCGAAAACACTTGTCAAGTATTGGACACCAAATAGAGCAGCTGAAGACAAGCAACGCTGATACAGAGATGGTAAATCAGTTATCAAACCACGACCTACATCAATATGTGCTTATTTATCTTCTGCTGGGAGCAGCTATACTAGCATCAACATTAATCGCCTTGCGGAGTCTACGCCGCAGATGCGCCGCACGTATACAAGGTCCCTCTCAAAGCGAAAGATCAGCTGGCTTGAATGTACAGTTCACTGGCACGAACCGAAACACAGAGCAAGCAACATCGGTCGAGCCCCGCGGTATCGCAGTTACGTCATCGGGTGAACTGAGTGCACGCGCACTGGATAAGTCGACGTCGCCTACAGTTTGCAAACGTTTTTGTGATCTTAGTGCAGTGTAGTGAAGTGTGAAATTTATAAGTTTTTTAATTGAAATTTATAAGCTAATTTTTATAGTATAATCATCGTTATCAATTAGTATCAATTTGTAATCGCCTATCAATCATCATCTGTTCTCTCTCTCTCTCCCCGCAGCATGTACGGTCTTTACAAACCGCACATTTTTGCACTTAAGCATTTTTACCATATTGTATCATTTTTCATGCTCATCCATTCAGTACGCAATCATTCGCCGTCGCGCATTGTACTCACTATCAATAATATCAGAATAAATTACATAATCAGTTCAAGTCTTTATCATTTTTATCAACTTCTAAGATTGTACAGCACAGCAGCTCGTACAGTAAGTAAGGTAGTAAGTTACTGACAACTGCAACGTCGGTAGAATTTCAGGTGCGTTGCCTTCCTTTAAGAAAGGAGTAAGCACTTTTCTTGAAGGTCCATAAGTGGTATGGCCAAGACATTGCTTAAAATACAAGCATACATACCGAAATCTTATTTAAAAATACACAGTTAAGATTGTCGCCAATTTTGCTACCAGTGATTGGAAGTTTGACTCTTTGAAATATTATTTATTATTTTCATTGAGATTCTATTTTAAAAAACTATTAACTATTGTGTGTTTTGTCTTTGTATTTATGGTAGATTTTCGTAGATTTTCGGTAAGTAGTTGAAATGTTATCAAAATGCAGATGCTTTGTCACCCCTGAGGACTAAGATGGAATGCCTCGTTTTCAGGTAAAAGGGGTCTCCGGTTCTCTACACTCACCATACGAAGCATAGTCGCATCAAGCTGCTATTTTACGCTAGTATTCTGTGAGAGCGCAATCCTACTCCGGTCTATCTGAAAACTACGCTACGGGAGCGGGTAAATATAGCTCCATCAGTTCTTCGTCTAAGCCTTACCTTTCAAATAAGAAAATAGCAATGATCGACTACTGCTAGGTAGTAGAAAAAGGTAGAAGAGTGGTACAAACCAAAACGAATCCCTAGACCTACCATGGAGCCAGATCTAGTAACAACGCGATGAACAGGAACGTTAATCATATTTAGGAATTTACCCCCGACGCAAACAGAAGTGTGTATATGTTTCGTGCATTTCGGTGTATCTGTATCTGAATGATCGTAGCTTTCAAATGGATAAACCAATTGAGATCTATTTTTTAACTGAATTCAATAATTTTCAATTCGATTGTATTTTTTTCTGTGTTACCTCAGAACTTTTTTCTAGATGAACCGATTTTTATTATTTTTTTTTGTTTTAAAGTTAGTGGTCCCACATTAATTTGATCAAAATCTGACCTTATTTGAGTTATCCTTACAATTACCATTACAGCCCTTCACAAGTCCACTGCAGAACAAAGGCCTCCCCCAAAGAATGCCACAAAGCACGGTCTTGAGCCACCTGCATCCATCGACTTCCTGCATGTCTTACCAGGTCATCACTCCATCTCGTGGGGTGACGCCCTACACTTCGCCTACCGGTACGAGGCTGCCACTCAAGAACCTTTCTTTCCCATCGGTTGTCGGTTCTTCGAGCTATATGGCCGGGCCACTGCCACTTCAGCTTACTAATCCGTTTGGATATGTCGGTTACTCTGGTTCTACTGCGGATATCCTTATTCCTAAGTTTATCACGCAGAGAAACTCCGAGCATAGCCCTCTCTATAGCTCCCTGAGCGACCTTGAGCCTCCTCATACGGCCAGCAGTGAAGGACCACGTCTCAGTTCCGTAAGTCATCACTGGAAACACGCACTGGTTGTACAATTTCGTTTTCAGATTTTGAGGTATGTCTAACGAGAAGATGTGTCGTAGTTTCCCGTACGCTGCCCAGCCGAGTTGAATCTGTCGATTGACCTCTCGGTCGAAGTTGGACTTACCTAGTCGGACTATTTGTCCCAGGTAAACATACCCGTCAACAACTTCGAGCTTAGTGCTCCCAACAACTATCGTCATAGGTGTGACATGGATATTAAACATAATCTTTGTTTTGTCCATGTTCATCTTAAGACCTATTCGTTGGGAGACACTATTGAGGTCATTGAGCATAGTGCTTAGATCCTCCAGCGATTCTGCCATAAGGACTATATCGTCGGCAAATCGAAGGTGAGTGATGTACTCGCCATTGATGTTAATACCGTATTCTTTCCAGTCCAGAAGCTTGAAAACGTCTTCCAATGCAGCGATGAAGAGTTTCGGGGATATAAAATCACCCTGTCTTACACCTCTCTGCAATTGGATAGGTTTCGTACTCTGGTTCTGTACTCGGATAGCCATCGTAGCTCTACTGTACAAACACTTCAGCACTTCGATATACCGACAGTCAACTTGGCACCGCTGAAGGGACTGCAGCACCGCCCAAATTTCGACGGAATCAAAGGCTTTATCATAGTCCACATACGTCAGACATAGTGGCAAATTGTACTCTTCGGACTTCTGTACAATTTGCCGTAGGGTATGTATGTGGTCTATGGTGCTAAAGCCCTTTCGGAAACCGGCTTGTTCAGGAGGCTGGAAGTCGTCAAGTCTGCGCGCGAGACGATTCGTAATGACTCTCGAAAACAGCACGTAGACGCGGCTCAGAAGGGAAATCGGTCTGTAGTTCTTCAAGCGAGCGTTGGCGCCTTTCTTGAAGAACAAGGCCATCGCACTTCTGCTCCACGCCTCCGGTGTAATGCCACCATGGAGGATGGAATTAAAGAGCTTCTGAAGGATTTCAAGTACCGGTCTTCCACCCGCTTTCAGAAGCTCCGCTGTAATTCCATCCTCGCCTGGGGCCTTGCCGTTTTTAAGGTGCTGGAGAGCCATTCTAATCTCGCTCAGACTGACGTCCGGGATATCTTCGGAATAGTGTCGGATAAGACTCGCTCTTGGATCGTTACTCACACTTGCGTGTGGCTCCAACGATGACGTGTACAGTTGCCCATAGAACCTCTCAATCTCACTCAAAATCTCAGGTGCCCCGGAAACGATGCTGCCACATTCGGTCTTCAGCTTGGACAGTTGGCTCTTTCTGGCAGACAGATCTCTGGCAAAGACTTTGGAGCCTTGGTTCCGCGCGATCGCTTCTTCAATACGAGCTGTATTGAAGTTGCGTAAGTCCCGCCGCATGCATTTGGAGATCTGTCTGTTCAGTTGCCTGTATGCTGTCAAATCTGTTGAAGAATGTAGCCTCATATCCCGTCTAACAGCCATGAGATTAAGAGTGTGATCGGAGAGTTTTTGTGTTCTTCTGCGGCGGGTCTTGCAGAACTTAGCTCCGACCGCATGGACAGTTTCCACGAGCTTGTCATTCATATCGTCCACTTCATTGCAGTCTTCTAGGCACTGAAAACGGTTTCGTAACTCGAGCTGAAAGGTTTCGGGACTTTGGATTAGAGCACGAGGGGGACGGAGCGTTGACTTCATCAGACGAGACCTCTCCAACTTAACATTTAGGTTCAGTGTGCCTCTAATCATTTGGTAATCGCTGCCGGTTTTCACCCTCGCGATCACTGAGACATCACTGAACAGTTGTCGTCTGGTCGTCATAATGAAGTCAATCTAATTTTTTGTGGAACCGTCGGGGCTCGACCAGGTCCACTTCCTGTGGGGCCGCTTCTTGAAGAAAGAGTTCATCATAAAGAGTCTCTCTTTCTCCATGAAGTCGGCCAGCTGTTGGCCCCTTGGGTTCCGTTGCCCTATTCCAAATTTCCCTACTTTCAGCTCACCGTTCTCTCTTGTGCCTAGTTTTGCATTGAAGTCTCCCATTAACACCGTATATTGGGCTTTGGAGGAATGCATGGCTCTAGAGATATCCTCATACATTTCCTTCACCTTCTCATCGGGGTGTGCCGATGTTGGTGCGAAAACCTGTATGACCTTCAGCGAATACCGTTTGGTGATTCTGAGTATAAGGTACGCAACCCTCGTCGACACACTCCCGATCTTTACAATGTTGTTAACGAGAGACTTGTGGACGATAAATCCGACACCACCTTGGGACAGATGGTCGCCCTCCCTTTGATAGAGCAAGTTGCCGGATTCGAGGATTACCGTGTCCTCCCCCTCTCTTCGGACTTAGGGTAATCTTATAATATGCCAGCGCAACTTGTCTATCTCTTCTTCCAGCTCCACGATCTTCTCGTCAGTCCTCAGCGTGCGTGCGTTGTACGTTGCCAGGTCGAGTCGTCGTAGGTGGCAACCGAACCTCCACCGGAGATTCTTAGCACCCCCTGCCCCGCCGTTACCATGGTCGCCACCGTAGACAGGAATAGCGGGGCCGACGGGGACTGGGGGCCGTCTGTTTGTTGCTTTAGTCATTGGGGGGTATTTGCTATAGTTGCCACGCTTGGCGAGCGGGTTGGCAACCGCAGTTATTTTATTGTCATTTTGGCTATTATCAGGAAAATGCTGCTGCCCATCTCCCGCCTGTTTCCCTCTGTCGCCTTTTACGACACCCACGGGAGGATATGGGGTAGTGGATATTCTTGACCGCCACTACACGGCACAGTTATCCTTAATAATGCGTATTTAATTGACCTCGATGACATTTATGATGTTATAGTTGAGTTAATGTTAAAGTCGATGTACAATTTTTTTAAATTTTTTACTTATTTTGTTTGAAATATGTCTTGATGGAGAGTGTTTTTAGCTATGATTCAAAAAAATATTTTCAGCCGTGTAGAGATCATCAGCTTTTTTGTTATGGGGAATTTTTAAATTTTCAATTTAAATTATATTATTACTTTTTATTTTCATTGGACATTCTTCGTTGTCCTTCCCCGGTTGAGTGGACCCATTTGTGCTACAACTATACAATTAATATAGCTGCAGCATGGCTCTATCACGTTAAAAGCGTCTAAAATGTTACGACGAATTGATGCCGCAGCCATAACATAGCCGCAGCTTAGCTCTATCCCCTTTTAAAATATATAGCGGTATAATCATATCGCTAACACCGAGTATAAACCACCCAGACAGACAACGAAAACTAACGGCAAAGGCGCAAAACGTCTGGAATCGCGACATTATGGGAGGCCCATATCCAGCAGTAAACTTCTGAACTTCGAATTGCTGATAAAGACAGCACTGATAAAGAAAGAAGAATGTCCAACAGCACTTGCAGAAGAGTACGCATGTTTGTATGTATGTATGCATGTCTATTTTTTGTATGCTTAAACGGCTTGATGAACTTTAATATATGAGTTGTTGTTAGATTTGTCATAATCGTAATATAAAAGTTTCCTCCTTTCAGTAAAGTTGCGTTTTTTTTAATAAACGATTTTTAAATGATTTCAGCTAAAAATTTATCCTCACTTTTCATTTAGGCTCATGCAGGTTAATAAAAGCAAAGTTACTATATAGGCTTTCATATTAATGTTTAAGTAAAAAAATAACCACACATAGCATTGATGAAAAGAGGGTTAAAGGGCATTTTTTCACTTTGATGCTCTCTACGCTTTTCCGGTAACACTGCTTAAAGTAAATACAGCACTCAACTCCGTAAGAAGTACTCGTAATTCATTTATACTTTGGTCCCGCAGGAAAGTTAGTGGCGGCATATTTAATAAAAGTGTAATATTCTTTTAACGATCCCATTTTTTATCACATTCGCCTTCCACCTTCTGTACTATTAAATTTTAGTCACAATTTTTATGTAGTCAGCTTTATTTTTTGCTCAAGCTTCTTTTTCTACACAAGTAAATAACACAATTTGTACTTTGAATACAATAGAATGGGAAATAATATTGGCAGTGATGTCCTTGTCCAATCACGACATTATCAGACCCATATCAAGAACCACCCCGACTCGAGACGCTATATACATTCGATATCTTTGCACAAATATTCACTTTGAGATAGATTTAACCTAACTTGATTGAAGTAAGTCGCTCTATTGACCAGAGAATATTTAATACATTTAATATATATTCATAGAACAAAGTATGACAAATAATTTTTATAGTGAGGTCTGAATTCACAACAATTTTAAACAATAGAATTGTTAAGTATAGCTTAAAAACATTATGACTCCTTTGACATTATATAAATAACTAACACATCTTCAATATTTTATTTTCATTTAATTATATACAATATTAAAAACTATAATAATAAAAAATTTAAAACTGATAACTTAATATATACTTATATAAATTTTATAATGTGTATTGTGTTTTAAAATATTTCTTAGTGTCCTTGGTCTAGGAATTATAGTTTCCATATTTATGTGAGAATTGCAACAAATAAGAACGTGACAAGTGTATTAATTGCCTATCAAGTCCTAGAAGCCGATAAATGGAATATTGTCTTTTGTGATTGTGTAGACGATAGACAAAACACCAATCATTTAATAATTTCTTATATTTACGCGAAGACTACACATTAAATTAAACTACTTTTGACGGAATTTATCGCATTTAATTAAACTTTTTTAATTTCCGACGTTTCCAGTGCTTTACACCACCCATGGTCACGGGGGGGGGGGGGGGGGGGGGCTGAGGTGTTGTGTTTGAAGTCCCGATGTCAAAGTTAGCCCGGTTACCTTCAGTTTTTGAATATTAATTTTTGGTCCAATCTACGCACAGTGAGATTACTGTATCTTGAAGTCTTGCAGTGGTATGCTTGGGTTTGGATTTAACTTTATTAAATATAATTGCTATAGATTTCGCAAATATCAGTTTCATCTCTCTTACAAAGCAATAAGAACCGTGGCCGAGCTCACTTGACTTCTGTTGTATACTAGCGCCATCTATTATCTATCTACGGAAGCGGTTGCGATGTATATCGATATGAAAATTTGGCGCGCTAAATACTTCGTTCTTTATTTAATACATTTCCATAGATGTCGCTACATGGTACCGCTAAGTAGGATTAACTCTAGTTTAATACATATCAATTCTAAATATTATGGAGTCTAAGAGCTAAGCGCTCGCTGTGAAATTCACGGTACGCGAACAACCCGGGTTTGAACCCCGCCGATACCAATGAAATTATTAATTGCAATTTAAAGTGCCGATTTACTACGTTCTGAGCTGTGAAGAAAAACATCGCGAGGTATCCACCAATTATGAGAAATAAGAAAAAAATATTTCGTAGACATATTTTGACAAGACCGAGGTGTTTGACGTCCCAATGTCATAGTTAACCACGTCTACCACCAAATTAAAATTATTAATTTTTGTTACGATCTACGCAGCATGAACTTACAGTATCATAAATCTTGCAGTTTTATGCTTGGGTCGGGATTTAATTTTATTAATTATATAATCCCAAGCAGATGGGAGCACCCAGCCATCTTATCTATTGAAATAAGGAAGTTTTTTATTTTATTTTAATAGCCTCGCGAATCATTGAAATAACAAAGTTTTTTATTTTATTTTAATAGCCTCGCGAATCATCCTTGGAAGAAATCGGTGTTCTTTAGCGAGGATTTGTGGTCTATCAAATCTAATGTAGTGACGGAGACAATCCTGTACGTGTTCACAGACTGCAGAATTCATGGAGCGTTGATTCTTCACATCAGCTATGTGTTATTGAATGCGGGTTTTTATGGACCTTTTAGTTTGTCCTATATAAGAGAGACCACATTCAAAGTCAAGCTTGTACTTTCCTGGGTAGTTGCTATCCCCTTAACTGTTCCTTTCGCCAAATAGCACTGCTTGCACTGCTGTGTTCTGATCTTAAGCGTAGGTTTATGGCCAAATAACGAAACGCTACTCAATTTAAAGATGTTAAGTTTCATACTGTCTTAGTCAGTTTGATTTAAAGTGATAGAGACAGCACGAGCTTTAACGGCATCTTAAAATTGAGTAGCATTTGAGTATTTTAGCAATAGAGAGTTGGTTTGATTTTTTTGGTGTTTTTGTTTTTTTATTATAAAAACGTTACCCCCACGCTAGAATTTTCGCCTGTATCGTGGAGGCTGTTTACAAACATAAATTGAACAAGGACAAGCATCCACCCGAAGCCATTATTTGTAGCCCATACAAATACTTTGTTCCATGTGACTCCACAGTTCCCAGCGCACCAACGCATTGCTGAGTTTCTGCGCTACGAAGCCGTCAAGAAGTCGATATAATCTACAGGCTGTGAGGCATAATAGCCACCTTTGTTTAAAGTTGGCTTCTTGTATCCATGGAATCTAATAGTCATTTACCATCGAGTGTACAAATTAGAGACCTTCAAGAAAAGACCTAAAGAGACCTACACTTTTCTAAAAGGCCGGCAACGCATCTGCAATTCCCCTGGTGTTACGGTTGTTCATGGGCGGCGGTAGTCACTAACCATCAGGTGAGCCTCATGCTCGTTTGCCCCTTCTTCTATAAAAAAGTGACTGTAAGTTTATTTGTCTCTTCAGTTTTATAAAAAAACCATAGTGAGCCTACTTTTAGACATTCTGTTTTACATAAAAAGCGTACGAATTGCACCCTCTCCTCATGTTTGTGTTACACGTTTACAAATTGACGACGCTTATCGTTGTGTCACCTGTATTGGAAATATACATAAGTAAAATAGTCACTTCTTTGCAAAATGCTTACAAAATTCCACCATAATCGCATGTGATAACGTTTAAATCCCATAAAAGTCGACTATTACGAATCTCATTTAATAGTGTACACGAAAATATTTTTTTTCAAACACTACAATGCAAAGACTTAAAAACCAGCATTAGTAGGACCTTACAGGAAACACCACTCAGAAGAATTACGAGGAATTACACGGCTCTCGGTTTGGTAGCCCCATTGAATTGGGGACAATCTTTTCCAGTTTGATTTTCTGTCAAGCGCCACTTTTTGAGCATCACTACTATTTACGGTGTTAAATTGAATGCCCTTTGTAGTTGTTGGTTTATCTAGTTATAAATATATTTTTAATATAAGGTTTACTGTAGTGAAAATAAAAAGAAGATTTTCCTTTTGCTGCCAACCATAGAAAATTGATCAAGTTTTAGCATACCTGATGGTACAAATTACTTTGAAAAAAATAAATTTATAACCTAAAAGTGATTCAGTAGGAAACATTGCGATTTGGTAGCGACATTCAAACAAATAAATTAAACCGTGTAGAGTGAATTAATCTTTAAAAGTAGTGTACGAAACTTTTTAATATATTAGAAGGATCTTGTGGCTTCCGAACATTCAGAGAATAACAACGTAAAATAATGATATTTTACCTATTAACAAGGCGTTCCTTCTAAGTTCTCCGGGGGAACAACGCATCTACATTTTGATTTTTAATCGAGAATAGATAGCATTCATTTAACATCAGACAAGCTACGGGCAGCAGTGTGCAAGGCGTGAAACGGCTGTTACTGCCGTCGTGAATCAGCCTGCATAAGTGACGTTCAAGGAAAATATTCTCTACAACAGGGAGGTACATATCCAGCAGCGTACATTTATGGGTTTTTATAAGTACGATGGAAAAAAGTTATAGTCTAAAATTAAAGTCTCGTTAGTGCAGTAGCAAAATTGACTGTTCAGAGGTTGTACGTTTGCTAACATGCAATTTATGTTTATCACATGCCTCCACAATAACAGAAAAAAAAATAGTTTGGGAATAACGTGTTTTATCTTTATATATAAAAATTACGTGTCACATTGTTTGTCTGCGATGAACTCTAAAACTACTGCACTGATTACAATGAAATTTTGCACACTGTGTGCAGTTTGGTCCAACTTGAGAGGTAGGAGAGTTCATATCCCGTTAAGTGACCCTCAATATTTTTATTGGTAATTTAAAGATTTTTATAGGGCAAAGTAGGAGAGGGCAGTACGACGTCTGCCTGGCCATATAGTAATTGTATAAAAAATATAACGGCTCTCTATACTACCTCATCATAGAAGTAAACGCAACGAGATTTTACGATTAGCAAAACTTTTACTCAATAACCCTCAAAACTGACTAGCATCTATTTCTTATTTGCGATAAATGAAAACCAGTAATTGCTTTCGTGCGTGTAATTAGAAAAATATTTTGGTTTACTTGATAGACTATCTCCCAACTGTAATCACAAAAATAATCACCATTCCCTATGACGAGAACCCCGTGAAAGCTGAAACAGATAAGCAGAGAAAATATCTGGACCTGGCTCACGAAGTGAGCGACATATGGGGTGGTCTGCCGACCGAAATTATTCCTGTGGTCGTTTTTGTAAAGAGGCTAACCCCTGTCAGTCTCTCAGGTCATCTGAGACGACTGGGAATCTGTGAATGACCGCTCCAGGCTCAGATGCAGAAGGCAGTGCTCCTCGAAACCGCCCGCATCGTCCACCGGTTTCATTCCCTTTCTTCCTATCCCTCGGCCGTTTGGTCTCCTCAGCCGAATGCTTTCATCTGGATGGTTTTTTTATTTATTTATGTATTTTAATGTATTTATTTTGTTTTACTAATATTTATGTATATTTATCATTTCATACTCTATGAATATCCCATAATATTAATAATTTATTATTTATTCACAAAATTTTGGTTAACAAAGCTAAACAATATACTACTATAGGCAGAGAGAGTCTGGTGTAAGTACTAGGCGGAAGCCTGTGTTCCGGATCACCAGGTTCTTCCCCTCGGGATATTATAACATAGCTGAACTTAACTTGCATGTGAGACATCATATTGTAATGTGTGGTGTGTGTGTGTGTGTGTGTGTGTGTGTGTGTGTGTGTGTGTTTTAAGTGTGTGTATATGTGTGTGTGTATGTGTATGTGTGTGTGTGTGTGTGTATGTGTGTGTGTTGTGTATGTATGATTTATCCAGTATTGATACTATGTGTATGGAATAAGAAGATTTTCAATGGTATTAATAGGTAAGTTTTAATACTGGATAAATCATCATACATACACATACATAAATACATACACATACATAAAATAAAATAAATATATCAAAATACATACATAAATAAAAAACAACCAGATGGAAGCCTTCGGTTGGTGATTTCACTTTTAACAGTGGTAGAGCCACGCGGCATCTTTTCCTGTCGCACGGATGGGCCGGCTCGAACCGGGGTGGTACCACGATCTCACAGAACACCAGCGTGAAGTAGAGGTTTACCTCCGCGTTTCGCTTGGTGAGTGCAGGTGGCCGGAGGCCCTTTTATTGAAAATGAGGCATTCCATCTTAGTCCTCACGGGTGACAACGCATCTGCATTTTGATTTGTAATAGAGGATAGATGTAGATGTCTATGGGGCGCAGAAACCACTTACCATCAGGTGGACTGTGTCCTCGTTTGTCACCTATATCCTATAAAAAAAATCTTGTTTTTAATCACTTTGATGTTAAACACTATTTGGCCGTCGCGAACAAATATATAACATTAGCTAGGCTTGAACTATATGCCTTAGTTATGCGCGCAAAGTTAGTACCCGACGTTTACGTTTCCTTGACATTCGCAGGCATCCGATCGAAAACATTTACTTATTTTAAGATTCGGAAGTCGCACTTTGTTAGGTGTCTTCTTTACCGCATAAGTTCAACACCTTTGTTGTAATAACAACTGTGTTTCGCAGATAGAATCTTATTTATTACCGAATGATTTTTATCACATATCAGGGTCGGAAACCCTGCAGATCATAGTTCGCGTGAGCTGTTACCAACGCAAATTTTAAATTGGCTTTTTGAGTTTCCTTACTGTTAAAGAATGGCCTGTAGAAAGGTCCGCAACGACACATATAAGCTTAACAGAGGAGTAGACTGTGTCGTTTGCAGTTAATGAGATGGAAGAACACCCATTTATCTCGTTAGGTTCTAATTGGAATAAATATCTAAAATCCATCGTTTATATTTTAAGGTTATAAAAAAATTACCGCGCAGCAATTAAATTAACAGTGTCCGATGTAGAGATTTCTGAAATCACAGACATTAAAATTATGGAAAGTAGCGCTTTTGCCGACAATATAAATATATCAAAATGCACAACCATGCTCATCAATTTTACGGAAGTTATCGCCATTTATTGCAGACGGTCTGCTTCGAGTAAGTGATGGGTTAGATTATTATTCATCTTTATCGGATTCCCAAAAGCATCCAATATTGCTAGAAAAAAGAGGCATATTGTTTATCTTATATTTAATTATTATCAACATAAGAATTTCACGGCGGTCTTCAGTATTTACTAGCTGAATTGCGTAGTAACGTAACGCACTCATAGAACATCTGTTTTAGTCATAAACCTAAACCTACTTACCTTATGATGTCTGCTTTGCCTGATTGCTGCTTAGAGCAGTGCAATTTAATTCCCCACACAAGTGTGGATTTTTCAGGTCTACTTTATGTTACATTGATACGTAATCGTAGTACACGAAGTCAGAAGGCTTGTTTATGTTTATTCGTATGCCTTAAAAATAATTTTAATTAAAATTAATTTTAAAACATTTAGAACTAGCGGCTAATATACGTTCCGCTAGTTTTTTTTAGATATTTATATTCATTTAATAACACGTTACCTCAAAAATCTAATTTAAATTAATCTTCTTCAATACATTCACTGCCTCTCTCGTTAAATTGTTCCCTGTGCATGTTTATGTTGATATAAATATTGGGGTTATTTCTGTCTTACGTTTTCATAACATGCAGTCATTTATTTACTTATCTGTTACATTTCTGAGGATTTCCATGTTCTGACAGCAGTATCGTATAAATATCTTGAAGTGCATAAACGGAAAAATATTCGGAGTGGAAAACCAGAAGCCTCGACGCGTGAAATATATTATCATAAAACATCCTACGCGGGCACGTTCTGGTGTCCGGCGGCCAAGTGTTATTTCTGTTTTGTTTTACTCTATTCGACTATTTGTAACGAGTATTATAACGATTTAAATCGTGATTATAATAATATGTATAGTGACGTCGGTGTGCGACACATTCATGAGCGGTGCTGTATGTGTCGACTGCGTGAAATATCAGAAATATCGTATCGGTCCCGATAGATAGGTATCCTGTTTACGCCAGATGTAAAATATCGCATCGGTGACGGGGAGCAACATCAAATTTGCACTACCTCTGGTACTGTGAAAGGCAATTTACCTGCCGGTAATAATTAGTATTATAGCAAATCTTAACAAAATACATCAACGAAAGATCGTGTCCTGCAGTAGATTTTATGGGCTGTTAAAGAATAGACTGCAATCGTCATGGATTCCATAATTCAGTTAATAAATAAAATGAGATAATTATTTACTACAAGCTATCTTTAACTGTATCATTACGCTACTACGAGTATATCGTAGATTGTAAAAAGGACTTCGCGCCTCTTTATGCGGAATATATTTGGTTAAGTAGATTTTCATGTAGACCTGTGCATAAAATATGTTATTTTCCCGTACATTTAAAGAATCCTCTGAGCACTTACACATTATTCGTGTTTTGGTGGCTAACAGCATTACACAACGTAGTTATGGTGTTGAATATTTCTATTAAAAAGAGTTCGTGGAAATAAATGATTTTCTGTGAAAGACTGGAACAGTTTTCAGAGTTGGTATGTTTAAAATACTTTTCTTTGTATCTTTGACATCTAATGTAGTATACACACGCACATTTTTATTATATAGAGTATTAATCCGTGCTTTTATACGTCCAACAGCTGGGAACAGGTTTCTTGTCATTTCAGAGAGAGTAATGGAGCAGTTTCACTACCATACTGCTGCAATGTGTGTTGGCGAACTTCACATATCCTCATAATATTGTGTTTCTTAGATATTCAGGTTTCTTGAAGATGGTAAATCAACACATCAGCTTGCATGCAATAAACAATTTCATTGGTACTGGCGGATATCGAATAGTCCTTGCTCGTGTATTATGAAATTTATTTACAGCATATTTTTAATAGCATATTGATATCGTCATTTTCTGACTATCTTATTCCGACTTCTGCTTAAGAAGTATTAACTTTTTTATGAATTTATTATTTATAACAAGCAGGTATATAAGCAGGTGTGTAATTAACTATCAAATATTTGGATAATAATTTAAGAATAATGGTCCCCGAAACCCTTCGTTAGGTTTCTCTTCTTAACTTATATTACTATAAGTAACGTAGGGTATGATCCACTGCCACTAGATCCACGACCTACCACTTTAGTCTAGTGGTTGTAACCGGAATTGCTAATCACTTGGTTCCGGCTTTGGAACGAGTCGCCGCGTTGGAGAGAGCCAAAAATCAGTTTGCGGGTTTTTTAGTCAGAAATGCTCAGATCCAGGCCGGAGCCATAAAGATAGCGGTGTTTTATCACCGTGCCTTGGAAAAAGCATAAAGTCGTTGGTCTGCCTGGTCGCTCTCCGGTATTATTGGATAAAACGCACGCAGTGATTATATACTGTTTTGTGTGGGATATTGAACAATGAGAGTGAGTAAATAAAGAGTGCATCTGTGCTTGCGCACACACTCGTGCTATAACCCCAACTTGTGCAGATGGTTAGCCTCCGTTGAGTTTGGCCGCCATTACTGAAATTTAGTCTGGAAGATATAATCATAATTAAGATTTTTTTATATGATAAGGGTGACAAACGAGCACACAGTCCACCTGATGGTAAGTGATTGCTGCGGCCCACAGACATCTACATCTATCCTCTATTACAAATCAAAATGTAGATGCGTTGTCACCCGTGAGAACTAAGATTGAATGCCTCATTTCCAGTAAAAAGGGCCTCCGTCCACCTGCACTCACCAAGCGAAACGCAGAGGTAAACCTCTACTTCACGCTGGTATTCTGTGAGGTCGTGGTACCACCCCGGTTCGAGCCGGCCCATCCGTGCGACAGCAAAAGCTGCCGCGTGGCTCTACCACTGTTAAATGTTTATTATACTTTTATATTTATATGTATCCTATATAGCTTTACGTATTTTATTGATCTATATTTATGTACAATCAGACAAAACTACTATAAAACTTTGACATAATATTGAATCAAAGCTATTTTTTGAAAAGCACTAAAATACAATCCTGTATTTTAGCTTTGTTAGCTGGAGTTCAGGTTGACATTCACTTTAATTTGACAAAGCCAACCGCGGTTAAGTTTTAAGTAGCGCACATTCCTTTGTAGAATAAATTTTACGAGATTTTGTTTATTCATATTCAGGTTAGTTTTTTTTAATTGCGTAGACACTATGAATTTAGTTTATCGAGAATCAATGTGTGATTTATTGTTATTAGGAGGCCTCTGCTGCTCATCTCCTAATTTGCTTCCCATTATCGCCTCTTATAACGCCCACGGACAAATGGGGGGATGGCACAGCATATATTATAGATGATGGATACTCTCACCCGGCCACCATACAGTATAAGTACACAGTTCACCATCAGTTTATTAACCAAATTTAATTTTCGTTCTAAAATTTCAATTTAAATTTAAACAAATTTTCCTGTAGAATGATTTACAACAAGTTATAAAAACATTGATAACAAAACATTTTGATTTACAATAAATTGAACAGAAATATATTTTAAGTTTATATGGATTTATGGAACGTAATTAAAAAAAATATCTCTAACTGTTTTGTCGAAATTTATTCGAGGCACTAATAATTTGTTGAAACAGTAATTTCCCAAAGGATATCTCGGATTAAGCGAAGACCGATAAGCGATTTTAAAATTTCGCCTTTTAGTTACATTATTTTGTTTTCAACCATTGTTTATTATACTTATGGTACAGAATATTAACAAAAAAAAAGTATAAAATTAAAAATTGAATTTTTTTTTACACAGACAACATAACTAATGAACTAACTATATATTGTGATAATAGTAATATATCCTGGGTGTTATAGCACAAAAACATGACTGTCCTATAATAAGGCAAATTATTAAAGTCCTGTATATGTTTTTTTTTCACCAACGATATACGTTCAGAAAACAACAAAAAATGTGTGCTTACATCTGATACAATACGATTGTTAGGTGAAAAAATGCCTAAACTAGGTAAACCTGTATCTTAGGTCACCAGGTCTATATATATATTATACTTTTTCTTAATTGTGTTCTTATCAAAATCTACCATCCAGGCTAACTGGATGATTGGCGGTCCACCACTGTGCGATTTGGAAGATGTTTTCTTTCTCACACAACTTTCTTGTGGAATCGATTACCATCAGCGATTTTTCCGGACCAATACGACTTAGGGACCTTCAAGAAAAGAGCCTCTTTTTTAAAAATCTATGATTCTCCTGGTTCCCTGGTCCCTGGCTCCCCTCTCCTATAAAACAAGAAAAAAGGAACTTCGTTTTAAAACTGCGTTTGTCAACCCGCTTGCCAAGTGTGACAACTTGGCAAAATCCCCTTATATGGGGGTGGCCTTTGTTCATTACATTAAATATATTTTAATTTACTAACACCTTGTACATTCAATTGGACTAAAAATTATTTTAATGAAACTTAATTACCCTTTACTTGAACAACGTTAAGAAGTTAATTTCTCTCGGCTCGTAAATTATTCGGAATCAGCAACCGCTAGTTAAATTCGCTTTCAGTCCAAGATGTTGTCTGTAATTAGTGCTGTTGTTGGAACTTAGTTGCATTTAACTATGTTGTCGGAAGTTTTGAGTTACCTCGATACGTTTATATAAAATTGTGTTTGTTTCACATACGTTCACACCCACACAATGAAATAAAGGTGCATACAAACACATGCATATCTAAGTAAAGTAAAGTTGCAGCCCATTTACGTTCCACTGCTGGGCACAGGCTTCCTCTCATTTCTGAGAGGGTTTTAGGGCAAGGAAATGTCCGCCGCGCTGCCCCAATGCTTGTTGGCGAACTTCACATGTCTTCGAAATATTTTTTTTTCTTATTTCTCAGCATATCTATGCAAAATAGTTTGCGATTGAAAATAGGCACCGACGAAACAGTTTCATACGCACCTTAATATTGAAGTCGATTCATATTATTAATTCTGTCATCGAGCTGAGATCTAAAAAAATGGAACCTTAGTTCGTATTGGCGATACCAAGGTTGTTATTTATTACTACACGTCACTAGTATTTGATAGAGTGTAAAGTGTAAAGCTGTAACACTGATGGAATGAATACCAATGAATTAAAATAATTATGTTAACGATAATTTTATATTTTTTATAAAATATTTCGGCTTTATTTACAAAAAGAAGTTTATATTAAATTAGTTAAAGTTTTAAAGTAGAGCCTGTTTCCCACAAGTCGGATGGAAAATACTTATGTGTGCTAAAATTCAAAGTATGGAATTTGACTGCTAAAAACGTATTTAGCGAAGAAAACTGTTTTAAATCATTATTTATTACAGTATTTCACATTTAAAATTCAAGACTATCTGTCAGCCTAGTTTTGTAATGAAACGGTATTTTGTTTAAACGTATTTGGCCTGTCGTCGTCGAGAATAGATTATCAGAAACCTAGAGTCTAGTTACCAGTCGAACTATAACAATCATTTATATTTCGTAAGGTGCATGCCATTTTAAACAGAAAATGAAAATGTTTACTAAAATATTAACAGATTATTAGGTAACATAATTTGATTGATGGTGAAATACACAAATCACGTAATATACATTTTTATTTATTTTTATTGATGCATATCGATATGTTTCTTAAATATTTATAATTCTCGTATGAATATATTATATTAATTTAATATAAGATAAATTACCTGGTCGTCACTCCATCTCGGGGGGGGTCGCCCTACACTTTGCCTACCGGTACGAGGCTGCCACTCAAGAACCTTTCTTCCCCATCGGTTGTCGATTCTTCGAGCTATATGGCCGGCCCACTGCCACTTCAGCTTACTAATCCGTTGGGCTATGTCGGTTACTCTGGTTCTACTGCGGATATACTCATTTCTAAGTTTATCATGCAGAGAAACCCCGAGCATAGCCCTCTCCATCGATGGATGCAGGTGGCTCAGAACCGTGCTTTGTGGCATTCTTTGGGGGAGGCCTATGTTCAACATTTGACTTATGAAAGGCTGTAATGATAATGATGATGAAGATAAATTAATGTTTTGTTAAAATTTTTATATTATTACTTAATTTTTTTAAATTAATATCCTTCTGAAATGGTGTTATCTTCTTAAATATTTCTGTTGTCAAGTAAGACTGCCTTCACTACTGTGTTAAGGATTGAAATGTGACCATAATTATTTGCTATTATGCATTTCGAACATCTCATAAGCTTCGAAGTAGATCTGCATCTGCGCAGTTGGAGATTGAAGCCGCATAGAACGCGCTTCTGTATTTCGGCGTGCTTGGCCTGAGGAGGAGAATATGAAAAGAAGTTGTCCCCTTCCGAAAAACTGCGGGCCACGAAAAAGGAGCGGCAGTCTCTGGAGGAGTTGTGTGTATTCGCAAAAGTGTACAAGTGGAGCTTCCTTTATGCGGCCTAGGTAAAACACCTTGGGGTCTTAGTAGTTTCGAGTCCGACATAAGTCCTCCATGCGCACACGAGACGGGTTTACGTAGGCATTTCACCATCGAAAAAAAAAGGTGTCAATGCCTCTGCGGCCTTCTTTATGTTAGTTGCAGGTGTCTACAATTGCAATATCTAATTATCCTAACACAGGTTCTCAGAATATCTCATGTGGATCGTATTATATATCGTATTATATTCGTTTCATCAGCACTGGTGATGCTCTATACACCGGCCGTGCTAATATTTCTCGGGAAAACGTCTCCGAGTACCGGAACAAACTTGTGTCTGAAGTCGAGTCTTTGCTGGACAAAGTCTCGAACTGGGGGCGACTAAATCTAGTCCAGTTTAATCCTCAGAAGACACAAGTTTGCGCGTTTACCGCTAAAAAGAACCCCTTTGTCGTATCTCCTCAGTTTCAAGGCACTCCCCTGGTTGCCTCAGCCAGTATCGGAATCCTCGGCGTCGACATATCGAGTGACGTGCAGTTTCGTGGTCACTTGGAAGAGAAGGCCAAATTGGCCTCTAAAAAGCTTGGCGTGCTCAGCAGAGCGGGACAGTATTTCATGCCGGCACACCGCCTGCAACTTTACAAGGCGCAGGTTCGGCCTCACATGGAATATTGTTCCCATCTCTGGGCAGGGGCTCCCCAGTGCCAGCTCCTTCCACTTGACCGCATCCAGCGCAGAGCGGCTCGAATCGTCGACGACCGAGTCCTTTCCGATCGGCTCGACTCATTGGCGCTGCGAAGAGATGTTGCATCTCTTTGCATTTTCCTTCGCATCTACCATGGGGAGTGCTCTGAGGAATTGTTCGGATTAATCCCAGCCGCCAAATTTCACGAACGCACATCGCGGCAGAACTCCCGATACCATCCACACCATCTAGATAATTGGCGGTCCACCACTGTGCGATTTAGAAGATGTTTTCTTCCTCGCACGACTTCCTTGTGGAATCGATTACCATCAGCGATTTTTCCGGACCGATACGACTTAGGGACCTTCAAGAAAAGAGCGTACTCCTTTTTAAAAGGCCGGCAACGCATCTGCAATTCCCTCCCTGGTGTTGCAGTTGTTCATGGGCGGCGGTAGTCACTTACCATCAGGTGAGCCGCATGCTCGTTTGCCCCCTCTCCTATAAAAAAAAAAAAAAGGTTAGTTCTTTTGTCATTATAATAAAAATCTAATATGAAAATTTTATTTTTTATGTTTTTTTTTTGTAGTTCTACGTTAATGTTTTTATTTCTTTATCGTGTTTTTTCAAATTCCGCTGCATGCCATTTGCCTCTCCCGTTATAGAGAGGATTTGCTTTATTCTTTACGTATGGAAGAAATATTAATGATCGAAGTGTCAGGCGTCGCGCACCTTTGCTACTAGTTCCCGTCGAGTTTAACGTAAATGTAATTAAAATTGAAACATAATTGCAGAAAAATATAAATTGAAATAGATGCTAGTAATCCCACAATTTTTATTTCAATACTAGCCCCTGCTTCATTTCATCAATTTATCGATATTTCAGAAATAGTTTGAAGTTATTCGAATAAAATATAGCCTAGATCCCTCCTGGCATTGTTTCTTAGCAGTGTCTTTACAATTGGTACAGCCAATCCGACCATAAGCCCAGACAGACAGATGGCCAGACAGACGAAATTTTTAAAAATCTTAATAGCATGCAAATAACTCCGTGAGCTTAATAGAAGACTGTGTCAATATTACAGACAGATACTTTAATTTTATTTACATATGTGCACTATGCTCAATGACCTCAATTGTGTCTCCCAACGGATAGGTCTTAAGATGAACATGGACGAAACAAAAATCATGTTTAACGTCCATGTCACACCTATGCCTTTAGTTGTTTGGAGCACTGAGCTCGAAGTTGTTGACGTATATGTTTACCTGATACAAATAGTCCGACTACTAAGTCCAACATTGACCGAAAGGTCAATCAACGGATTCAACTCGGCTGTGCAGCGTTCGGGAAACTACGACACATCTTTTCGTTAGACGTACCTCAAAACTGAAAACGAAATGGTACAACCAGTGCGTGTTGCCAGTAATGACTTACGGAACTGAGACGTGGTCCTTCACTGTTGGCCGTATGAGGAAGCTCAAGGTCGCTCAGCGAGCTATGGAGAGGGCTATGCTCGGAGTTTCTCTGCGTGATAAACTTAGGAATGAGGATATCTGCAGTAGAACCAGAGTAACCGACATAGCCCAACGGATTAGTAAGCTGAAGTGGCAGTGGGCCGGCCATATAGCTCGAAGAACCGACAACCGATGGGGAAGAAAGGTTCTCGAGTGGCAGCCTCGTACCGGTAGGCGAAGTGTAGGGCGTCCCCCCACAAGATGGAGTGACGACCTGGTAAGACATGCAGGAAGTCGATGGATGCAGGTGGCTCGGGACCGTGCTTTGTGGCATTCCTTGGGGGAGGCCTATGTTCAGCAGTGGACTTGTGAAGGGCTGTAATGATGATGATGATGAAGCGATGACGGCAGTAGTTATTCATATCATTGGCAAATGACCGCTCGTCCATGAAATCGCATACAAACTGATAGTAATTACTTCATCATCATCATCATCATCATCATCACTATCATTACAGCCCATCATAAATGCACCTCAAACATATGCCTCCCCAAGGAATGCCACAAAGAGCAGTCCTCGGTCACCTATATACATCGTCTACCTACATTCGTACCAGGTCGTCACTCCATCTAGTTTGGGGACACACTACATTTTGCTTACCGACACGAGGTTGCCACTCGAGAACCTTTCTTCCCCGTGTTGTCAGTTGTTTAAGCTATATGGTCAGCCTATTGTGAATTCAGCTTACACTTCATAGTTCACTAAATAATCACTTTTTATGACCAATATCACTGCCCGCCGTCGTCTTCTTTATGTGTGAACAACGATTATAATTGCTAATCTGACTCCTACTTTCTGAGGTGCATCTGTAGAGGTTACTGATTATCTCGAGCTTCTCGGTATACAGTTGACTGCTAACTTCAACTGTGACGCCAACATTGAGTCGAAACCACAAACTGCGGAATGTGAAGCGATAATTCACGCCAGGACAGCTTTTAACTTTATACATAGCTCAATTCCGAACATGCATGGTGTATTGTAGTCACCTCTGGGATGGCTCAGCAAATTATCCTGGCTGTATGAGGAAGCTCAAGGTCGCTCAGCAAGCTATGGAGAGGGCTAGTTTCGGGGTTTCTCTGCGTGATAAACTTAGAAATGAGGATATTCGCAGTAGAACCAGAGTAACCGAGATAGCCCAACGGATTAGTAAGCTGAAGGGGCAGTGGGCCAGCCATATAGCTCGAAGAACCGACAACCGATGGGGAAGAAAGGTTCTCGAGTGGCAGCCTCGTACCGACAGGGCGTCCCCCCGCTAGATGGAGTGACGACACGGTAAGACATGCAGGAAGTCAATGGGTGGAGGTGGCTCGTGATTTGTGGAATTCCTTGTGGGAGGCCTATGTTCAGCAGTGGATTTGTAAAGAGCTGTAATGATGATAATGATGGTGATGATGTATAGATTGATTAGCAATAATAGTAATTAAGTCCCGCGGAGTATACGTATCAATTCCTAATGATGTAGCGTTTGATAAATGGGTATAAAATCGAATTACATCAATATTTTATAAGTATTTGAATTATCATTGTTTATAATTAAGACCACATTGCTTCAGTACGAGTTGGCGGACTTCAGATAGCGTCAAAAAGTTTAAATGCTTAGACATGCTTGTTATCATTCATCTCTGAGTACGGCATCAGCACTTAAAATTGCAACTAACAATTTCATTGGAACCGTGGATATCGAACCGGGGCTGCTTATATACAGAATAGTTTACGACAAGCGCTAAGCCCTTACGTTAACACGACTCTTGAAACGAAGGTTTGATTTATCAGACAGTGCAAGTATTTTAACATTGTTTTACTTTACAACTAAGAACGTGACCATTCTGAACGAGCAGTTTACTATGCACACACCTTAATTTATAGTTATTTATTGTAATTTAAGAGGTGGTAGGACTGTTCATGAATCCGACTGGGTAGGTATCATCCTCGTACGTATTTCTGCCGTTTAATAGCAGTGCTTGCAGAGTTTTGTCACGGTCTAAAGGTTAAAGAAACCCTATGTAATTATAGGTTGTGAAACATTCAATCTGAGTTTTAAGTAGTAGAGCCATGCTGCAGCTATACTACTGGTATAGTTGTAGCACGAATGGGTCGGCTCGACCGGGGAAAGACCACGCTCTCACAGAATACCAACGTTAAATATCAACTTAACGCTTATGTGTTTCGTGTGATGAGTGTAGAGAACTGAGACCCTTTTTACTGGAAATAAGGCATTCCATCTTAGTTCTGAACTACCAGGGGACATTCAAAACAGCCTAGAATGAATGCTATACGAGACGACAATGGCTGCATGCTGAATGATGAAGTTTCGAATTTAAAGAGATGGAAGGAATACTTTGAAAGCGTGTTAAAGAGTGAAGAGTCGTCTGAAGTAAGTGAAATAGAAATTCCGGAAGAAGTGGAGAGAGGTAAGGAGGGGGAGGATAGAGTATCTCTCGAAATGCTAAGGGCTGGAGAGGGTGTGGTTGCAGACCTGCTGTACACCTTGTTTAATTTATGTTGGGAACTTAAGCGGGTACCGGGAGACTGGTGCAAAGCCGTGATAGTCCCAATATATAAAGGAAAAGGATCACAGCAGGACTGTAAAAACTACCGTGGTATCAGACTTCTTAGCATTGTGGGAAAACTGTATGCTAAGGTACTAATTGAAAGAGTTATGAAAGAAACTGATGGAAAAATTTGGGATGTGCAAGCGGGATTTAGAAAGGGAATGGGATGTACGGATCAGGTCTTTTCCATGCGCATGATCGCGGAGAAGTTTTTGGCCAAAAACCAAAAGGTTTTTTGTGCGTTCATACATTTGGAGAAGGCTTATGACAGAGTAGACAGGGATGTGTTATGGCAAACACTGAACTCATTTGGGTTGAGCGCTGGCTTGATACAGGCATTGAAGTCTCTATATAGGGACTCTAGTGCTTGTGTCAGGATCAACGGGCCCTACTCGGACTGGTTTGGCATCCATAAAGGTGTCAGACAGGGCTGTGTGGCTTCCCCGTGGCTGTTCAACCTATTTATGGACAGTTGTTTGGAAAATTTGAAAGTAGAAGAATGCGGGTTAAGAATGGGTGAGTTAACCGTCAAATGCCTTTTGTACGCCGATGATCAAGTCATACTTGCGTCTTCGGCAGCCGAATTGCAAATGATGGTTACATTAATGAACAGGACATTAAAAGAGAAGGGAATGAAAGTGAACGCAAGTAAGACGAAAGTTATGGTTTTTGAAAGAGAAGAAAGTAAAACGATATGTGAAATAAGAATAGAAGGGGAGTTGGTAGAGCAAGTAGATGAGTTTGTGTATTTGGGATGTGTGTTTAGCAGGGATGGTAGATATGATAAGGATATAGAACGACGAGTGAATGCAGGAAATAGAGTGAATGGGGCTTTACACTCTATTGTGAAAAGTCAGAATGTGTCCAAAAAGGCACGTATGGCAATTCACAATGCTGTGTTAGTGCCTACTTTAATGTATGGTAGTGAAAGTTGGGTGTGGCAGAAGAAGCACGAGAGTAAAATAAATGCTGTAGAAATGCGATCCTTAAGGAGTATGTTAGGGATGAATCTGAATGACAGAGTGAGAAATTGTTTAATAAGAGAAGAGTGTGGTTTGCAAGATGATGTTGTGACCAGGATTAAGAAAGGAATGCTTCGGTGGTTTGGTCATGTGGAAAGAATGAATGAGGAAAGAGTGACAAAGCAAATTTATGTTGCAGAGGTGAACAGCAGAGTCGGAAAGGGTCGCCATAGGCGAAAGTTTATCGACCAAATTGGCGATATGTTGAAAATGGGCCAAATCAAGTGTACCTTTAACCGACGAGCGTGTATGCGTAGGTATATGGATGTGGAGGAAGCGAGAGAGGTGTGTCAGGATCGTGCCAAATGGAATTCCATAGTCTCTGCCTACCCCTCTGGGTGACAGGCGTGAGTGTTTATGTTATGTTATGTTTAATTCCACCAGTACAAATGAAGCTTGATACTCAACACTAATTTAATGCTAAATGCTTACTTAGTTTAAATTCGGCATGGCTTTTGTGACCTTAGTATAATGGGCTGACCTAAGGGGACACCTTCAATTTTTTTCAAAACATCCACAGTGCTGGATATAATAGTACAACAAGGGTCCTAAACCCGAAGCCACTGCATCAATTATGCGAGAGCAATCGTGCGTAGGATATTTGTGACAAACACAGGGACAATCACTACATACGCACATATGATTACTATTACTACAGCCTATCACTGCTGAAAATATATTCCAACAAAGTACGGTCCTGAACCACCTCACATGCTGCTGTGTTTCGTAATGTGGTGAGTGTTGAGAACCGTAGACCCTTTTTACTGAAAACGAGGCATTCTATCTTAGTCCTCAAGGGTGACAGTATCAACATTTTGTTTTTTAATCGCGGATAGATGTAGGTATCTACAGCCCACAGCATCCACTTATCATCAGTTGGGCTGTGTGCCCGTTGTCACCTGTATTCGACAAAAATAAAATTATGAAACACGTGCATCGCTTACCAGGGCGTCACTC
Source organism: Parnassius glacialis (assembly GCA_033319125.1). Lineage (NCBI taxonomy): Eukaryota > Metazoa > Arthropoda > Insecta > Lepidoptera > Papilionidae > Parnassius > Parnassius glacialis. Next base: position 7,304,212 of record JAVANC010000012.1, on the reverse strand, counting down.
AATCTAGGGACAAGCCCAACACGAGTCTTGCTACTGCAAGGCTGCCACTGGAGAACCTTTCTATCCCATCGGTTTTCGGTTCATCGATCTGTTTGGGCGGACTATTGCCACTTCAGCTTATTAATTTGCTGGGCTACATCAATGACTCTTATCCTTCTGCGGTGTTTCTTGTTACAAATATAGTTATAATGCAATTAATAGAATCACGTGTTACTGCGTAAAGTAATTTTCTTAAATTTGCTAAAATTAATTAGCTAGTATTTGAGTAAAATACATATGAATTGGTGTTGGGTTGTTGGAGACCGTAATAGTGCACCCAATTGTGAGAGAGAAGGATATGCTTTTTTAACTACGTAATACATACCACTTTTTATGTTGGCTATTTAATTGTAACATCTTTTATCAAGTAACAATGCGTCAACAAAGCCTTACTCCGTTGAATACAGACACTCAGTTCAAGTAACTGAGACAATGTCGCCGCTGAAAGTTGTATTGTAACAAGGACCCGTGTAGATTTTGTATGAATATAAATATTTGTTTTCTTTAAAGACACTGTACATCAATTATGTTAGGCATAAATAGTCTATATTTTCATTAATTCATTATAACTGAACAAAAGTTCATTGATAAAAAAGGCCTCCCCGATAGAAATTTTCATATTCAGATTTCAGGCTGCTTGCGTGCGTGCACGCGCGTGTGCGTGTGTGTGTGTGTGTCTGTGTGCGCTTGCGTGCGTATGTGCATGCGTGAATGCGTGCGTTCGTGCGTGTCTTTACTTCCTCCGTCCACCTAGCTGTATTATTATTATTATTTTGTGATTTTTCTAATGTCTCTGATATGGATCTCAGTTGTTATCCGAAATAAAGATTTATCATTATTATTATGGGATATCTATAAAGTTTTCTCATCTGGTTGGGCAATATAAAAATATAATTGTAAATAAACATAGAAAACGTACATAAATATCAATAAAATAAAATAACTACATAAAAAATACATAAATATATAAAAACCCAACCAGAAGGAAGCCCTCGGCAGAGGAGACCAGACGGCCGAGGGTTAGGGGGAAAGGGAAAGAAACCGGCGGACGATGCGGGCGGTATCGAGGAGCACTGCCATCTGCATTTGAGCTTGGAGCAGTCCGTCACGGAGTCCCAGTCGCCTCAGATGACCCGAGAGGCTGACTGGAATTAACCCATTCGCAGAGACGACTACAGGTATAATTTTGGCCGGCAATCCACATGTCGATCACCTCGTGAGCCAGGTCCAGATATTTAGTCAGCTTATCTGTTTCGGCTTTGACGAGGTTCTCGTCATAAGGAATGGTAATGTCGACCAAAAATATCCTTGACTGTGCCCGGCCCATCAGCACAATTTATTCGCAAGAATAATCCTGTCTGTGATGATGGCCCAGTCCCAGTAGAGACCGGCGTGGTCATTTTCAAGCATGGCTTCCGGCAAATACTTATAATACCGCAGTTTCCGATCTACGAGACCGTATTTCAGAGCGAGCTCCTGGTGTAGAATCCTGGCTACTAAGTTGTGCCTGTGCAAATACTCAGAGTACTTTTCGCAATCCTTAAGGCTTGTGAATGGGCAGCTGATAAGCGGTGCACGCATACAGTAATCTACACGGACTCTCTTTCGGCCCTACATTCCATACAAGACAGATCCAATACACACCCAATTGTTAACAAGATTCACCATACTATTCACCGACACAAATGTTCTGGCACCATCGACTTTGCCTGGGTCAAGAGCCATACTGGCGTAGTTGGAAATGAGGCGGCAGACATGGCGGCTAAAGCAGGAGCTAAAGTACACAAGGCACCTGACTATTTCGCAACACTTACGTCTTACATAAAACACAGAATTAAAATTGAGACGCACACTCTTTGGCAAACCAGGTATGAGAGCTCTGAAACAGGCAGACATACCAGAGAATTACTACCGACACTGGATCTCATACAGGAACTTAGAGCGGCTACCAATATGAGTTTCCACTTGACTCAGGTTCTCACCGGCCACGGATACCATAAAAGTTATTTGTTCAGATTTAAAATCACCGCGGATGACAAATGCCCTTGCGATTATTCAGCTACGCAAACTATTGAACATCTACTCCAACAATGTCCCGCGTTTAGTGCCGCGAGAAATGATTATGAATTAATCTGTAACATTTCTGGTGTGTCTCCTTTTAAAATAGCCGAACTCATTAAGAAAGAATCAACCCTGAACTCGTTTGTTAAATTTGTTAAAACAATTGTATACAGACTTAAAAAATTTAATAATACCTAGATATAACTTAGGCACAATATAGATAAAACTTTAGATTTTATGGTACCTATTACAATTCAAGTTTGATTTTGTTAGTAATTTCATCAGTTTATATCAACTAGTTTCCAGAAAAATGTAACTAATTGAGAGTTTTCTTTAGTTTTAATGATTTTATATTAACAACATTTTCTTTAATAGTCCTAAAACGTTAAATTTTTCTAGTGTATCACTGTATATACATATAAACAGAAAATTTGTAAATAGAAACTTGTAAATTTTATAACTATTTACTCGTACGGTTAAAGCAACACCACTGTATCAAATCGCAGTGCTGTTTGTAATTAGCCGTCTTTGTATAATAATCTTGCACTTGTTTACAAAACTTTATTAAAAATGCGTAACAGTAGTTAATAAACGGCTACTAGGGATGGTGTAATCTCTGGTAGAAAAATCAAAAAAAAAATACTCAGAGTTAGAAAGCGCCGAAGAACCGGAGATGACATGCCTAAGTGACTCACCGGGATGGCGACAAGCTCGAGAGACGTCAACGTTGCCACCCTTTAGGATGCATCTCGGATAATTGTTGGTCTTAATAACCTGATCCTCTATCGCACCGACAAAACCCTCGGTTTCCTTAAAGAGGTCACCGAATCGTAGCCAGTGGAGGGAGGCGACTGTTTCTACGAAAGGCTCATGTAGAGCCTTGTAGAACCTCCCGTGGAACTCCTTCTCCTTCCATACGGTCTCCCGGTCGGAAATGCTCTGTACTGCCGGGTCTTGCCATTGTTCGTTGACTAAGGATAGAGGAGTAAGTCCTCTATCACAAGATATAACGTCCCTATAGTATGGATCATCCGCTCTCGTCAGAAAGTAATTACGGAGGCTGCAAACTTCGCGATTATGCATGGTAAGCGCGCTTAAAAACCCGCGCCCACCATGGTTCCGCGGAGAGTACAGCCTCATTACTGACGATCTCGGACGATGCATCCTGTCGGACGACATTATAGTGCGGACTTTTCTGTCCAGAGCGTTCAGTTTGGTCTGAGTCCACCTGAGCATGCCAAAGGTATACATGAGAACAGGCATGACCCAACCGTTATATGCGTGCGTCTTATTCACACCGGAGAAAAGGCTGTAAGGCACTTTGGTCAAGCGTGCTAAAACACATCGCCAACTGAATGTTTCATACCTGCCTCATCTACACCGATGTTTTGTGACATACCCAGGTATCGATATGTGTCAGCCTCGGAAAGGATCCTTATGTTGATGGGCATTGATAAGTTGCCCTCAGAGTTAGCAACCCTTCCCCTTTCAACATGGAGGACCGCACACTTATCCGTCCCCAGCTCCATTCTAATAGATCTGCTAAAACTACAAGTGATGTTTAGCAATTCCATAAGATGAGAGCGACTGGAGGCAAATAACTTGAGATCATCTATATAGAAAAGGTGGGTCACTTTTGTACCTCCTTTCCGAAGCTGAAATCTCCTTCCGGAGCCATCCAGTAAGGTACTGAGAGGGTTCAGAGAGGGGGAGGAACCAGATTGGACTCAAACAATCGCCCTGGAATATACCCCTTCTTATCCTTATGTGGTTCTCCGCAGCCGTCATCCGCTCGCCTAGATGACAAAGGATCGTACTCTTTTGCCCCATATCTTGCCCGAGGAAGTCTCGAACTGTACCATTGAGCTTTATTATAATAATAATAGTCGTAGATTTCATTTCATTAATTGTTATACTTGACAGAGGCTGATTCATCATTATAATCATCATTACAAACTAACAAAAGTCCACTGGTTTACCCAGGCCTTCCCCATAGATAGTCTCATAGATAACTTTGCCATAGTTGCCACGCTTGGTAAAGGCGGTTTACCAACCGCAATTTTATATAATTTTCGGTTGTTTTCGGAAAGACGTTGCCGCCTTTTTCCTGCTTCGGTTCCTCTGCCACAGGAAGATATTATGGGCTATTGGATAATCTTGTCACCACTTATTTTTAACGATTTTTGCCGCCAAATAGCATTGCTTTCAGTTATATGTCTAAAGGGTAAAGAGCCAGTATAATTACAGGTCGTGAGGTATTCCATCTTAGTCCACAAAGGTAAATAAAAGAATATAATAAATAAAGGTAAATAATCGTAGCCTTCTTTGTCCGAAATTGGTTTCAGGTGTCTAGTTTGGTCTAGATTGAACTGTTAGATCGTTTGCCACTTCCGTTTTATATACAAATAACTACACAGTTTAATTGTCAAATAATAATTCTCTAATAAAACTGATTTATAAGATAATTATTATGAAAACAATATTTTGAATAAATTACGCGTAATTTAAAATTATTATTTCTTAGACTAAACTACTCATAAATAAATATGTACAAAAGTTAGTTACATATTAATGAGTTGTTTTAGTTGAGTTAAGGGTGTCAATCAAGTAAAGAAAATACAAACAAGTATGTGCTGTGGTCCATAAACATCTAACTCACCAAGAAGGCTAAGCTAATTTCAAGAGATAATTATTCAGAAACAGAAACAGAAACTTTTTTATTCAATATAGATTATAAATAATGCTTATTGAAAGTCAATCTTTTGTATAATTACCACTGGTTCGAAAAAAAACCTCTGTCCTGGGAAGAACCAGCAAGAAACCCAGCAGGACTTTTTTTTAAATAACAGCTTACAATCATGTATGTTACACAAATTAACAACACAACAAATTAGAAATAGCTTGGTAGCGATCACCTCATTTCCAGGGGTTATTATCATCTATAAATTCTTTAATACTATAATAACCCTTTTTATACAAACTTAGTTTAATAAAGTTTTTGAACTTTGAGCAGGTCAAATTTTGTATATTTTCTGGAATTTTGTTGTAAAAGCGTATACATCGCCCCAAGAATGAATTACTGACTCGATGGAGTCGAGTAACCGGTACTACTAGCTTTTGTCTGTTCCTAGTATTTACAGAATGAATATCACTTATTTTTGTAAAACTACTTTTACTTTTGTGTAATATATTAATTTCCTTAAATTTTTGTCGCAGCGACTCTTTAGGCTTTAAATCATAAATTGCTCTTATGGCCCTCTTCTGTAAAACAAATATAAATTCAGTGTCAGCTACGTGTCCCCATAGCAAAATACCATACGACATTATGCTATGGAAATAGCTAAAGTAAACTAGTCTAGCTGTTTCAACACTAGTTAGACTTCTAATCTTTTTACGGCATATGCTGCAGAACTAAGTCTGCTTGCTAGTTTTGATATATGGGGGCTCCATTGAAGCTTCGCGTCTAGTGTGATTCCAAGAAAAATGGTGGTATCTACAAGACTCAATTTCTCCCCATTTAAAATTACATTAGTATTTAATTGTTTGACATTTGGAGTCATTAATTTCATACATTTCGTTTGAGTGCCATTTAAATGCAAATTATTAACATTGAACCAATTTACTAATTTAGATATAGCATTATTTACTTCGTCATATTTTAGCAACTGTCGAGTTAATTTGAAAATTTAAGAAGTGTCATCTGCAAATAATACTATATCATGGTTATCTCATTAAGGTGAGTCATTAATGTATACAAGAAACAGAAAGGGGCCGAGAATTGAGCCTTGTGGCACGCCCATTTGTACCATCGACCCGGAAGAACTCATACTGTTAATGACAACTTTTTGCGTTCTCTTAATTAAATATGTAATAATTAATTTAAGAGCATCACTTCTTACACCGTATTGTTGAAGTTTCCTGATTAATGTTTCATGGTGAACACAATCGAAGGCTTTGGATAGGTCACAAAATATACCCAAAGCATCATGTGAATTCTCCCATGCATTAAATATATATTTAATCAGCTCAACACCGGCATCAGTTGTCGAGCGACCCCTTGTGAAACCAAATTGATTTTTATGAAGTAAATTATTTATATTAAAGAAATTTAACATTTGATCAAGAATATTTTTTTCAAAAATCTTACTAAGTGTTGGTAGTACAGAAATAGGTCTAAAATTAGCGGGGTCTAATGTACTACCAGATTTAAATAAAGGTGTTACTTTACTATACTTCATTAAATCAGGAAACATACCAGAGTCGATACTAGTATTAAAAATAAAAGCTAAAGGCGTGATTGTATCTATTATAGACGCAATAACTTTAACGGAAATTCCCCACAGATCCGCAGTTTTCTTAACATCAATAGTTTTAAAATATTTTACAATATCTTTTGATGATACTTTATGAAATGTAAAATTCTTTGTACACGCATTTACATTTTGTTTAAGTAATGATTCGGCGACCGCAGGAAAAGAATTCAGTGACTTAGTGGTTAATATCGGAATATCATTAAAATATTTCTCAAAAACCATTGCAACGTCCTGATCTGATTCGATTAATTTGTTATTAACACTTAACTGGTAGTTTGAATTGCGAGAGTTAATCTTACCAGTTTCGCTATTAATTATACTCCATGTCATTTTAATTTTATTAGAAGCCGTCTTAATTTTGTTGCTCAAATGCAAAGACTTGGCTGTGGAGCACACTCTTTTAAATATTTTTAAATATTTTTTTACATATTCCCTAAATTCGACGCTATGATTATATGACCTTTCATGGTAAAGATCATATAACCTATGACTGCTCTTATGGACTCCTACTGTCGCCCATTCATTAAATTACTTCCGACTGTTCAAGGAGAATGTTTAAGAAGTAAAAGTATTATTAAATTCATTGCAAATAAGCTTAAATAATGTTCCATACAAAAAATTTAGATCATTTTGCTATGTAAGTGATGAAAGTTTTTTCACTATGTTACTTCTAAATTTCTCCAAGCGACATGCATTTACTGGAACAAACACAACTTTCTTATCTACTTGCTTTTTGTGAACATATGGTAACGAAACTACTTGTCCACAGTGATCAGAACTTAAGTTTTGAATTATACATTTATGCAACGGCTTCACATTTGTAAAAATGTTATCTATACATGTTGCATTAGATTGAGCAATACGCGTTGGCTCTAAAAATAAATTAAAAAACCATATGATTTAAACAATGATCTAAATTTAATATTGATTGAGGAAGCTTCTAGGAGCTTGATGTTAAATTCTCCACATATAACAACAGATTTATTCCGTTTATTAAGCTTAGCAAAAACTTCCTACCTAATGTTTTCAAAAGTATCGTATATAGAACATGGGGGTCTGTAAACGCTTACAACAATGAGGTGCTCAAACTCAACACATGCCATTTCTACAGTTCGCCCAACAGAGAGGCTCACAATATCTTTACGTTCTTTACATTTTATTATTATAGTTATAACAATTTAATGTCAAGTTTATATTATTATTACATGAAAGTTATTCATTAATAAATTTAAATCATATCTTATTTTATTTTCCTGCGGCCAACCCTGTATGTAAGGCAATGTAAACAAGATAATTTTATGTACATTTAAATTATTAATATTATCAATATATTTCAATAATTGATCTTTGTTTAGATTGCCTCTTCTCCTAACAAGAATTATTAATGTGCTATTAGGGCAAAATTTACTAGCTAAAACTTTATTCATTATATGACTAAAGGATGCTCCTGGCATGCAATAATTACTAATCATATGTCCTTCTAAACAGTTATTTAACATCATGCCCAAATTTTTGCCTATGTCATCACAATACATAATAACTTTATTTTTTTAAATATTTACATTTACGGTCGAGCCGACCCATTCGTGCTACAACTATACAACTAATATAGCCGCAGCATGGTTCTACCACGTAAAAAATCTATGTCATCACAATACATAATAACTTTATTTTTTTAATATTTACGTTGCTTTTTAAGTTTATTTCCTTTGTCATGGCACTTTCATAGAGTGTAGGTGAAAATAATGAGTCCTTACTGTTTAATTTGTTATTTACACATATTGTCCCTGATGAACCTGGTATGGAGCGCTGATACTCACTCTGATGTTTTATTAAGAAGTCAAAGCACTCCTTATTATATTTACATGATTTTACCAGATCATTCATGGCCAATATGTGTTCTTTTATCTCATCTTGAGCCGATGCATATTTATTTGATAAAATTTGTAGGGAGTTTTTAAGGGATAAAATTGTTGAATTTAGACACTCTATAAGTGTCTCATAACAGTGATTCATATTTTCCACTTCAATTGAATATATTTTAAGTTTATTAATTAATTGTTGCTTTTCTTTGCATACATTTATATAATTTTTAACATTAATTTTAGTTTTAATTAATTTTTGCATTTTTCTAATATATTTATTGATTTTTATATATTTCTTTAATTTTCTTCTACTGCAGGTAGTCCTTGATGCTGTTCTTGATGTGACATAATCATCACCAGTCAAATCAATTGTTGTGGAGGGTTGCAATGCTTTAGAAGATTCACATTCTATGAGCTCGTTGAACAGACTTTCAGTTTGGGACGCTTTCATGTTGTCTATGTAATGTTTTAATTGCACAATCTGCTCATTAGCCTTACATAACTGTAACTGCAATGCAGCAATTAATCTGAGGGATTCCTCATATTCCTTGCTGCATTGGTCAAACTCATCGACTGTTCTCTGAAGTTGATCCCTTTCTTTTAAAACAAATGTATATTCTGTATGCAACTTAACCATATCACTTTTTAGCTCAGTATTTTTAGCTATTATGTTTATTATTTCCTTTTCATTGTCATCCCTTTCTTTACATATCAGCTCACACTGCTCCTTTGACGCCTTAAGTTCTTGAAGCGCCATTTGAAGTTGGTTCTCCAATTGGCGCGTTTTGGCGTTGCGTGTATTCATTTTACTATTAAGTGTAAATAGCAAAAGAAAACAAAGAAAGAAAACCAAAGAAGCAGAGTAAGCAAATGACTAGCTGTATGGGTTTTTTACAGATCTCAAATTAAATTATCATGTAAATAATTCAAAATGAAATCCAGAACAATACTTACTTAACAGGTAAATATTAAAATGTTAAAGGGATAACAAGAATTACACTTACAGTAAGTTTAAACGATGTTCGTTACAGCTGTTACTTTTGGTTGGAACTTGGAACACTAAACACAATGTAATTAAAATAGGTACTTCTGAGTTTTACTTATTTCACAAATACAAATAAGTCATATTTAACAACTGTAACCGAAAATTGAGGTGGATATTATCAATTTACAATATTTAATTTTTAAAAATAGTTGGAAGCAATTATTTTACAACTTGTCACCGGGGTTGCCACAGAAAAAAAACATAAATTCACTTATACATACGCATATAATATCAAAAACTTTGTTACAGTTTTCATGGAATTATATTTAATTAAACCAATCTTTAAAACAAATTCCTTACTAAAAACGCTCTTGTACCAAGGGCTAATTTCCTGTATTGTCTCCAAATATAATTATTCTTCGAGACGCTGAATTATGTGCTAATGTATTTCTGTAATAGGACCATTTCTGATTACAATTAGTTCATTTCCAACGGTGATTTGAATTTTTCCTGTTTCTTAAAGACGTAACATATCTGTTCCTCTGTATTATTTTTATTATTTTAATTTTCACGCAAGTTTGGAGTTTTTAAGGAGTGAAAGAAGTTTGCAAACTTACGATAATAATAATGATTTACATAGCAAATTAAATATTTTGTCCCGTGATCATTCATTACAGGCTGCCAAGGTGAACTGCTGAAAATAAGCCCATAGATTTCTTAGAAAGGGGATATCACAGATGTCAACCACAACCACGTTTAGTGGATTGGAAACTCGATTAGTTTTAATTTTCTCCTTGTTATTATGTAGATGTTTCTGCCCGTCTCTGGGTTTGTTTCCCTCTGCCTCCTCTTGCAACAATGCGCGCATTAATTGTATTGAGTAACCTGAGAACGATCCCCGATACAAGCACCGCAAAAATTGGTTAAGTTTGTGTTAGATGATTAGCGCACTTTCTTGCCCTGAAACCCTCTTAGAGGTAAGAGATGGTGGCCTGTGCCCAGCGGTGGAACGTATAAAGGCTGTAATTTTTTTTTTAACTTGTAAATAAAGTTATTTATAACGCATTTATTTTATTATGCTAATGCAGTGTAAAAAATCACTATGAAATTGCAGAAAAATTGATCACGACGTTGAAAATTTAAATCTTTTTCCAGCGCAGTTGTGGCTGTCAAAGACAATTTACTCTTTCATAGGTTTTACGTAACGTTCGATTTTTCTTACTTATCTTTGGATTTGTTTTGACAAAAAGAATCTGCGGTTACAAAAGAGTGAGCATATTTCCTTCAGAATAAAGAAATTTATGGCGCTTCTTTTAATAAAATATTTTAAAAACGATTTTTATAAGTACACATTTGTTATTTCTATTACATCAGCCCAATATATTAATAATGTTCTTCAGACCGAAAAACGGTTACGAATACTAGCCGTCTGCGCAGAACTTGATTGTTGGGCATGACTGTGTGTGCAAGGACAAGTGTACTATCGATTTACTCACAGTGATAGTTCGATGGGACGGTAATCCGACACGGCCAGAGATGGAGAGAGAGATAGAGAGAGAGAGAGAGAGATCAAGCGTAGGAACAATGGCTTTACATGCTTGCCGAAGCACAGGGGTGAAACGCCGCCAACTCCCTAACTCCGAGCTGCTATTGAGAACTTTTAACAGCAAAAGCAGTTATTTGATGTTTTGGTCATACCCGGTGTTACGGCCGGCAGCTGCCTATCCCAGGAGTAGAATCCTTCGCGGCCCATAGACGAAGAAGCTACAGGCAGATGCTGGTCGGGCGTCCTCACGCCACGGGTTAAAAGTCTAATTACACTAAATAATCCGGGGGGAGCGTTACAATTATTGTACAGAGCTTACTTACCTCTATTCAAGGCGACTGGTCCCTCAGGATTCGGTCAGGTCTCGTGTGGGTGTATTGTGCTAGGAAGTAAAGGTCAGTGATGTGTATTTGGGTGTGGCTGGTAGTGTTGTTGACCTTATTTGACCGTTCCCCCTGCAGCAGTTCGGCCCTCAGCTCCTCTCCAAGCTAAGGTCGCCTTCCGCAGTCACTTTCTTCCTTTGTTACGATTTACTCGCGAAAATGAACACAGAACGTACGGGTCAAAGGTCACCGTTATTTCTAGAATATCAACTACCGCACTAGTAACTAATACAGTCGAATCCACTTATAAAGATTCTGCGTTAAACCTAAAGTCCCGGGTAAACTCTCAAAACGCGCTACCATTCCCAGTGGTATATTTACTATACGCGCCCAACACAAAATTAGATCTAAGAGCTCCCAACCAAACGGACTGCTTTCTCCTTCGACGCGAAGAAGACATCTAATCTTTCGCTCTCGACTCCCACCGTTCAGTAAGCTCGGACGTTCAACACGCGCGAACGTCATCCCACATCAGCCGAGCCGAGAGCCATCTAACGTCGATGCCTGACACCAACGCTTTTGCGTAAACAAACCCCCGTCCCGGACATAAGGATTTAGGTCCGCGAGCAAACCGGTCAGCGGGACAGGGTCGCGACGGCAAGTTGCAAGATCGAATCTACAACCAAACTAGGCCACCCTACGCACCCAATCAGATCTTGCAACCCTGACCAACGCCTCAAAATTACAGCCCCAACGTGGGCTAGCCGGAAAGTTGAACTGGATGCCCTTCCTGGTCATCGCAGCACATAAATAAGTCCTATTTCTAGACAGAAGTCAGACGACCTCCTTCAAACACCTATCTGCGCTCCTATGATTAGTTCCGCAACTCGACCGGATCAGGTCTGCAAACAGCGACGCGACACGAAGCAGCCCAGAGGGACCTTCAAGCTTCAGTGCAGAGAGCACCCCCAAATTCCCCATGAACGTCGTCTGTGGAGAGCTGAACGAAACGCACAGATGGTCCCTAGCAGGTGATCCTATGCTCATATTTCAACTAATTTTTCAAAAGCATCAATGTTCAATTACAGAATTAATTAAAACAAGTAATCACCGATGCACATAGGTCAACTTGGCAAAGTAAACAAAACAATAAACGTAAGGGACAGCCCTATTTCTTATTTCAAATAAATATCTTACACAGTGCCAACAAAATCTAAACCAAAAGAGAATTGACTCCTATTTCCTTCGGCAACCACAGGGTTATCTAATTTCAACCTTCCTTATCACAAAGCAAAATGATTAAACACTATCACAAACATATACATAATTTTCAAAATAGAGCGCCATTCAAATTTCAAATGAATTCAAACTTCCCTTCAGCACAGGCGCGACAATCAAATACAATTACAAGCATACGCACAAGCACTCAAAAAGGGCACACAATTTAATCTCCATTTTCCGTGCAACAGCAAACGCAGTGATCAAATGTATTTACAAAACATATGCAGCAGCATTTAAAGGAGTATTTTAAATTCAATTCTTTTAATCACAACCGCTACAATATGAATTTCGCGGAAAACTCAAAGCATTTTAATTTAAATTTAAAGAATTTTTAGCTAAGTGCTCGACCAAACCAAATCTAATACCCCTTGAGAGCGTGATTCAACGCTCCAGGGGGCCCTAATCTTCCCACCACCAAGTGGAGTCCACACCGCGTGAACCCGATACTGACAGAGCGCAACCGCTAACGGTCGCCACTCGGGTTGTACGCCCTCACTGAGGCCGTCGGCAACAGAACAGCTTGACAAGTGGACTGTTGACGGCTTAAGGCTCAGTAGAGGCAGCCATGGTGGGAGCTAAGGCGGCAGCTAGCTAGGGCCGCCTCCATCAAATGGGGTACAGTGGTACACCAGTCGCGGCCACTCAGCTAACGGGAGTGGGAAGGGTCCAGCGGACCGATGAGTGGCCGTAAAGTTCCTCTTCGCACGCTGAGGGGGGGTGATGACACCCCCGCCCCTGGGGGAATTACCCCCCGACTGGTCGGGGGAGGGACCCCTTTCAAACCTAGGGGCCTGGTGGCTAGCCGGCGGGCGCCGAGCGTCGCCCGTCAGAGGGAGTGGCGGAGCGCCCCCGCCCGTGGGGGTCGAGGGCCTGGCAGTGCCCCGAGAGGAGACGCCGTTTGCACCCAGGCACAGTACGGCATGGTGATTGCCCTGGCAATGCAGACAGAGCCGCTGGTGCGGACAGTCTCGCTGAAGGTGCCCTTCCAAACAGGAGTAGCACCAGCGGCGCTCCTTGACGATAGTTCGCCTCGCCGGAACCGGCTTACTTAATAATTTTGGGCAAGACGTTACCCGGTGATCAGATGCTCGACAATAGGAGCAGGGGGGGGTTGACGACGACTTGCCCGGCGGATTTCGCCTCTCACTGGGCACGGCTCGTAAGTCGTCGACGGTGCCCGCCGCGTGCTCGATCTGTCGGCACTGCTCCTCCAAAAACCGCAGCAGGTCATAGAAGGGCGGAATATAGGAGGCCTCGTCCCCGCCGTACCTCTCCTCAAAATGCATTTGAAGGTCGAGAGGTAGACGGGACAGCACGATGCGGAGCAACAAGAAGGCCCATTCGCCCACTGGTAAATCCAGCCGCCTCAACATATTACAGGCCACCAAGACTGGATCCAACAGGTCCGGACGTAGTCTGGCCCGGTCACTCAGCAGCGGGAGGCTCAGAAGCTGCTTAACATGTTCGTCCGCAATTCGCCGGACGTTGGCGTATCTTCTGGCTAGGAGGTCCCGAGCAGTCTGGTAGGCGTCGTCCGACAAGCTCAAATGGCTGACAACGCCCAGGGCCTCCCCCTCCAGTGAGGCCAAGAGGTACGCCATCTTCTGGCTCGGAGTCAAGTCACTCCGGGCGTCCACTAGGCCGTCGAAAAGACCAACGAAGGTCAGCCACTCGGAAAGGACCCCGGAGAACTTTGGCAAGTCCAGAGTTGGGAGTCGTCCCAACAGCTCCGGCTGAGGCTGCTTCCGGACGGACTCGGGCAGGCCACTCGTCCGAGCTTCACGCGCCTCTTCGGCATACCTGCCTTCAGCCTCGATCAACTCGTCCGTGAGCCACAAGAACTGCTCGTAGTCTGCGAAGCAGGAGTCCAGGACTCCCTTTTCCACATCCGAATCCTCGAGCTCAGCGTAAGCCTCCTCCACTGCAGCCCTTCGAGCATCGACCTGCTCGAACCGCTTCATCAAATTATGGACCCTATCCGGTCGACCTATCAAAGCATGGGCGCTGGTGGCCCAGCGTAACTCAGTCCGCAGGCAACGGATTAGCATCTTGGGCGAGGACATCACTACTAAATACAAATTACGACGCCGCTCGAGCACAATTACAAAAATAACAAATAAAAAATACAAAAAAATTAACAGCTAACCAATGCAGTTCCTATCAAATCGAGTTGAATAGAAATTACACAAATAAGAACCGCTATTTATTAAATCAAACACAAGTTAGTACAAAAGAAAAGGCAAATCAAATTAACAATAACAAATACTAGTGCGATCAAATCAAGTTAAATTCAAATTACGTAAATACAAATTACCACTCTTTAGTTCAGATACAAATTACAATACGAAAGATACATAACGAAGATACACATCAACAAAAAATGCCTTGCTCGGAAATCGACCCTTCGATAAGTAACACACTACAACCATCCGACAACGATAATTAACCGATTACGTAAAAATAACCATCTACCCACATGACGCAATCTCCCGCTTGCGCGCTAAACCGGGCGTGGCTTTTCAAATTTACCCGCAAACAACAAAGCAAGCTAACAAAGAAAGGAATTTTATTATTACGTATATAATAAAAAAATATTTTTACGTATTACGAACGGGCGTGATTGTAGACACAAAATTAAACCAATCAACCCAACGCTCCCTGCCACCAAATTATTTAATTTTTATCAAACACTACGGTCGGTGGATCGACCGGGAATCGATCCCAGCACCGCGTTCTGCTACCAAATGTTACGGCCGGCAGCTGCCTATCCCAGGAGTAGAATCCTTCGCGGCCCATAGACGAAGAAGCTACAGGCAGATGCTGGTCGGGCGTCCTCACGCCACGGGTTAAAAGTCTAATTACACTAAATAATCCGGGGGGAGCGTTACAATTATTGTACAGAGCTTACTTACCTCTATTCAAGGCGACTGGTCCCTCAGGATTCGGTCAGGTCTCGTGTGGGTGTATTGTGCTAGGAAGTAAAGGTCAGTGATGTGTATTTGGGTGTGGCTGGTAGTGTTGTTGACCTTATTTGACCGTTCCCCCTGCAGCAGTTCGGCCCTCAGCTCCTCTCCAAGCTAAGGTCGCCTTCCGCAGTCACTTTCTTCCTTTGTTACGATTTACTCGCGAAAATGAACACAGAACGTACGGGTCAAAGGTCACCGTTATTTCTAGAATATCAACTACCGCACTAGTAACTAATACAGTCGAATCCACTTATAAAGATTCTGCGTTAAACCTAAAGTCCCGGGTAAACTCTCAAAACGCGCTACCATTCCCAGTGGTATATTTACTATACGCGCCCAACACAAAATTAGATCTAAGAGCTCCCAACCAAACGGACTGCTTTCTCCTTCGACGCGAAGAAGACATCTAATCTTTCGCTCTCGACTCCCACCGTTCAGTAAGCTCGGACGTTCAACACGCGCGAACGTCATCCCACATCAGCCGAGCCGAGAGCCATCTAACGTCGATGCCTGACACCAACGCTTTTGCGTAAACACCCGGTATTCGAACCTGAGAACACGTGATTAGTATTCGCGCTTACGATAACTAAACCAATGAGGCAGTCAAGCCCATATGCTAAAAATAATAATCAAAAACCATTTTTGTTAATGGATAGAGAAAGTTCGAACAATGTGTTTGATAATTCAAACAATCCTTCCTTAACCATCGTCTGTTACCATAGCATTGATCAATGCAACGGTTATTCCGAATCAATCAAATTAAAAATCAAGGAAAGTAAGGAATAAAAAAATATTTAATAAATGAAACCAGAATGTGGCTTTTAAATCACTAAATATTGGCTTCTCTCCATTTAGACGACTTTAAGGGCTTAGGGCGTCCTTTGAAGGTGAAATAAAGGCCAATTAATTTTATGCATAATTGATAAAATAAAAGCCATCCCTTGTTTTCCGCCTGCCTAGCGTGGCGACGATGGCAAATACTCCACTATGGAAAAATCTATGCGGTAGGCTTATGTTTAGCAGTGGACTTTAACAGTTGTAATGAATGATGAATGAATAATAGATAAATTATTCCAGGTCTGGATGTTAGCTGTTCCGTACTGGAACAGATTATTAATATATTGTGTTTTTGGTTTCTTTTTTTTTTCGTATATAATAACAAGTACAAGGCAACACAATTTCGAAGATATTATTTTTTCTATATTTTTATTAAATTCATTGGGTTAGCGATCAACTGTTTTCATTCTGAATGCATCCATAATCTTGCGGCTTATGGTTCTCTGTGCGACACAAACGCCACATCGATTGGCGGTAATTGTGAACAGTCTAATCAAAACCACCGACGCGCGCGCATACAAATAACTTCGTGTTACTCAAGCTCGTCTCTCAAGATCTCTTTCACCTGGAAGTGTTGCACGTGCAACCTATGGACTCTTGTGCGATACACTCTGCTGAACTTTTATACTACTATCATTGCAACGACTGCCCCGAGCTCCTTTAGCCCGCCCCTGGATTCGTGGTTGCAGGGAGATTGTAGCGGTAAGTCACTAAACCCAGTAGAATATCGTACATTAGCCCATATTTAATTAAATGCAAAACGTCACTAAAATAGTTTCATTCAATTTTTTATTACAGTTTTCTACATATTATATGAATTTATTTTAATTACTTTATAAAACATACTTTAATTTTGCTGCAAATAATAACGTATAAGCTGAAGGTGTGAATAGCAAACCAAACCTAAAAGAAACATTGCTCTGAAGGTTTATTCAAAATCTTCGTCACTGCGTAAGACGACTGCTTTTATTTCCCCGAAGGCCTGCACTTACATGTCTCAGATCCATTGCCGGCTTGTTTGAACTTTCTTTACTTGTTAATAAGACGGTGGACGTATCAAGAGACGCTTGTTTACCTCAAAGACGCTATGTTAAACCTAGAAAAAGATCTAGAAAATTCACATGAACAAATTCTTACAAAGTATCGAACTTGGCTTTAAGGAAATATAAGTTCTAATTTGAGATTAAATTATAAAGTGTTACATGGACATGTATTTTAACAACCTTGTGGTAAAATCAACCCTATATTATTATAATAATACCTTCTTTGCTGTGAGTTGTAGATTCAAATACACGCTAAAGCAAATATTTGTGCAAGACACGATTTTTCATTTTCGTATTTGGTTGTGTTTCGATTGTGTCCATATCTGACCGTACAATCTGAAGTCTTCTGATTTATCGTATAATCATTACATCGGAGACAGTTATTTTAGGACGCGTTAGTAGTGTGTTACTAGGCATACCTGTGTAACATTTATTTCACAATACAATGCATTATTATATATCCTGCACAGTTGATAACTTTATTTATTATTTGGAAGGTTTCACTGTGGTCGAAATCGACTGTGAAATCATTATTTCATATCACCGATGAACTGTATCTACTGGTATCATAATATATTATGTAAATAACTATATTTTATTTATTATTTTCATTCGCATAATTTCCGCCAAACGGTTTGCTACGTCGTTATGCGTACTTGATCACTTCTATTAAGTGGGATAGTAGTTAAGCGCTTTGAAGTTTAAAAAATTATACTTCAACTATAACTTCATCAGTCTCTTCCAGTGGGTGTTATTAGAGGTGTAGAGAAATACCAAAAATACCTGCATGGTTTGTGATAGATTGCAATTTCTTCCTTTACTTTTCTATCAGCCTGTCTTTGCCTAAAAGAATTTGTCTTAATCGTCACGTTTGGCAGATAGATTGGCGACTGCAGAACCATACATCTTCCAAATTTGATTTGTCCCTCGCCTGTTTGGGCATATAAAACACTTTGTGTAAACGAGTTGTTTATGGTGTCATCTATCGGAAGCCATAAGATTTGTTTGGTGTTTCCCAGTGTCGCCTCTGACGACACTCACGGGATGAAATAGGGCGATAGATTCTCTTTCGCCGCTATCACATGGTTATGGACAAGGAGAGTAGTTTATTTATTTTTGCTACTACCTATATGTCATGTTTCGTCGATATACCAGCCAGCACTTTAAATTGTGAACAGAGTAGACTGCGGAACGGTTCTTTCAGTTATGTTTTTAACTTCTTAAGTGATTTTATTATACAAATCCATCTTATTTTATCTTCTTTATTGCCATTGTTTAGTTATAAAAAACAATTTAATGTAATTTTAACAACTTTTAATTTCATATTTATAAACTTTATTTAATACCTCCCTCTCACTACGCTTTGTTACGCTAATACAGTGCGATTTACCATCTAGGAGTTCACCACCACTTACTACTGGTGGGATTGTGATCAAGCACTGGCTTGTAATAAGTAAAAGGAAAACTCTCTCCCCCTCTGAGATCGAATTTGACAGCTCCGTGGTGCAGTGACTTTGCAGTGGGTTGCAGAGCTAAGGACCGCGGGTTCAAATCCCATACGAAACAAGTATTTGTATGGCCTACAAATAATTGTTCTGGGTCTGGATGTTTGTTATTGTAAAACCTATGTATGTACTGCCCCCGCGATACAGGTGAAAATCCTAGTGTGGAGGTAACGTCTTTTTATTAAATAAATGAAAAAATGTTGTTGAATTCGAAAGGTTTATCCTTCAATTTTGGCATACCAGACATTCAAACAAAACACTTACAGGACAGAATGAAATAATTTGACAGGATGTGTCAGGATGTGTCCGTGCGTCCGTTACGATATATCTTCAAGGTAAGTAATTACTTTTTATGATATTCGGCTACATCACCACTTACTACGCGGTGAGAAAATGGTAAAGTTTTTTATTTTAATTATAAGCACTGGCTTATTAGTAGCAAAAAAAAACGGTGTAGACCTCTTTAGTAGACTCTAATAATGAAGGAAGAAATGGAAGCGGTATCGGAAAACTGTTTAGTGGTAATTGTTATTACTTAAACTATTTTAAATGTATAAAAATAAGCAAAACCTTTTAGAATTGATTTTACTTCGTTGCAAAGTATTTCGAAGCAATCAACTGGAAGCTTAACATTTCTCAGTACTATTAGCCTTCATTTAAAACAGCGTTTAAAGCGAAGACTCATTAAAACCGATCTGTAATCCCGTGTACTAAATTTAAATTATTATTTTCATTTAAAATTGATTGCGGTTTTTACATTATTAAACTAGGCTCACTCTTGAATTTCACCTCCATCTGAAAAGAGTGTAAAGATGAGATCTACGATTGAGCAAGTTTGCCCAGGAGAAGCCTGTTAACGCGCACTTTGAAGATGTAAGATTATAGGCACTCGGCAATACAAACACCGGCAGGGCATTCCACTCCTTGGCTGTGCGCTTTATGAAAGATGACTTATAGCGCTTAGTGGGAATATTCGGAATATCTGGTATTCTGATAGGAGAATGGAGATGGCGGTATGAGCTTATGAAGCTCATGGGCTTACTCTCCGAAGTACAATCTGTAGAAGACCGACAAACAAGCAACTTGACGGCGGTGTGCGGTGTTCTGCTGTGAAGCTTAGTTTCCACCAGCTTTTTGTCGCTGATAAACCTCTTGGCTCTGCGTTACACCCAGTGAAGTGCGGCAAGTTGATAATCTGCTGAGCCGTCCCAGAGCTGACTACAATACTCCATGTGTTTAGGCCAAAAAGGGTAATTTGTACGCCATACAATGGCGTTCAAGCGGTCGGGTCAACCGATAATGTGTAGGTGAAAAAACGCTCGCCAGGTGGCGCGTCGGTGTGCGGCGGTCAGTCGCTCGACGCGTGGGCGAAGGGTCAGTCCCCCGCCAAACACGACGCTGAAGGCCCGTGATGCCCTTATTACCGAAAAGCACGGGCCCGTCGCGGATATAGATAGCTAGATGAAGTACATGCTTCTTCGTCACGTAGATAGGATAGCGTTATAATTGGGTCGTCGCGTTAGTGCCTTTTTGTGTTTGGTTGCCTAGTTAAATTAATTTCCGTGTCAACGAGGCGTATTTGAATCTTGTGCGACGCGTTATTCTATGTCGAATTTATAATTTGTGATAAGTGAATCCGAGACCTTAAATATGAACTTTGAACTACTGTCCGTTGCCGTGTCGGGTATCACGTGTTCGATTCTGCGATGAGTGTGGAATTGGGCTAATTGAAGTTAGTTAAATGTACAATGAAGCTAAGAGACTGAATAAGCGACAGTGAAGAAGGAAGTGGTCCGGTGATGAAGCAGTCCGGAGCGATGCAGCATTTTGAAGCAGCCTGGAACTCGGCCGCTGCTGGTCGCCTATGCTTGCCAAGGCCCCACACACATTCAGGGGTCACACATTGTTGCTTCACGACATTTTGGCCCTACGTCGGAGCCAAAATGTCGTGAAGCGACAATTAAAAAAAAGAACCTAACCTATCAACAACGAAACAACAGAAATAGAACAAGAAATTGATATATTAAAAATTTAAAAAATATATTTACAATTTTATATAAAAAAATGAAGTTTGATGATGGTGATGGGTGACGTGAATTACAATTAAATAGAAAATAAAGATAGATGAATATTGAAGCGTAGCCTAAAGGTCAAAGTGACACACGCTGCGCTTGGAGTAGGAGTAGGCACACGCTGAGATTGGAGTCTCGCAGCGCCTGGAGCAAGCACGCACAGTGGCTAAAGATAGCACGGGCACTAGTAGGTGGAGGCACAGGCGACGACTCCAGATGAAGGCAAAGGCTTGCAGGATCTCGGAGTAGTGCGGCCCCGCACTTGGAGTAGGCTAGGCGACGATTTCGGGTGAAGACAGAGGCTTGCAGGATCCCGGAGCAGTGCGGCCCCGTGCTTGGAGTAGGCTACGCCGACGACTTCAGGTGAAGCCAGAGGCTTGCAGGATCCCGGAGTAAAAAATGTAGTGTTATGGTACTTACATATCATTTTACACTATTTTAAATTTATTTTTCCATTCTGTTTTTGATTTTCTTTTTGCATCACCATTATTTTCATAGGATCCTGTAACGTTTTTAGACCATAACAAATAATTTTCACTTCGTATTTTCACGCTGTCAATGGAGTCTATCTTTTTCGATCTTTTATTTAGTTCTCCGTAACTCTGCAATTTCGGGTTTCGTGGGCGCTATTGCGCTGCCTTTTTGCCTATAAAAATAATATCTCATTTCTTACTTTAAACTTGCCGTTTCTTAATAACGAGCCTAAAACCAAAAATTGACATGTTTTGACATCGTTATTTATCTGGTTTTCATGGCAATTTTTATTCAAATTCGTTACCGGTCTGATGTTTTTATTTCAATATTTCCACATAAATAATCTTTTGCTCTGGGCCATTTACAAAAATTTGCTTTTAATTTAAATAATTTCCCGTTCTCTCTAAAAAGGTATAAAAGCCGAATCATCGGTAAATACAGACAGTCTCGCTTCAGCTTCCAAACTTGAAGCATCTCCTAAAGGCCTTATCCCGGGGCCACACTGCTCCGGGATCCTGCAAGCCTCTGTCTTCACCTGAAGTCGTCGGCGTAGCCTACTCAAAGCACGGGGCCGCACTGCTCCGGGATCTTGCAAGCCTCTGTCTTCACCTGAAGTCGTCGGCGTAGCCTACTCCAAGCACGGGGCCGCACTGCTCCGGGATCCTGCAAGCCTCTGTCTTCACCCGAAATCGTCGCCTAGCCTACTCCAAGTGCGGGGCCGCACTACTCCGAGATCCTGCAAGCCTTTGCCTTCATCTGGAGTCGTCGCCTGTGCCTCCACCTACTAGTGCCCGTGCTATCTTTAGCCACTGTGCGTGCTTGCTCCAGGCGCTGCGAGACTCCAATCTCAGCGTGTGCCTACTCCTACTCCAAGCGCAGCGTGTGTCACTTTGACCTTCAGGCTCCGCTTCAATATTAATCTATCTTTATTTTCTATTTAATTGTAATTCACGTCACCCATCACCATCATCACTTACTACTTCATTTTTTTATATAAAATTGTAAATATCTTTTTTAAATTTTAAATATATTATTTTCTTGTTCTAATTTTGTTGTTTCGTTGTTGTTAGGTTAGGTTCTTTTTTTTAAATGTCGCTTCACGACACACATCACTGTACACGACTCGCTATCTACCATTACACACACTCACGGCCTGCCCAAGACTTGGAGCGAAGTTGGCTCCTGATACAGGTAAGTACTTTTGCTTTCTAGTTTGCTCCCATATAGGTTATTGTGATGGGAAATTCCACGCGGCCATATCGAGGCCCGACCTGCGTCTGTTCGTTGAATCTTCGCTGATGGGCCCCGAAGATTGAACTCGAGAGAAGCTCGAGATAATCAGTAACCTCTACAGATGCACCTCGGAAACTAAGAGTTAGATTAGCAATTATAATCGTTGTTCACACATAAAGAAGACGCCGGTGGCAACCTCGTGTCGGTAAGCAAAATGTAGTGTGTCCCCAAACTAGATGGAGTGAAGATCTGGTACGAGTGTAGGAAGACGATGTATATAGGTAACCCAGGACTGCTCTTTGTGGCATTTCTTGGAGAGGCATATGTTTTGCGGTGCACTTATGATGGGCTGTAATGATAGTGATGATGATGATGATGATGAAGTAATTACCAACCAATGTATGATGAAGTAATTGCCAATGATATGGATAACTACTACCGTGATCGCTTATTTCTGCTTGAAGCTGGATATGCCTAACAATGACAAAGTGCTGTTCGCCTATAAAAGCGCTAAAATACGATTTTTTTAAATCTGTATTGTTCTTCTAGATATTTAACTTTAGGGTTGTAAGCGAGATGACTTTGCCGCCATCCAGAGGACACCACAATATTTTGCGGGCGTCCTCCCTTTCTTTAGTCGTTTAAGTTAGTTTATTGCGTCATTACTGCCAGGCATATTTATTCTATTTCTACTAGGTGGTCTAACTTCTGCTCCGTCAGGAGTACATCTGGGCAGTTACCACCCTCTTACCCATTTGCCGCCAAATAACTGTGCTTGCACTGCTATGTTCTGGTGTAAAGGTTATAGTAAATATAATACACTACAATATTATATATATATAAATATTATATAATAACCAACATCATAACAAGTGGTGAAACTAAAATTTTTGTACAACCGACTTCAATATAAAAAAAATTTGGACATTATCATTGAAGTCAAAGTCAATTAAATACGCATTATTAAGGATAGCTCAAAAACTATTGGTCAGATCTTGTTCCAATATATAAGGGACCACTACCAGCTTTTAAATAAAAAGAATAATCAAAAAGTTCTGAGGTAACAAACATAAAAAAATCAGTCGAATTGAGACCCTCCTCCTTTTTTGAAGTCGGTTGAAAAATCACTTCAGCTACTAGTATTCTACATGATGACTACTCTTGATTAAGATTAAAATTAATGATGAACATTTCTGAGTTTTGTTTAATACTTAAAATACTTTTAGTTTTTTTGGTAGGGTTATTTCACTAACATCACTGGCGGTGTAAGAATATTCACTAACTCATATCGTCCTATATCGTAGGTGGCGACAGGCGGAAATGAAACAGAATACGAGCAGCAGAATCTTCCTGATAACCACTCAAAGTAATAAAAAATGCGGTTGCAATTCTACCTGCCAAGAATGGCAACTTTGACAAATACAGGATGTATCAGACAATCTGTGGGGAAAGGTCTATGTTCAAAAGTGGACTTTTTATGGGCTGTAATGATGGAATGATTTTTTATGCACAAATGTATTCGCAGTTTGCTTTGTGAAATTCAAGATTAATATTACATGTTTATTCCAAGAACAGCTACAAAATTACAAAACTATTCACGTTTACAAATAACACAATTTAAAGGGGCCCAACTAATGTCACAGTTGGAAGAAATTTATGCCTTATAGTCTACTGTCATAAGCATTACTATGTTATATATCTTTTACCTCTTTAGTAACTCCTCATTATTCTTAATAAATATATCAGGCTAAATAATATAAATATTAGTGACTGAATAAATAATTTACAATAAATTTAAATAAAGACCACCTTATATGTTTTGTAGCATGGTTTTTGCTATATTTTTGTTATTTATATTTTTAAATTTATGGATAATGTTACTACGTAAGTTCAACTATTGTTAAACACGCACTCATGAAAACATAATTTGCAAAAACTATGATTTTAGTTGTGTGCGTCTGGCAGTAGACTTTTACAGGCTGTATGAAAGAAATGTGTACGTGATTGCCTGTCAAGAAGTTATGGATGCGCTCTGTCCATATTTCTTGTTTGGTCTAAGTTCATACGTTACATAGGTCTGAAGTGGTAATGGGCCAGCAACATATCAAAAGAACCGACAACCTATGGGAAAGAAAGGTTTAAGAGTTGTAACCTGGTTACCGGTTGCCGCAGAGTAGGGCGGTTCCCCACTAGATTGAGTGAAGACCTGGTAAGTTATGCATTAGGTCAATGGATGCAGAAGAGAGTATATTTTTTTATATTTAACTGATCGAACTCAAGTTCCTCGCATACTATTGTATATCGAGCACTTAGTTAAAGAGAACACGTTGCAGTCAAATTAGCTGCAGCTATATTATGGTTGTAGTACGAATGGATCGATTCGACAGGGGAAGAACTACGCTCTCATAGAATACCAGCGTAAATGGCAGCTTTTTTTTACAGGATAAGGGTGACAAACGAGCACACAGTCCACCTGATGGTAAGTGGTTACTGCGGCCCATAGACATCTACATCTATCCTCTATTACAAATCAAAATGCAGATGCGTTGTCACCCGTGAGGACTAAGATGGAATGCCTCGTTTCCAGTAAAAAGGGCCTCCAGCCACCTGCACTCACCAAGCGAAACGCAGAAGTAAACCTCTATTTCACGCTGATTTCTGTGAGGTCGTGGTACCACCTCGGTTCGAGCCAGCCCATCCGTGCGACAGCAAAAGCTGCCGCGTCGCTCTACCACTGTTAAAAAAGCTTAATTCTGCTGTGTGTCGTGTGGTGAGAGTGTAGAGAACCGGATACCCTTTTTACCGGAAAAGAGGCATTCCATCGTAGTCCTCAAGGGTGAGAACGCATCTGCATTTTGATTATTAATCAAAGATAAATGTAGATGGCTATGGGCCACAGCATCCACTTACCATTAGGTGAATTGTGTGCTCTTTTGTGACACGCATTCTATAGAAAAAAAAGTATGGTATGCTATGGCAGCAGCACCTTCCTGATAACAGCTGTACATAATAAAACTGTGGTTGAGATCCCGTGGCAACTATGGAAAAGTTTATTATGAGGCAATCTATCGGGGAGGCCTTTTTTATCAATGAAATCCGTAAAAAACAGTTTTATTCAATGAACTTTTGTTAAGTTATAATAAATTAACGAAAATAAGGACTATTGATTTCTAACATAATTGATGTATTAAAGTGTCTTTAAAGAAAACAAATATTTATATTCATGCAATATATACACGGGTCCTTGTTACAATACAACTATCAGCGGTGACATTGTCTCAGTTACTTGAACTGAGTGTTGAATATTCAGAGAAAGGAGAGTTTTAGAAAGTTTTGTCGTTTATCTTCCTGTATTCAACGGAGTAAGACTTTGTTAACGCATTGTTACTTGATAAAAGATGTTACAATAAAATAGCTAACATAAAAAGTATAGTACATAGTTAAGAAAGCATATCCTTCTCTCTCACTATTGGGTGCACTATTACGGCCTCCAACAACCCAACAACAATTCATATGTATTTTACGCAAATACTAGCTAATTAATTTTAGCAAATTTAATTATATTACTTAACGCAGTAACGCTTGCTTCTATTATTTGCGTTATAACTAAATTTGCAACGCGAATATCCGCAAAAGGACAAAAGGTGTTGACGTAGTCCAGCGAATTTATAAGCTGAAGTAGCAATTGTCCGCCCATATAGGTCGATGAACCGACAACCGATGGGATAGAAAGATTCTCGAGTGGCAGCCTTGCAGTAGCAAGACTCGTGTTGGGCTTGTCCATAGATGGAGCGACGCCCTGGCAAGCAACAAAAAAAACTATGAAACACGTGCATGTGTTCCATAGCTTTTTTGTCGAATACAGGTGACAACGGGCACACAGCCCAAATGATGACAAGTGGATGCTGTGGCCCGTAGATACCTACATCTATCCGCGATTAAAAAACAAAATGTAGATGCTGTCACCCTTGAGGACTAAGATGGAATGCCTCGTTTTCAGTAAAAAGGGTCTACGGTTCTCAACTCTCACCACATTACGAAACACAGCAGCATGTGAGGTGGCTCAGTACCGTACTTTGTAGTAATAAATTTTAGGCAGTGATAGGCTGTAGTAATAGAAATCATATATGCGTATGTAGTGATTGTCCCTGTGTTTGTCACAAATATCCTACGCACGATTCCTCTCGCATAATTGATGCAACGGCTTCGGGTGTAGGACCCTTGCGGCACTATTATATCCAGCACTGTGGATGTTTTGAAAAAATTTGGAAGGTGTCCCTCTTAGGTCAGCCCATTATACTAAGGTCACAAAAGCCATGCCGAATTAAGAAAAGTAAGCGTTTAGCATAAAATTAGTGTTGATTACAAGCTTCTTAATTCTGAGCTTAATAATTGACTGTTTCAATATTACAGACAGATACTTCAATTTTATTTACATACTAGCTGTTCTCCGCGACTTCGCCCGCGTGTAATTTAGGGTTTTAGTTTTGTTGCGCGGAACCCTAATTATTTTTCTGAAGTATAAGTAGCCTAAGTTACTCCTTATGACTTCAGCTATCGACCATCGAAAGTCCCGTTAAAATTAGTCCAGCCATTTCGGAGATTAACCGGAATAAACGGACAGAGAGACAGACTGACAGACAGACAAAAAATTTAAAAATTGTGTATTTGTTATAGGTGCCGTATATACTTTTATATGCAATTAGTAAAAAGCTGTTATTTTGACATTACAAACAGACACTTAAATTTTATTTATTTGTATAGATGTGCACTATGCTCAATGACCTCAATAGTGTCTCCCAATGGATATGTCTTAAGATGAACAAATGAATGAAAAAATAAAAATCATGTTTAACGTCCATGTCAAAACTACGCCGGTAGTTTTAGGAGCACTAGGCTCGAAGTTGTTGACAAATATGTTTACCAAAATTATTATATTAATTTATTTTATGTTTACAAATAGTCCAACTAGGTATGTCAAACTTTGACCGAGAGGTCAATCGACGAATTCAACTTGGCTGGACAGCGTTCGGGAGATTACGACACATCTTCTCATCAGACATACCTCAAATACTCAAAACTAGATTGTACAAACAGTGCGTGTTGCCAGTAATGACCTACGGGTCTGAGACGTGGTCCTTCACGACAACCTATGGGGAAGAAAGATTCTTGAGTGGCGGCCTCGTACCGGCGGACGAAGTGTAGGGGTTGATGGAGTGACGACCCAGTAAGACATGCAGGAAGCCAATGGATGAGGGTAGCTCGGGACCATGATTTGTGTTTTTTTTTATGGAATAGGGGGCAAACGAGCATGCGGCTCACCTGATGGTAAGTGACTACCGCCGGCCATGAACAACCGCAACACCAGGGGAATTGCAGATGCGTTGCCGACCTTTTAGAAAGGTGTAAGCTCTTTTCTTGAAGGTTCCTCAGTCGTATCGGTCCGGAAAATTCGCTGGTGGTAATTGATTCCACAAGGAAGTCGTGCGAGGTATTCCTTGGGTAAGGCCTATGTTAAGTAGTGGATTTTTAAAGAGCTGTAATCATGATGATGATGGTGATGATGTATAGATAAATAGATTAATTCGCAATAAATCAATTAAGTCCCGCGGAGTACACGTATCAATTCCTAATGATGTAGAATTTGATAAATGGGCATAAAATCGAATGACATTAATATTTTATAAGTATTTGAATTATGATTGTTTATAATTATGACCACGTTGTTTCAATATGAGTTGACGGACTTCAGATAGCATCAAAAAGTTTGAATGCTCAGACATGCTTGTTATCATTCATCTCTGAGTACGGCATCAGCACTTAAAATTGCAACTAACAATTTCAATGGATCCGTGGAGATCGAACCGGGGCTGTTTATGTACATAATAGTTTACGACAAGCGCTAAACCCTTACCCCACGACTCTTGTAACGAAGGTTTGATTTCTTAGTTAGTGCAAGTTTTTTAACATTGTTTTACTTTACAACTAAGAACGTGACCATTTTAACGAGCAATTTGCTACGCACACACTTAATTTTATAGTTATCTAGTGTAATTCAAGATGGTGGATGGTAGGATTGTTCAGGAATCCGACTGGGTAGGTACCATCCTCTTACGTATTTCTGCCGTCAAATAGCAGTGCTTGCAGAGTTGAGTCATGGTCTAGGTTCAACAAACCCAGTTTAATGATAGATTCTGAAACATTCAATCTGAGTTTTAAGTTGTAGAGCCATGCTACAGCTATATTACTGATATAGTTGTAGCACGAATGGGACGGCTCGACCGGGGAAGGACCACGCTCTCACAGAAAATACCAGCGTAAAATAGCAGCTTAACGCTGCTGTGTTACGTATGGTGAGTGTAGAGAACCGGAGACCCTTTTTACTGGAAATGAGGCATTCCATCTTAGTTCTGACGGGTGACAACGTATCTGCATTTTGTTTTGTAATAGAGGGTAGATTTTTTTTTATAGGATAAGGGTGACAAACGAGCACACAGTCCAACTGATGGTAAGTGGTGTCTGCGGCCCATAGACATCTACATCTATCCTCGTTTGCGAATCAAAATGCAGATGCGTTGTCACCCGTGAGGACTAAGATGGAATGCCTCATTTCCAGTAAAAATATGTAGATGTTTATGGGCCACAGCATCCACTTATCATCAGTTGTGTGCCCGTTGTCACCTGTATTCGACAAAAAAAAAACTATGAAACACGTGCACGTGCTTCATAGTTTTTTTTTTTGTCGTTTCTCAACTCTCACCACATTACGAAACACAGCAGCATGTGAGGTGGCTCAGGACCGTACTTTGTAGTAATATATTTTAGGCAGTGATAGGCTGTAGTAATAGTTATCAAATACGCGTATGTAGTGATTGTCCCTGTGTTTGTCACAAATATCCTACGCACGATTGCTCTCGCATAATTGATGCAACGGCTTCGGGTGTAGGACCCTTGCGGCACTATTATATCTAGCACTGTGGATGTTTTGAAAAAATTTGGAAGGTGTCCCTCTTAGGTCAGCCCATTATACTAAGGTCACAAAAGCCATGCCGAATTTAAACTAAGTAAGCATTTAGCATAAAATTAGTGTTGATTACAAGCTTCACTTGTACTGGTGGAATTCTTGACTTAAATAAATACTCCAATATGTAGACTGTATAGGTAATCTTATTGGTTCTGATAATATATGAGGTAGTCGTTATGCGTGCGTTTGATACCGGATGATTCCGAACAACAGCAGTGGTGCTGCGTTGTGTCCACGATGGCAGTGGAACCGCGAAGCGCTCGCAGAACCGGTTTAAAGTTCGCTGCCCGGTACAAGCCGGGGAGAATAATGGGCTGTAGCGTCAGAAACAACTAGTAATCTAATAGTCGTACTATTAGATAGAACATTCAACACATAGAACATTTTAAAAGAGGTTAAATATTTTGAATTCATCTATCATAATAAGCCTAATAGCCTTCATTAGCTTGTTAAAGGACACTGCTAGACATGGGCATCTTCTAGGATTTTTTTTCTTGATATGCCTTAGTCATCACGCTAGGCTCGGCGATAGCAATGCCAGATATCTCTTTACTAGAATTTTAGCACTAATGCCCGTCGTCGGTCTGGTTATTGTACGTCCAAATTAATATCGTTATACTGCCATGTATCAGAAGCCAAAAGAAAGTATTTTCTTTGATAAACGTAGGCCTTGAAATGTAAACGTGTATAAGCAAACCGATATTGATATGCACCTGCACCAATGAAATAACTGTTATTTAGGTATCTCTATAAATAAAAACCAATTGCTGTCCGTTAGCCTCGCTAAAACTCAATAACAACTCGAAAGAATTTTATAAATCTTTTTGTTTGTGTTTGAATGGGTTCCTAGACGATTTAGATTCGCAATTGGACCCGGTAGGTGACACTGTAGTAGAGTTCCAGAAATCATCCCAGCTAAGCTGGGGTGGATAGCTAGTAGTTTAAAAAAATGATGTGACAGCCACACTTACAGCCCTTCTGGTGGTAAAAGGCTAGTGAATTCCTTCTGCAGCCAACTTCAAACAAAGACGGCTATAGATACGTTTTCACCTCTAAGGACTATTTTTTATAGGATAAGGGTGGAAAACGAGCACACTGTCCACCTGATGGTAAATGGTTGCTGCGGCCCATAAACATCTACATCTATCCTCTATTACAAATCAAATCAAAATGCAGATGCGTTGTCACCCGTCAGAACTAAGATGGAATGCCTTATTTCCAGTAAAAAGGGTCTCCGGTTCTCTACACTCACCATACAAAACACATTAGCGCTAAATTGATATTTTATGTTGGTATTCTGTGAGAGCGTGGTCTTTCCCCGGTCGAGCCGACCCATTCGTGCTACATATATACGAGTAGTATAGCTGCAGCATGGCTCTACTACTTAAAACTCAGATTGATTATTTCACAGCCTATAATTGCACTGGGTTTCTGTAACCTTTAGACCTTGACAAAACTCTGCAAGCACTGCTATTTGACGGCAGAAATACGTAAGAGGATGATATCTACCTAGTCGGATTCATGCACAGTCCTACTACCTCTTAAATTACACTAAATAACTATAAAATTAAGTGTGTGCATAGTAAATTGCTCGTTCAGAATAGTCACGTTCTTAGTTGTAAAGTAAAACAATGTTAAAATACTTGCACTGTCTGAGAAATCAAACCTTCGTTACGAGAGTCGTGGTAACGTAAGGGCTTAGCGCTTGTCGTAAACTATTCTGTACATAAGCAGCCCCGGTTCGATATCAACAGTTCCAATGAAACTGTAAGTTGCAATTTTAAGTGCTGATGCCGTACTCAGAGATGAATAATAACTAACTAAAATGCTAACCGAAGTCCGCCAACTCGTACTGAAGCAATGTGGTCTTAATTATAAACAATGATAATTCAAATACTTATAAAATATTAATGTCATTCGATTTTATACCCATTTATCAAATGCTACATCATTAGGAATTGATACTTGTACTCCGCGGGACTTAATTGCTTTTATTGCTAATTAATCTATACATGTATACATCATCATCGTTATAGCTCTATACAAATCCACTGCTGAACATAGGCGTCCCCCAAGGAATGCCACAAATCACGGTCCCAAGTCACCTCCATCCATTGGCTTCCTGCATGTCTTACCGGGTCGTCACTCCATCTAGTGGAGTGACACCCTACACTTCGTCCGCCGGTACGAGGTCGCCGCTCGAGAATCTTTCTTCCCCATCGGTTGTCATTTCTTCGAGTTATATGGGCGGCCCATTTCTAGTATACTAATTTTTTGAGCTATGTCGGTTTCTCTGGTTCTACTGCAGATATCCTCGTTTTTAACTCTATCACGAAGAGAAACGCCGAGCATAGCCCTCTCCATAGCTCGCTGAGTTACTTGAGCTTTCACAGATGACCAGCAGTGAAGGACCACGTCTCAGACCCGTAGGTCATCACTGGCAACACGCACTGGTTGTACAGTCTAGTTTTGAGATTTTTAGGTATGTCTTACGAGAAGACGTGTCGTAATCTCCCGAACGCTGCCCAGCCGAGTTGAATCCGTCGATTGACCTCTCGGTCAATGTTGGACTTACTAGTCGGACTATTTGTACCAGGTAAACATATTCGTTAACAACTTCAAGCTTAGTGCTCCCAACAATTACCGGTATAGGTGTGACATGGACGTTAAACATGATTTTTGTTTTGTCCATGTTCATCTTAAGACCTATTCGTATATGTAAATAATATTGAAGTATCGGTCTGTTATATTGACACCGTCTTCTGTTGAGCTCACGGGGTTATTTGCATGCTATTAAGATTTTTAAAAATTTTGTCAGTCTTTATATCTGTCTGTCTGGGCTTATGGTCGGATTGGCTGTACCAATTGTAAAGACACTGCCAAGAAACAATGCCAGGAGGGATCTAGGCTATATTTTATTCGAATAATTTCAAACTATTAAAACCGATAAATTCATGAAATGAAGTCGGGGCTAGTATTGAAATAAAAATTGTGGGATTACTAGCATCTATTTCAATTTATATTTTTCTGCAATAATGTTTCAATTTTAATTACATTTACGTTAAACTCGACGGGAACTAGTGTCAAAGGTGCGCGACGCCTGACACTTCGAATGTTAATATTTCTTCCAAACGTAACGAATAAAGCAAATCCTCTCTATAACGGGAGAGGGAAATAGCATGCAGTGGAATTTTAAAACACGATAAAGAAATAAAAAGATTAACGTAGAACTACAAAAAAACATGCATAAAAAATTTATATTCATATTAGATTTTTATTATAATGACAAAAGAACTAACCTACGATCAATATGAGGTATTCTGAGAAGCTGTCTTATGATAAATATATATTGTAATTCTAGATACCTGCAACTGACATAAAAATTTCTTCTTTCGCGAATACACGCAACTCCTCCAGCGCCTGTCGCTCCTTTTTGGTAGCCCGCAGTTTTTCGGAAGGGGACAACTCCTTTCCATATTCTCCTCCTCAGGCTAAGCACGCCGAAATACAGAAGCGTGTTCTATGCGGCTTCAATCTCCAACTGCGCAGCTGCAGATCTACTTCGAAGCTTGTGAGATGTTCGAAATGCATAATAGCCTATAATTATCGTCACATTTCAATCCTTAACACAGTAGTGAAGGCAGTCTTACTTAACAACAGAAATATTTAAGAAGATAGATAACACCATTTCAGAAGGATAGTAATAAAAAAATTAAGTAATAATACAAAAATTTTAACAGAATATTAATTTATCTTATATTAAATTAATTTAATATAATCATACGAGAATTATAAATATTTAAGAAACATATCGATATGCATGAATGCCTCAATAAAATAAATAAAAAATTATATTACGTGATTTGTGTATTTCACCATCAATCAAATTATGTTACCTAAAAATCTGTTAATATTTTAGAAAAAATTTTCATTTTCTGTTTAAAATGGCATGCACTTTACGAAATATAAATGATTGTTATAGTTTGTCTGGTAACTAGACTCTAGGTTTCTGATAATCTATTCTCGACGACGACAGGACAAATACGTTTAAATAAAATACCGTTTCATTACAAAACTAGGCTGACAGATGACTATCTGTCAAGTTGAATTTTAAATATGAAATACTATAATCAATAATGATTTAAAACAGTATCCTTCGCTAAATACGTTTTCGCATAATTTGACGTTTTTAGCTGTCAAATTCCATACTTTGAATTTTAGCACACATAAGTATTTTCCATCGGACTTGTTGGAAACAGGCTCCAGTTTAAAACTTTAACTAATCTATATCTATACAAATAAATAAAATGTCTTTTCGTAATGTCAAAATAACAGCTTTTAACTAAATGCATATGAAAGTGTATACGGTACTTATAACAAAAACACAATTTTTAAAATTTTTGTCTGTCTGTCGGTCTGTCTGTCTGTCTGTTTGTTCCGGCTAATTTCCGAAACGGCTAAACCGATTTTGACGGGACTTTCACTGGCAGATAGCTGATTTCATAAGGAGTAACTTAGGCTACTTTTATTTTAGAAAAATAATAGGGGTTCCGCGCAAAAAAATAAAAACCCTATTACGCGAGCGAAGTCGCGGGGAACAGCTAGTTTAATATAAGCTACTTTTTGTAAATAAAGCCGAAATATTTTATAAAAAATATAAAATTATCGTAAACATAATTATTTTAATTGATTGGTATTCATTCCATCAATATTCCAGCTTTTCACTTTACACTCTATCAAACATTAGTGACATGTAGTAATAAATAACAACCTTGGTATCGCCAATACGAACCAAGGTCCCATTTCTTTAGATCTCAGCTCGATGTATGAAAAATGGTTTACAGCTCTCCGTGACCTTTAGTTTGAAAATGGTCCTTATACATTGCTTCTGGGCTTTAATTACTTAATTACTATTATTAAGCTTTGTATGCACCTTTATTTAGTTGTGCGGGTGAACGTATGTGAAACAAACACAATTTTATATAAACGTATCGAGGTAACTCAAAACTCCCGACAACATAGTTAGATACAACTAAGTTCTAACAACAGCACTAATTACAGACAACATCTTGGACTGAAAGTGAATTTAACTAGCGGTTGCTGATTCCGAATAATTTACGAGCCGAGAGAAATTAAATTCTTAACGTTGTTCAAGAAAAGGGCAATTAAGTTTCATTAAAATAATTTTTAGTCCAATTTAATGTACAAGGTGTTAGTAAATTTAAATATATTTGATGTAATGAACATAGGCCACCCCCATATAAGGGGATTTTGCCATAGTTGTCACACTTGGCAAGCGGGTTGACAACCGCAGTTTTGAAACGAAGTTCCTTTTATTTTTTTCTTTTTTTATAGAAGAGGGGAGCCAGGGACCAGGAAACCAGGGGAATCATAGATGCATTGCCGGCCTTTTAAAAAAGAGCAGGCTCTTTTCTTGAAGTTCCCTAAGTCGTATTGGTCCGGAAAAATCGCCGATGGTAATCGATTCCACAAGAAAGTTGTGCGAGAAAGAAAACGCGCACAGTGGTGGACCGCCAATCATCCAGATGGCCTGGATGGTATTGGGAGTTCTGCCGCGATGTGCGTTCGTGAAATTTGGCGGCTGGGATTAATCCGAACAATTCTTCAGAGCACTCCCCGTGATAAATGCGAAAGAAAATGTAAAAGGATGCAACATCTCTTCGCAGCGCCAATGAATTGAGCCGATCGGAAAGGACTCGGTCGTCGACGATTCAAGCCGCTCTGCGCTGGATGCGGTCAAGTGGAAGGAGCTGGCACTGGGGAGCCCCTGCCCAGAGATGGGAATAGTAATCCAGGTGTCGAACCTGCGCCTTGTAAAGTTGCAGGCGTTGTGCCGGCCTGAAATACGGGACAGTATTGTCTCTATTGCTCTACTGAGCACGCCAAGCTTTTTAGAGGCCAATTTGGCCTTCTCTTCCAAGTAACCACAAAACTGCACGTCACTCATATATCGACGTCGAGGATTACGATACTGGCTGAGGCAACAAATAAATAAATAAATAAAGGGCTTTAATGATGAATGATGTTGATGATTATGAGGCAACAAGGGGAGTGCCTTGAAACTGAGGAGATATGACAAAAGGGTTATTTTTAGCGTTGAACGCGCAAACTTGTGTTTTGAGCATCCACGAACATGCTACTTCACTCCTGAGGATGCCCATTCGAACACTGGGGGAGGGGGGTGGGGGGTCAAAGTTCCGCTCAAAACCGAGTGTTCCACGCAACACATGTTTTTGTTCTTAAGTATTTTGAATTGTTAGAAAAAAGACGGTGCTGCCCATCTCCTATTTGATGTTATACACGTAGATCATTTGAAAGCATTCGAATACAACGTGGATACATGTTCATTTTAATTAGATGGTTAAACGCCCAGTGCGTTTAACCATCTAATAAAAATCTCTTTCGAGCAAAGTATTTAGAACGAAATTCGCACAAAGATTTTTTGATTTGTTTGGTCCTTATTTATACAACTTATGTAACGGGAAAATTGATTTATATTCTTTATCATCATACGAATGCAGAAAAAAGGTTACCTCCTGGTTACTGAACCTAAGCTATGATGATACTGAAAATTTAATGAGAAATATTAATTAGGTGATTGTTATTATCTTATTTAATAATTACTTGATTTAACTTCCATAATTTTTATATTTCTATAAACTTGTTAAATTATTAAAGCAATCAAAGAGGTGATAATATATGTATATAATAAGAACACAATTAAAAAGAGTATAAACAAAAAACAAAGTGTCGTAAAAAAACTTAACTTATCTTCACGCACAATCCCTGACGGGGTAGCCAGAGAGAACAGATCGCCAAGTGTCACGATCCTTACAAACCTCTTTCGCTTCTTTCAGATTCATTATTTTTTTTTATAGGAGGGGGGCAAACGAGCATGCGGCTCACCTGATGGTAAGTGACTACCGCCGCCCATGAACAACTGCAACACCAGGGAGGCAATTGCAGATGCGTTGCCGGCCTTTTGAAAAGGAGTACGCTCTTTTCTTGAAGGTCCCTAAGTCGTATCGGTCCGGAAAAATCGCTGACGGTAATTGATTTCACAAGGAAGTCGTGCGAGGAAGAAAACATCTTCTAAATCGCACAGTGGTGGACCGCCAATCATCCAGATGGTGTGGATGGTATCGAGAGTTCTGCCGCAAAGTGCGTTCGTGAAATTTGGCGGCTGGGATTAATCCGAACAATTCCTCAGAGCACTCCCCATGGTAGATGCGAAAGAAAATGCAAAAAGATGCAACATCTCTTCGCAGCGCCAATGAGTCGAGCCGATCGGTAAGGACGCGGTCGTCGACGATTCGAGCCGCTCTGCGCTGGATGCGGTCAAGTGGAAGGAGCTGGCACTGGGGAGCCCCTGCCCAGAAATGGGAACAGTATTCCATGTGAGGCCGAACCTGCGCCTTGTAAAGTTGCAGGCGGTGTGCCGGCATGAAGCAGTGGTAGAGCCACGCCGCAGCTTTTGCTGTCGCATGGATGGGCCGGCTCAAACCGGGGTGGTACCACGACCTCACAGAATACCAGCGTGAAGTAGAGGTTTACCTCTGCGTTTCGCTTGGTGAGTGCAGGTGGCCGGAGGCCCTTTTTACTGGAAATGAGGCATTCCATCTTAGTCCTCACGGGTGACAACGCATCTGCATTTTGATTCGCAAACGAGGATAGATGTAGATGTCTATGGACCGCAGCAACCACTTACCATCAGGTGGACTGTGCTCGTGTGTCACCCTTATCCTATAAAAAAAAATTAAATACTGTCCCGCTCTGCTGAGCACGCCAAGCTATTTAGAGGCCAATTTGGCCTTCTCTTCCAAGTGACCACGAAACTGCACGTCACTCGATATGTCGACGCCGAGGATTCCGATACTGGCTGAGGCAACCAGGGGAGTGCCTTGAAACTGAGAAGATACGACAAAGGGGTTCTTTTTAGCGGTAAACGCGCAAACTTGTGTCTTCTGAGGATTAAACTGGACTAGATTTAGTCGCCCCCAGTTCGAGACTTTGTCCAGCAAAGGCTCGACTTCAGACACAAGTTTGATCCGGTACTCGGAGACGTTTTCCCGAGAAATATTAGCACGGCCGGTGTATAGAGCATCACCAATGCTGTCATTCGCATAGCAATGAATGTTACCAGTTAGCAATATATCATTGATATGCAGAAGAAACAGCGTTAATGATAGCACACAGCTTTGTGGAACACCAGCGTTAATAGGCTTGTAGTCAGAACATGCACCGTCTACAACAACCTTGATGCTCCGATCTGCAAGGAAGCTGGTGATCCAATTGCACAATTTCTCGGGAAGCCCATAGGAAGGGAGCTTCGAGAGAAGCGCTTTGTGCCAAACCCGATCGAAGGCCTTCACAATGTCCAGACTAACGGCCATCGCCTCCCCATTGGACTCTACTGCCTCCGCCCATCTATGGGTCAGGTAGACCAGAAGATCACCAGCTGATCGACCCCGACGAAAACCGTACTGGCGGTCACTAATCAGCTGGTGATCCTCAAGGTACCGGATGAGCTGGCAGTTGATAATGGATTCCATTATTTTGGAGAACAAGGAAGTGATCGCGATAGGCCTAAAGTTGGACGGGTCTGAGCGGTCGCCTTTTTTAGGGATCGGGTGGACAAAAGCTGTCTTCCATGAATTCGGGACTACGCCTTGGGAGTAGGAGTACCGGGAAAGACGCGTTAGGACCGGTGCCAACTCCGGAGCATACGTCCTCAGCACAATTGGGGGGATTCCGTCAGGCCCACTCGACTTCTGGATGTCCAGGGAAAGAAGTGCTTTGCGAACTGAGCGCTGTGAGAACAGCACATCCGGCATGGAGCACTCACACCGCGGGATGGTCGGCGGTGTTTTCCCCCCGTCATCAAGAGTCGAGTTGGACGCAAAAAGGGAGCCTAAATGGTCGGCTTTGTCTTTTGCGTCATGGGCTAGTGAGTCGTCCTCCCTGTGCAGAGATGGTAGTGATGGCTTACAAAAATTCCCTTGGACAGCCTTGGCGAGAGACCAGAATGCACGGGTTCCCGAAGGAAGGCGAACTAGTTTCTCGCCAATTCTGCCTATGTGCTCTGACTTTGCCTTGGCAATAACTCTTTTGAAGGACCTGGAGGCGAAGTTATACTTCTTTTTAAGTATGCTGGTGTTTACATCCCGAGTTGCCGACGCGTAATTCAGTTTTACAGGAGCGACCAAACCAAGGCTGAGATCTGCCTCCGATGGGTACCACAGATGATGGAATAAATAGTTCCATTCCCTGTAGCACCACATCAGTGACAGAGTCAGCAGCAGCGCTGGGATCATTCGGCGAGAAGCAAACCCGCTCCCATGGTTAAGATGCAAAGAAAGACCGCATTCCGTCCCAATCCGCCGACCTGTAATGCCAAACACGGCGGCAACCTGCAGAACGCAACCGTGAAGGGAGCGTGAGTGGCACTATACTCCGGATCAGACAGTGGTCCGAAGAGCCGAGAGGGGCATCGACGGAAACCTGATATCCGTCCGGATGAGAGGTCAGCAGAAGTTCCAACAGGGAAGGTGTATCATCCTCCACATCTGGAATCCGCGTAGGCGAAGTAACCAGTTGGGTCAGACCATATGCCAAGGCAAAGTCATAAACAGATCTCCCCGCATGATCGGTTAAACGTGAACCGAGCCATTCGGCATGGTGGGCGTTAAAATCGCCAAGGATCACGATCTCTGCGGATGGGACCTGTTGTAGCAAGGAATCTGTAGCCATTTGGAGGTGGTCGATGAGTCGGTCTATTTCGGCATTACCGCTATGGGACCTATAGAGGCACCCGTAGACGCGCGGATGGTCGTCGCCGTCTACGCGTAGCCAAAGGATGGACAGGTCCGAACCTTCAAGACTGCCGAGGCGTCGAGAACAGATGTCCTCTCTGACATACACGCAAACTCCGGCCCGAGGCACAAAGGAGTGCTCCAATTTATACCCCGGGTAGGAGAGATACAAAATAACAGCCGGAGAGGAAACCTGCGTCTCGGTCAGGAAGAGCAAGGCCGGCTTCGCCGTCTCGAGATGGTAATGGACGGCGTTTAGGTTAGAGTGAAGTCCCCTGATGTTGCAGAAATTCACGGATAGCGTGGCAGGGGTCGCCTTGGTATTGTTGCTCAGTTTGCCCCGAGCAGTTATGTTTTTGAGCGGAATTTTGCCCCCCCCCCTGAATACGCAGGGCAGTCTGAGCACCCACGCTCAGGATTAGAATAACATGGTCGTGGATGCTCAGCGAGGGAATCTCCAGGGGTACTGGTACCCTCCTGGGGTAGTCTAATGTGTAATTCCGCTACCATGTTGATGGGGGGGGGGGGGAATTGGGCCTTCGGCCACCTCCACTCACCAGACAAAACACAGAAGCAGAGCTACTTCACGCCGGTATTCTGCGAGGTCGTGGTACCAACCTGGCTCGAGCCGGCCCATACGTGCAACAGCAAAAACTGCTGCGTGGCTCTACCACCGTTAACCTTCTTCATACATGCACGTCTAGGTATCCGAGTACTCTTGACCCTCCCCTCTTCGAGCAGTTTGCTCACATGGTCTTCGAAAGTTAGTCTCGGTCTACCTCGACACCTTTTAATATTAACTTTCGCGCTATATATTTTCTTCACCATTCGGTCTTCACTCATTCGCTCAACGTGCCCAAACCATCGAAGCACGCCCTTATCAATTTTTGTGATAAGGTCATCTTTCAAACCTGCCATATTGCGAATCTCTTCGTTTCGCTTTCGGTCGGCTATGATAACGCCGCACATTTTACGAAGAGATCGCATCTCCACTGCATTCAACTTGCTTTTATGCTTCTTCTGGCATACCCAGGTTTCGCTGGCATATAACAAAGTCGGTACCAACACTGCGTTATGTATTGCAAGGCGTGCACTCTTCACTACGCCTTGCCTTTTGACTAACGCAGTCAGGGCACCATTGACTTTGTTCCCGACAGCAACACGCCTGTCCACGTCTAAATCACATCTTCCATCCCGGCTAAAAGCACTCCCCAAGTATACAATTTCATTTACCTGTTTTAGACATTCCTGATTTACTCATATTTCACACTTCGTTCTCTCTTCGTCCCTTTCAAATACCAGAACCTTAGTTTTATTAGCATTCAAACGGAGACCTTTAATTTCACATTCCTCTTTCATACACGTGACTAATGCCTGAAGTTCTGCCTCTGATGGTGCAATAAGCACTGCATCATCAGCATACAGCAGACAATTTACTTTTATGTCACCCAATTTCACACCCAAACAGCTATCTTTCAGCTTCTGTAAACAGCTTTCTAGATACAGTATGAACAGCCAGGAAGACATGACACAACCCTGTTTTACGCCCGTTTGGACGCTAAACATGGGTGACAGGTCATGCCCTACCCGCACACAGGCTTTACAGTCACAGTAAAGTGACTGCACAGCCCTTAGCAATCGACTATCAACACCGTACCCCGGCAACAGTTCCCACATTTTCTTCCTTACAACCTTTTTTTTTACATGGGGAAATGCCTACGCATACCCGCCTCGCGGGGGCAAAGACGGGTTATGTCGGACTCGCACCGACTAAAACCCCACGGTGTTCCACCCTCGTCGCATACTGGCAGGGCCACGGGAACGCTTTCGCACACTTCCGCGACCCCACCTGCGCTGGCCGCCCCATGGCGGCCCCTCCTCGGAAGAGGACCACTCCTTCCCCATCTCCCTCTCAGGTAAGGCGCACCAGAACACATGGCGCGCCCTCCTCCTCGGCCTTCAATTTCACATGCGCAACGGACGCCCCCGTTTCCGATGCGCGAAGGCCATGGGGCCAGGAAAAACTAGCACTCAGAAGTACCAGCCTTCCCGACCCCAGCGGCGGATCTGGTCTATGGCTCCGCCGCCAACCAAGATTCGGCTGCGGAGGGTAGGGAGAGCGGCGCCCCGCAATACCGACACTCCTCTCCCCGCGCAGCCCCACCACCACCGCATCAACGGTGCGGCCCCGTTTGAGTCGCAGAGGATAGGGCGAGTGGCGCATCGCCATACCAACACACCTCTTCCTCCGCGACTCCACCTAGTCTGCAGCGGTAGAGTGTGCGGACTCCCCTCTTACCGCAGCCCCGAGGAGTGGCCACCTCGGGCCGGCCCTACACCTCAGGCCAGCCAAGGGGTTCCTCTTTGTTCACCGCGGTTGACTAAGCCACGGCTACTAAGCCCCCACGCCACGACAAGGCGGGAACCCGTTCGGGGGGGATTCCTTACAACCTTATCAAATGCTTTCTCAAGATCCACAAAAGCACAGAAAATCTTCTGGTTAGCAGCCAGAAGCTTTTCCGTGATCATGCGTAGAGAAAACATTTGATCCGTGCATCCTCTTCCAGGTCTAAATCCGCATGGTGCCTCCCATAGAAATCTTTCCGATTTCTCTTGCATCCTACGTGTCAAAACCTTCGAGTAAACTTTACTTGCTAAACTGGTCAAGCTGGTAGCCCGATAGCACCCGCAGTCAAAATGTGAACCTTTACCTTTATATAAAGGCACAATGACTGCGGATCGCCAATCATCTGGGACATCCCCCGTCCGCCAGCACAAATTGCACAGCAGATGAAAGCTGTCCCAGACGCGAGGCCCACCATACTCGAACATTTTAGCAGTAACTCTGTCTAGTCCCGCAGCCTTACCACATTTCAAACTTCGAATCGCACGTTCAATCTCTTTCATACTGATGATCTCAGTGTCATCGAGGTCCGGGTCTGGCGTACCAGTCACGGCGTCATCACCGGATCCCTCACTAAGATCATCACACGCTTACATTTCTCTATAAAATTCGCTCCATCGCTGCATGACGTTCGATTTTTCTGTGAGGACGTCATTATTTCTCGAAAGCA
This sequence comes from Parnassius glacialis, assembly GCA_033319125.1. Lineage (NCBI taxonomy): Eukaryota > Metazoa > Arthropoda > Insecta > Lepidoptera > Papilionidae > Parnassius > Parnassius glacialis. Next base: position 7,261,738 of record JAVANC010000012.1, on the reverse strand, counting down.
CTTTGTTCATTCTTAAGGCCGTCGCACCACTTCGGGTCCTTCCAACCTCTTTCCAGAAGATTTTGGAGTTCTTCTTAAAGTTGTGCGACAACCTTTCGTCCGCTTCCATTCTACACCTTTCACGCATTTCCTCAATCAATGCTTTTGTGTGAACTTTCTGCAGCTTATATCTTTCTTTCATCTTCTCTCTCATATCCTTATCATTACTAGAGGCCAAGTAGTCTAACCATGCTTTATTCTTCTTCTCTACAGCTTCTTTCACTTCATCATTCCACCATGCATCTCTTCTATTACTACTGCCTCTTTTTATTGTTCCACACACTTCTTCCGCTGCACTTACCATTCCATCCCTAAGGTTCTGCCATGTTCTTTCCATAAATTCATTTCTGCCATCGATGGTGTCAAGCTTTTCGGCTACCCTCACATGATATTTGTCTTTAGTATCCGCTTCCTGAAGCTTCCAGCTTCGGATGCGACAGACCGACTGTGGTTCTGTTACTGCCGTCCGGTAGCGCCAACCCGCGAACAGACCCCTAAATCTAGTAACCACTTGATAGTGATCTGTTCCCAGGTCAGCACCCCTGAACACTCGGGTATCCAACACCTGTTTTCGCAGTCGGTCATCCACCAGAAACAAATCGATCATACTTCTCTCATTCTTTCTTTCTTTAGTATACACATGGATTTTCTTGTGATTAAACGTAGTGTTTGTCACAAGAAGACCCTTTTCCCTGCATACCGCCAGTATAAGCTTGCCAGCATCATTAACCCTTTTATCGCCAAACTTTCCAAGCACCGACTCGTACCCTGGTCGAGCGGTACTAACCTATCCATTCAAATCACCACACACAACAATTCTTTCGTTTCCCCCAGCCAAATCTAGAACTTCTCTTACATTCTCCTAAAACTCCTCCAGCTTAGCCCTGGACGACGAAGCTACCAGCGCATAAACAGCCAAAAGGAATAACTTCGTCAGCCCCAATTTAAAGCGAACCCAGAGAAGTCTTGAGTTCACAACCTTATATTCAGTCATAACATCGACCAACCAAGACGACAGCAGCACCACCACTCCCTGGCGGGCGCTCTCGCTGTCCGGGACTCCGTACCATAGAGCTAACGCCTCGCCAGGGAGCTCTTCAGTACCACTGCCCTTCCGTTTGGTCTCCGACATACACACGACATCTAATTCTCTTTCTTTCATTATTTCAATCAACTCATTCGCCTTATCTTTCATGCCTCCTCTAACCTTCCACGTGCCAACTCTGCACTCTGTCCTCCACCTTCCGCCGTTTCGGGCTGTGCGTGACGGGTGGCGGTCCCCATCGCCGCTTTGCGCGCTGCATTCCACACCAACGGGGACTAGCTGGTGTGCGTCGCCTTGGGGGGACGCCCTAACCCTCGTTGGCATGGGTGCGCAGCTGAGTAGAATTGCAGCCCTGAAAAGGGCTGGCAGGGGTCGCGACGAATACGCTTCTAAAATGTGTCGTGATTTATTATATATATATATATATATATATATATATATATATATATATATATATATATATATATACATACAGTACTATTGTTAGGTGAAAAACTGGTGCCTAAACCTAGTTTAGGTACCAGTTTTTCACCTAACAATAGTATTGTATCAGATGTAAGCACATATTTTTGTTGTCTTCTGAATGTATATTGTTGGTGAAAAAAAAAATCTACGGCTACCATCATTACAGCATATTAAAAGCCAACTAGGTAATTGAATGCATACGACTAGAGCGTGGGTAAAAGTCCAGTGCATTTAACCATTTACGACTACACCACCATTATTGGTGATGTAGACGTAGATGGTTAAATATCTAGTAATAAATCTATCAAAAGTTTTTTTATCAAAAGTTTAAATTTTTTTGAACTGTTATCAGGAAAATGCTCCAGCCAATCTCCTGTTCCAGTTTCCTTTTGTCAACTCTTACAACACCCACGGGATGATATGGAGTAGTGGATATTTTTACACCGCCACTACATAGTTATCATAAGAATTGCCCATGGAAAAGTCAGAAATATGACAACTTTTTCGATAAATGTACTTCAAACTAAAATTAACAAAACCAGAGATGGCGAAAAGCAGTACACATGTACACCGCATCTGGTAAAATGAGACTGCTAAGGATTTCAGGCAATGTCCAACTTTGGACCTACAAGCTCATAATGAAGAAACAAATGAAGAAAATTAGATGTACTGATTGCAATAAAATTGTCGAGTAGTAACATTTTAAGTAAGAAGTAAGAGTAGTAACAATTAGCTGCATTTATATTTTTGCACGACTGTCACGAATGTTATAAGCGTGACCACATTATAACGGTGGTAGAGCCACGCGACAGATTTTGCTGTTACACGTTTCGGCCGTCTCGAGCCGGATTGGTACCATGACCTCACAGAATACCGGCGTGAAGTGGAAGCTATCCTTCTGCGTTTTGTCTGGTGAGTGAAGGTGGCCGGAGGCCCATTCTCCCCATCCCACCCCCTCCCATCAACATGGTAGCAGAGTTAAATCAAAGACTACCCAAGGAGGGTACCAGCACCCCTGAAGAATACCTCGCTGAGCATCCACGATCAAGCTACTCCGCTCCTGAGCGTGGGTGCTCAGGAAAAATTCCGCTCAAAGCAATAACTACTCGGGGCAAACTGATCAATAAGAACAAGGCAACCCCAGCTACGCTATCCGTGAATTTATGCAACATCAGGGGACTTAACTCGAAACTAAACGCCGTCCACTACCATCACGAGACGGCAAAGTCGGCCTTGCTCTTTCTGACCGAGACGTAAGTGTCCTCTCCGTATGGTACTTCGTATCTCTCCTACCCGTGGAACAAATTTGTAGACTCCTTTGTGCCTCGGTCTGGAGTTTGGGTATATGTCAGAGAGGACATCTGTCCTCGTCGAACCAAGTTAATCGAATAAACAAAATTTCATCAAAATCGGTCCAACCGTGTAGGAGGAATTCAGTCACATACACACATTCACATACAAACGGACAGATTTATATATAAAGATAGTTGTTTCATCATACAGATTGCTGCAGATTGCTCAGATCGCGTTTTGTGTCATCAGTTATGGAAGGCCTATGTACAGAAATAGTAATGAGGTGGTTGTTATAATATAATGATGGTGGTTAATTAGATGTTTTTTTTATTAGGAAATATAACAATTGTAGACATTCACATTGTAATTAGTCTTGCTTCTAAATTGCATTCACTAAAAATTAAAGGAAAAAATTTTCATTGTCTTCAGCTTTTCCTGTCGTAGAAATTTTAAGGGACACCAGTTACATAATTTATATGTTAATATTATGACAGTTTTACAAAGTTTTTCAAAGACCTCTTTGAAAAAGTCTTTATAGTGTTAAATCTCTTGTTTAGTTTGCGTATTTTGGAAAGAAAATTTGTATAAGCTTTTGTTATGTTTATTAAAATGACACGATAGAGAGACGCTGCAGCGTATTATCAGTGCAGCAAAAATTAGTCAGCTCGATCGGGGAATGCCCACTTTCGTAAAGAATCCCAGCGCTATATAAAATTTTGCTATGTTCCAATTTCGTTTTAAGCTTTTGATGTATGTCTGACCGGAAGATGTGTCGTAGTTTCCCGAACGCTGCCCAGCCGAGTTTTATCCGTCGATTGACCTCTCCGTCGAAGTTGGACTTACCTAGTCGGACTATTTGTCCCAGGTAAATATACTCGTCAACAACTTCGAGCTTAGTGCTCCCAACAACTACCGGCATAGGTGTGACATGGACATTAAACATGATCTTTGTTTTGTCCATGTTCATCCTAAGACCTATCGTTGGGAGACACTATTGAGGTCGTTGAGCATGGTGCTTAGGTCCTCCAGTCATACTGCCATAAGGACTAAATCGTCGGCAAATCGAAGGTGAGTGATTTACTCGCCATTGATAAAACATTGATAAATTGTTAAAACGAAATTGTACAACCAGTGCGTGCTACCAGTGATGACTTACGGATCTGAGACGTGGTCCTTCACTACTGGCCGTATGAGAAAGCTCAAGGAAGCGAGCTATGGAGAGGGCGATGCTCGGGGTTTCTCTGCGTGATAAACTTAGAAATGAGGATATCCGCAGTAGAACCAGAGAAACCGACACAGCCCAACGGATAAGTAAGCTGAAGTGGCAGTGGGCCGGCTACGTAGCTCGAAGAACTGACAACCGATGGGGAAGAAAGGTTCTTGAGTGGCAGCCTCGTACCGGTAGGCGAAGTGTAGGGTGACCCCCCGCGAGATGGAGTGACGACCTGGTAAGACATGCAGGAAGTCGATGAATGCAGGTGGCTCAGGACCGTGCTTTGTGGCATTCCTTGGGGGAGGTCTATGTTCAGCAGTGGACTTATGAAAGGCTGTAATGATAATGATGATGATGATGATGTTCCATAATTTATGGTAATTAGCTTTTGACTTTATGTTTTATAATAATCCTTAGTTGGGTCATTCTACGAACCTGAGAAATTTATGTTCGCGTAATGTAACTTCATGAATACGACTTCCTGATTTGTTATTTGCTGTGATATTAAATGGGACATCACCATCTATATTTGACATTCATTATTTTGTAGACAAGTGATGATTTAATGAATTAAAACGTATCGACAATACGTGACATATCATAGTCTGTCAACTGTTCGCCGACGCCCTCTAAAGGTTTAACGGCTACTTAAAAATAGAAATTCTTCAGCTACTAGCTAAACTTATAATTTTTAAAACGATACCTGTCCTTAAATTAAGATTAAAAGACTTTTAAAAATTATGTCACACAATTATAAAAAATATTGTTGTTTCTACAAGCTTTATAAATTTTTGTCACAACTGTCGACATGTAAAGTTTTGAATACTAGAATCAGAAAGCTTATTATTTCAACGTTGTTTTGCTTTTTATGGCAATATTAGTGCATACCTGTCAGTGATCAGTCACATTTTTTGATGGAACAAAAGCGAGATGCTGAAAATTTTAAATTGAAAAAAGGTTCTGCAAGTTTGTCAAAGTTGAAGAGTCACTTCTTAAAGGAAAAATAAAAGGTTATTAATTAACATGATAAAATAAATCGCTACACACAGCCTTGTAGAAAAAAGGTTTTACGTAGTTTCGAAAAAACAATGGATATTATTACCTCTGAATTTTAGCTGTTAACTTAAGTAGATTAAAATTTGTCACTTCTGTCGAAGTCAATTCTGTCGACTACCTTGTCGACAGAAATGACGACTCTCGACCGAAGTGACTACCGCCTATGTTTATTATGCATTAATCAGTTAAACAATGCTTGTCAGGGCAAATCAAGTATTACATTAAATAATAAGAAATTCAAAGCCGATTTTGTTCGTTATCTCCATGGTTGTCTCCACCAAGTGTGGCGCGTAATTTGAGAAAAAATGTGTGTTTAATATTTTGTGTTGAAGTAGCTGTTATGAATTTATAAAACACGTAAAAATAACTATCTAATTCGTATATTATTTTTTTAACTAAAATTCTACCAAAAGACAATGCCCATCTGTGCCCCAGAAATGCCCAGATAAAGTATATTACAAGATTGCTCTTATAAATAAAAACTAGAATTATGTTGTTAATTTTAAATCATTTAAAGCACTGGATAAAAAAATTAAAAAAAAAAGACGTTTATGTTGACATTGCAGTACGTATTATCGTTTCAATCATTAATTCATGCTTTATTTATTACGATCTTGAATCACGTCCTTTGGCCCATGTAAAACTCAACATGATTGATATTAGTCATAAAAGTTATTACTAAATAATCGAATAATAATATACTGCTTTACAACAAAACTAAATAAAAATATGATTTTATAATAAACGTCACCAGATGAAAAAAAAACATGGCCCAGTTAAGCATTCATTTTTGTTATCAAAAGCGGACTATTTGTTTGTTAACCTTTCCCTCATTGACAGTTTCTTAAATTATAAAATCTTAGGCTTTGTTTAGTTCTGCGCTTAATAATTGGCATGATAAATAAAATCTTCGAAAAAGGAATCCTTTTTTGTTGATCAATTGATCTAAGTAATCAATTCCAATATCGATTATTATTTTACACTTGAATCATCAACGAGTTGAATAAAGATCTAAGTGATGTCTCCAGACACGCAAAAGTAAAAAAGTACTTTGTGGTAGTGCATAAGTATATCTAGGCTTCAAATAAACAAATATAATAAAAGCAAAAATCTAATGAAATAATGGCTCTAAAGACTTAGCTCCAAGTCAAAAACATTCCAAAAAACTAAAATGACTGTCACTCATTCTTTCAATGTATAAAAAACCAGTAGGAAGTTATCATGTTTAATGTCCAATATCTTTTGAACCAGTGCTTTATATGACATTAAATCTAGATATAATATAAATACTGTTAAAAAGTTATCATATGACATAGAGCTGCAATTTGGGCATTGCATGGCTGCTGACTTTCAGCTCCATACCAATATGGGCATGGTCCTTTAAGCGTTGATAGGATTTATTAATATATTGTTATTTATATTTATTTTTATTATATAAAGTTTACGACAAAATTTAGTTATAGTTCAAGGATCTGACATAAATTCTATCAAACTATAAAATACTACTAAATCACATTTTATATACCACTACACTATAGGTTGTTAAAAGGATGTTGACAGACAAAGAGAAGAAGGATCGGCGTAGGCAGCAATACTATAGTAGGTTAGTTGGAAAAACTACAAAAACAGGAAAGAGTAGGGATTAGTAAAATATATAAAGGTATCAATAACCTGACACAAAAATACAAAAATGAGTACGAAAAGAACGGCAAGAATGTACTCGAAAACACTGTGAAAAGAAAAGGAACTCAGAGAAACTGACATTAGACTTACAAATGAAACACCGCCTTTATAACCAGCACCGCAAAGCTCTTTCAAAAATCTTTAAGAAATTTTATGGGCTAGCAGATTGCAAAGAACAATCGAATGAAAATAAGAGCTGAAAAGAAATATTTAAGAGAAAGAATTTTGCTACTTGAAAACTGTTTAGCTAGCTATAAGATGAGAATGCTACAAAAATCGCGACAAAGCGCCCCAGACGGCATGGGAAGATACGTCAAGAGAACAGAAGATGCTCAAGTAGTAGTTAGGCGATACGTCTCTGATCGCGAATCATTAATTACGTGTTTGCAAGAGACAGACATGTTATACGTGGTAGAGCCATGCTGCAGCTATATTAGAAGTATAGTTGTAGCACGAATGGATCGGCTCGACCGGGGAAGGACCACGCTCTCACAGAATACCAGCGCAAATAGCAGCTTAACACTGCTGTGTTTCGAATGGTGAATGTAGAGAACCGGAGACCCTTTTTACTGGAAAAGAGGCATTCCATCTTAGTCCTCACGGGTGACAACGCATCTGCATTTTGATTCGCAAATGAGGATAAATGTATATGTCTATGAAGCCACAGCAACCACTTGCCATCAGGTGGATTGTGTGCTCATTTGTCACCCTATCCTATAAAAAAAATATCTAAATATTACTTGTTGTTGAGGCACATTACGATCATATGTCTGCCATTTCGATTAAAGGTACCACATTTACGTTCAAGGGTACTTTGTTTATACGCCATATAACTGATTACGGGCCTGATGAAATATGTTTCCATCACGTAATCAACTTTTTAACAAAAAAAACAGAAGATGTTGTTACTTGTTCACCAGAGTCACTGTTAAAATCTCCTTTGCCTAATCCAACCCTCTAGGACTCACTAGTTTCAAGAAATAAGGATAATCTTAGATTGCGTTCCTTATCGCCAGCTTTGACTCTTATACCCAGAATACTTATAATATATTAAATTTCTACGAGGTGTGCTACGGGAGTGACGAAAAAAAGTGATGACATTATTAATCTGCGACAACCCTGAATCTAAAAGGGATAAAAACGATGAAGAGAATCGTTTTGATTAAAGTTTTTCTGCAACTGATGATTCCATCTACAATATCCATCTAAGACAAGTTTTGATCTTGAATGGATATTGTATTGGATTGGATTGGAATGGGATTGTATTGGTATTGGAATCAACTTCGTACATTATCGTCCTCAAGTGTCGAAAAAATGTTTTGAATAATCGACAGAAATCATGTCACTTATGTTGTCTATTTTTGTTTATTTTTTATTGTACTACTTTGATTAGTTAATATGTGTCCAGAATAATTACAAGATAACTGATAATATTAATTATTTGTTGTTAGAAGTTTGTTTTGATGTTATGTTAGTAAGTTTAAGACTTTAGGGCCAAAAATGTTCATTCCTGTCGATTTCGTGGTCACTCCTGTCTATTGTTAAAAACGGAAAAAGTTATTTTTTTTTAAATTTCTTAGTACATTTAACTATGTCATTATGTTTTACATGTTCCTTAAATACCAAAAAAATATTTTTATTTCATAAATAAGCAAAACGTTGATTTTTATTTTTATTTATTTTATTTCACCTCACGGTAGAATGACCCAGTTATATTCATTACATATTCACATTCACTGCGATCGATTTATCTTTTAATGATACAAGACGCGTTTGACTGTCTCTTTGGTGTAGTGGTCGTAAACGCAGCTGCAGATCGTGAGGTTCCGGGTTCGATTTCGGGGTAGGGCCAGAAATCAGTTAAAGAATTTTGTCAGTCAGAAAATTCTCAGTAGCAGCCCGGAGTCAGGAAGTTGGCGGTGTTTCACTCCCGTGTCTAGGTAAGCAAGTAATGCCTTTGGTCGTGTGGGATTGCCGCACCATCAGCCTATGAGAGTGAGAGAATAGACCATACACTTGTGCTTGCGCATACGTTGAGACTATCATGACCAAAATTTGGTATGGAGGTCATACGACTCAGCCAATCTTATTTTCTCATTTTAAATTTGAAGGATTTGCTTACACACACCGCGATGCGTGGGTGAGTTAGTGCACAAAATCGACACTTTTGCAAGATTATACTACTCCTCATAATCATTTTGTCGAATTTGAATTCAATCATTAAGTAAATCTACAAAAACATGCTCTCATTATGTGTATCTCATGTAACATATTCTCATACAAAACGAGAACTCATAGAAAACGAGAATTCCTAAATCATTTTTTTTATAGGATAGGGTGGCAAACAAGCACACAGTCCACTTGATGGTAAGTGGTTGCTGTAGCCCATAGACATCTACATATGTCCTAGTTTGCGAATCAAAATGCAGAAGCGTTATCACCCGCGAAGACTAAGGAATGATTCTTTTCCAGTAAAAGGTTCTCTGTTTCTCTACACTCATCAAACGAAACACAGCAGTGTTAAGCTTCTACTTTACGCTGGTATTCTGTGAGAGCGTGGTCTTTCCCCGGTCGAGCCAACGCATTTGTGCTACAACTATACTACTAATTTAGCTGCAGCATGGCTCTACCTCGTATAATACGCGTTGCAGACGAAGAGTTAAGCTAAGTTAGTTTTGCTTAGCTCGCATAGCTGACGCAGTTTTCCGTACTTGTGTGCAGACCGCAAAATATGCGAACTAAGCTATGTGAGCTAACTAAAATATGCGAAGCTAAGTTAGTTAGGTATGCCGATGCGCAGCTACACGAGCTAAGCTAAGCCCCTTCCGCTTCCCGCATTCCCTATGCACATCCATCAACAGTGCTGTCCAGTATTCTTTGTTGTACGCACGGTCATTTAGTAGCGATTATGGAGCAATTTATTGAAACTGTTAAACAATTTCCTATACTATGGAACACAAAAACAAAGGTCTACCACAACTTAATTAAAAAGGATGTTGTATGGATAAGAATAGTGGAGGAAATAAGTAATCCTGACATACCAGACGTTAAGTTTAATTAATATTTATTTAAAGTTTCATCTAATTTATATTATTAAAATAATTAAAATAGGATTCTCTGACGCGAAATGCTTCTCTAGTTGCTCGTAAGTTGTCGTATTGTACCGATCTTTAAGTTTGTCGGTATAATATTGATGGTATTTGCGTTACTAGTTGTTGTTCTTGAAGACATTAAATAATTGTACAAGATACATGTAGTCTTTGTAATGACGTCCACATGTTCTAATTGACATTCGAATGATGACGACGAAACACACGAAATCGCGCCGACAATATACCGAACGCATTTTCTACTACATTTCGTGCTCTACTGAGATGATAGTTAAAGGTGTTTTTTGCTCTGTTATCTAAACATGTACTCCGTGGGTACGGTCTCATAAAGTGTTTTTGTAATGGGAATGCTTGATCACATATAAACACAAAAGGTGTTGGATCGCCATCAGGCGTTAAATGTTTATGATTGGGTAAGTTTAGTTGCCCGTTTTGTAAATTGTAGCCAAATGCGCTATCTGCAAAAATACCTCCGTCGCTAAATCGGCCCATTGAACCAACGTCTATTATAATAAATGTTTTGTTCGCATCAACGTTACTGCGAGAAGGACGACAGAATAATTTTTTTTATAATTAAAATATTTAGAACCCGACTGTGGAGGGCATTTTATTGAGATATGCTTCCGATCCACGGCACCAAGGCAGTTAGAAAATTGCTATTTACCATTAAAGTCTTCTGCAATTGCTTCCCATTCATTTTCTGTCGGTAATTTCATATATATTGGTTGCAAATGAATCCAAAGTGCATTGCACACATCTTTCACAATCAAAGAAACTGTGTTAATACCCACTCTGTAATTATATCCAATTTTTCTAAAGGAACTCGAACTGGTTTGGCATCCATAAAGGTGACAAACAGGGCTGTGTGGCTTCCCCGTGGCTGTTCAACCTATTTATGGACAGTTGTCTGGAAAATTTGAAAGTAGAAGAATGCGGGTTAAGAATGGGTGAGTTAACCGTCAAATGCCTTTTGTACGCCGATGATCAAGTCATACTTGCGTCTTCGGCAGCCGAGTTGCAAATGATGGTTACATTAATTAACAGGACATTAAAAGAAAAGGGAATGAAAGTGAGCGCAAGTAAGACGAAAGTTATGGTTTTTGAAAGAGAAGAAAGTAAAACGATATGTGAAATAAGAATAGAAGGGGAGTTGGTAGAGCAAGTAGATGAGTTTGTGTATTTGGGATGTGTGTTTAGCAGGGATGGTAGATATGATCAGGATATAGAACGACGAGTGAATGCAGGAAATAGAGTGAATGGGGCTCTACACTCTATAGTGAAAAGTCAGAATGTGTCCAAAAAGGCACGTATGGCAATTCACAATGCTGTGTTAGTGCCTACTTTAATGTATGGTAGTGAAAGTTGGGTGTGGCAGAAGAAGCACGAGAGTAGAATAAATGCTGTAGAAATGCGGGCATTAAGGAGTATGTTAGGGATGAATCTGAAGGACAGAGTGAGAAATTGTTTAATAAGAGAAGAGTGTGGTTTGCAAGATGATGTTGTGACCAGGATTAAGAAAGGAATGCTTCGGTGGTTTGGTCATATAGAAAGAATGAATGAGAAAAGAGTGACAAAGCAAATTTATGTTGCAGAGGTGACCGGCAGAGTCGGAAAGGGTCGCCCTAGGCGAAAGTTTATCGACCAAATTGGCGATATATTGAAAATGGGTCAAATCAAGAGTACCTTTAACCGACGAGCGTGTATGCGTAGGTATATGGATGTGGAGGAAGCGAGAGAGGTCTGTCAGGATCGTGCCAAATGGAAGTCCATAGTCTCTGCCTACCCCTCTGGGTGACAGGCGTGAGTGTTTATGTATTTTATGTATGTATGTATGTTCTAAAGGAGTCACCAGTAGCTTAAAACCTGAAACATATAAATATTTATTACTAAGTTTGACTTGGTGTTTGTTACAGTGAAAACTGCGAAAAATGAGTGGAAAAAGTTACGTGACAGTCATCGAGAGTCGCTCAAAAGGATGAAAGCCAGTACAAGTGGTCAGGCTGCTTCTCCGACAAATAACTAGAAATATGCCGAGTTACTCGCATTTCTTTTACCCCACATGAAAAACCGTAAGAAAACCGGTAACGTATCAATTAATAATAAGAATACATTGGCCAGTACATCAACCCAAAGTCAAAGTATTTTGCTCGGTGCATCAACTGATAATCAAAATACATTGCCCGGTACATCGATCGAAAGTCAAAATACTTTTCCCAGTACATCAACTGAAAGTCAAAGTATTTTGCTCGGTGCATCAACCCATAATCAAAGTACTTAGATTTTCAAAGAAATTCCGAATGATGATGATGAAAACACTTCCGAAGCACCAAGGATAAAAAAAGAAAAGTTGGCGATGACTCATCATTACGCGACTTACTTCAGGATGTCGATAACGATTTTATGAAACGATGTCAGCAAAGAGAGAAACGGAAGGTTGAGGAGACGAAAGAGGCGGAGAAACACATACATCCGTTAAATTTGTTGTTTTATAGTATGTGCGAGTCAACTAAAAAGCTTCCCGATTGGATACAAAGAGATGTTAAAAAAAAGCTTTTTCAAATTGTAAACGAAGCAGAGAAAAATTATGAAAGTTATTTGTCTAGGCAGACTTTTTAATATGGGTATTCATCATCATCTAGCTTCTCGACACAAACTCAAAACGATAGCTTAGAGAATTTATAATGTAACCTTTTGTCATTTACCAATAAAAAATTGTTTTAATTAAAATTGTTTTGCTTATGTATCTCAAACAAATAGCTAAACTTTCTTCTGGCGTTATAGCCTTCCGATAGTTAGTACTCGTATCTTGTTTAGTAATATCTCTGATAATCAATGATAACAAATCATAAAACTGCACTTTTGTAACGCGATAATATAACTGAAAATGTTCCTCATCTAACTCATAAAATAAAGTTCTAAACTCTCCACTTGGGTGCCGAGATTGAATAAGCTGACATATCCAAGATCTGGAACGTCTTTTTCTTAAATAATAATAAGTCAGTATCAATCTTCTTTTTCTATGTGTAACGTATTCATCATCGGAACTTTCTTCATCGATTATATTCATGACGAGCGACGTCCGTCTAATTGAACTACGCAACACTGACTGAGCTTTGGCTTAGCTGTTTGTGTGCATGCTATTTATTTCTAGCTTAGCTTAGGCTAGCTTGCTTGGCATAGCTTACTTTAGCCTTGGCATAGCTTAGTTTTCGGTCTACAACCGGCTTAAAGGTCTTAAAGTTCGTAATATTTTATAAACTAGTGACGTAGAACTCGGTGTCGCTCTTTTTTATTGCTAATACACGATGATAATGATGCACATTAAGTGACGGACATATTAATCATTAAACTATGATATAAAATTATTATCACCTCTCGTTTTAATTTTGAGAAAGATTTGCATTTCATGATACATATGCATATGAATTGTAATAAACTCGATGGCAGTTGTCAATGGACCGCAGTAGCCTTTTGCCGTGAGATAGATGTTAACCCATCAGGTCACTAAGAGTTTAAGAAAATACCGAAATGTTTATTATTTTTCAGGCTGCAGATACATACGTTTGTAATATAATGAATATATGCAATCAATACAGTTCGGGGTAAATAAATCATGGTCTGTGAACGAAGCTGAAAATGACTTCACAAAACTTTGTTATAATTTTTCATTCAAATCATATTTGAAACCTTAGACTTATTGATATTAGACTGTGTTTTTATCAAACACTGTAAATAACAGGTAAGATTACTGAGTAAGCTGACTGTCAAATACGTTGACTGAATTGAGCCTTAGCTTTGATTTATATTCAGTTTCTGATTCGGATTTTGTAGGAATCTCGCTTAGTCTATTTAAAGGGCTTAAGATATAAAAGAAATGTGCTATTTCTGATTATTTATAACAAGCATTTTATAACAAGCATAAACATTAATTGCTGTTCGTTAGCCTTGCAATTACTCGAAAATGGCTGGACCGACTTTGACGATTTTGTGTGTGTTTGAGTGACTCCCTGGATGATCCAAATGATTCACACTAGGACTCCGTCGGTGGCGCTGTTGTGAATATCCAGAAATAACCCGTGCGAAGCTGGGGCGCATCGCTAGTATGTAATAAAATATGTCTAATCTATATCTATCATTGAACAAACTGAGCACCGCAAATTATTAGTTATTGTGTCGTGGGTTCTGGATTAAAACTCTAGTCAAAATCAAAAGCACGACCTCTTGGTTTTCGACTCTAAAGGTGCTGCAAGCCTATGTACAGTTTTTATTATCACATGTAAAGTCATAATCAATCACGAACTCTATATCAGTAATCATATTATAAGCTTTTTAATATTTTTTCTTTATTTGACATCATAATAATTATAATAACGTCCTCACAGAACAAAACACATGTGTACTCTCTATTCTTTCACCCTCATAGTCATAGATAGAAGAGAGATCAAACGCAGTGCGGGGGTAAAACAGTACCAACTACTTCGACTCCGAACTACTACTGAGAATTTATTGTGAGGAAATTCCAAAAACTGATATTTACCGACCCAGGATTCGAACCCGTGACTCCATGATAAGCAGTAGTACTTACAATCACTAGGCAACGACTCAGTCAATCAAAAGATTGTGAAATAAAAGTGGTGTGTCAAATACTGGCTGTCTAAAAAGACAGCCAGTATTTGACACACCACGTGTTTGAACAAAATAGAGCAAATTGTACCGATTATTTTTTTTATAGGAGAGGAGGCAAACGAGCATGCGGCGGTCAGGAAAAATAGCTGATGTTAATGGATTCCGCAAGGAAGTCGTGCGAGGAAGAAAAGATCTTCTAAATCGCACAGTGGTGGACCGCCAATCATCCAGATGGTGTGGATGGTATCGGGAGTTGTCCCGCGATGTGCGATCGTGAAATTTGGCGGCTGGGATTAATCCGAACAATTCCTCAGAGCACTCCACGTGGTAGATGCAAAAGAAAATGCAAAGGGATGTAACATCTCTTCGCAGTGCCAATGAATCGAGCCGATCGGAAAGGACTCGGTCGTCGAAGATTCGAGGTGCTCTGCGCTGGATACGGTCAAGTGAAAGGAGCTGGCACTGGGGAGCCCCTGCCCAGAGATGGGAACAGTATTCCATGTGAGGCCGAACCTGCGCCTTGTAAAGTTGCAGGCGGTGTGCCGGCATGAAATACTGTCCCGCTCTGCTGAGCACGCCAAGCTTTTTAGAGGCCAATTTGGCCTTCTCTTCCAAGTAACCACGAAACTGCACGTCACTCGATATGGCGCGAGTGTGCGGGTGCGCGGATGCGCGGGTGCGCGGGTGCGCGAGTGCGCGGGTGCGCGGGTGCGCGGGTGCGCGGGTGCGCATGTGTTTATAGAGTGGTAGAGTCACGCGACAGCGTTTGCTGTCGCACGGATGGGCCTGCTCGAACCGGGGTGGTACCACGATCTCACAGAAAACCAGAGTGAAGTAGAGGTTTACCTCTGCGTTTCGCTTGGTGAGTGCAGGTGGCCGGGGGCTCTTTTTACTGAAAATGAGGCATTCCATCTTAGTCCTCACGGGTGACAACGCATCTACATTTTGTTTTGTAATAGAGGATAGATGTAGATGTCTATGGGCCGCAGCAATCACTTACCATCAGGTGGACTGTGTGCTCGTTTGTCACCCTTATCCTATAAAAAAAAATATCGACTCTGAGGATTTCGATACTGGCTGAGACAAGAAGGGGAGTGCCTTGAAAGATACGACAAAGGGGTTCTTTTTATTATTGGATTAGTTGCGATATAAGAATATCGACCCCATATATCCCCGTGAGTGTCGTAAGATACGATAAAGGAAGATGCCCAAGTCAGCAGCGCCGTTCCTATAACAGCTAGAAAATAAACAAAACTGCAGTTGCCGACCCGCATGCCAAGCGCGGCAACTATTGAAAACATCCTCTCTGTGGATTAATCCATTTGGGAGACCTATACTGATCAGTGGATTTTTGATAGACTGTGGTAATGGTTAAATAATAGTAACAATATAATAATAATAATTTATTTTCTCACCACATTACATTAACAATGTTGATTTTTGACAAAAAAAGGCACAAAGTAATGTGAGAGACTTATGCCTAATTTAGGCAACGAACCTGTATTTCAGATCATCAGGTTCCCAGGAAAGGAAGCAAAGAAAGGCAAAAAGGTAATTTTCAAGCATCTGTCTTTCCATCCGATTTTTTTTTTTATAGGATAGGGGTGACAAACGAGCACACAGTCCACCTGATGGTAAGTGGTTGCTGCGGCCCATAGACATCTACATCTATCCTCGTTTGCGAATCAAAATGCAGATGCGTTGTCACCCGTGAGGACTAAGATGGAATGCCTCATTTCCAGTAAAAAGGGCCTCCGGCCACCTGCACTCACCAAACGAAACGCAGAGGTAAACCTCTACTTCACGCTGGTATTCTGTGAGGTCGTGGTACCGCCCCGGTTCGAGCCGGCCCATCCGTGCGACAGCAAAAGCCGCGTGGCTCTAAAGCTCTAATGCTTTAATGAGAGTGTCTTTAAGACGAGAGTAAAAGGGCTTTTGTTAAGCTAAATTAGGGTGCATAACCATCTTTGGCTACACCACCACTTAACATCACGTGGGAAAGTACCAAGCATTGGCTTTTAAGCTGTACATACGAATAAAATTAAAGTATCTGTTTGTAATATCGAAATACTTGCCTATTATCGAGCGCAGGGAAATATTGTCTCTTTGTAATATTAAAATAACTACATTTTTCCGATTTCAGTAAGTAATGACATGAATTACCTTTTGTAAAATGTTTGTCATTGATATGAGACTGTTTTATCAAATCGCAGAATTAATAAAATTAATGGTCAGCGATAATTCTTTCAAAAATCTAAATGACTTCACATGAATAGATTCCTACCTAGGCGAAACCGGAACGTTTCACTAGTAGCCAATAAAGTAAGCCATGACAAAAGAAATATGTATGGAATTACGACACAACATCATAAACACTCGTTCCTTTGTTCCTTTGATCTGCTGCTCTGCTACTGTTCTAAACATAAGTAAAAAAAAGGAATAAACTATTCTTTAATATTTGCGTATACTATTTCTGAATATGAAACAATTTAAATTTACTGTAAGTATCCTGTTAAATAAAATAATTTTAAATATTATATTAGCATTTGAACATTAGAGGTAGTAGAGGTGATTAATAATTTTAACAAAGCCAAAGCACAGACTGTTTCATATAACGAAATTTCTAAGTATAAATTCATAGTTACGACAGCCAACATATTTCTATTAGCGATTGCTATACTGAAATATATATTACGGAGTACTATATCGGCTACGCTAGATAAACTTGTGTGATTAATGTTAATTCTTCCGGATGCAGAGGGCTAGCCAAATTGATTTTTTACAATCATCATCACAACATTCTTCTCATATATTTGCCATGATTTCCTCGCTTGGCAGGCGGGTAGACAACACAGTTTTTTATTTTCTAGTTGATGCCCATATCCTCGTTTGTTTCCTTCTGTCACTTCTTACGACACCCATGGGATGATACGGGTTGCCAGATATTCTTAAACCGTCATTACACTGTCGCTAATGCTAACTATCTTAATGTTTAGTATAGTATTGTCTTGTGACTGTGTTTCCTAACGTTGGTATCAATCATTTTTATAAATTTCTATTTAATGATTGTAGAAAGTCTACTAAGCTATGCTTGCAGGTGTAGCTTCAAGCTAAGAGTGAATAAATATGTTCTACGTTTATCACATAATATAGGACCCTTATACCACTTAATAATAAACTTAAAAATTAAATGTACGGAGGATTTTCTGTAGGTATAATTTTTAACCTGTATAAAAAAATCAATTTCTATGTTTATAGGGCCATCCATTAATGATTAAGAGAAAAGTATATGCCATCAAAAACATAACTTGTAAAAAAAAAACAAGTCTCGCAACTCAGTTCTTCTACCGTAAAAAGTTGTAAGATCCTTGTAATACCAAGTCGGTTAATTTATTCAGTCCCTATTTAAGGGTCCTTCTGTCTTAAGTGATTACGTAATTAGCTAACCTAACAACATCTTATAGTGACCACAACAATACCAAAAATCTTTTATATTTTAAATGAATAGATTGACTTGGCCATCGCTTGAAAACACAATATATATATATATATATCTCAAGTAATACATTTTTTATTAAATTAAATTGTTTATTGCGATTGCCAAGTCAATTTATAAAGTCAGGAAGAAAATTCAGGCTTCTAGTTTTATCCACAACGAAGTAATAGGGTTTCGAAAATGGCCTGAACTGTTTCGAGACAAGGATGGTACGGCCGTGCCGCTTTTTGCTCGACTTGGCGGGGGAACTGCCGTGCCCCCAGATTCATATTTTCTATCAGCCTTTAAAAAATCACACCTGATGAGCCTCTCAGGTTTTAAGAGTAATTGTTTAAATGGCCACGTTGGCAGACGGCTTGGCAATAGCAGTATCAAATGTCTCGCACCTATGACGCTGCTTACCTTCGCCGATCTGAATAATTTACAACCGGCGTTCACAAGATTAACGCCATCTAGCGGAAACCATAAAACATTTCTGCAATTTTCCATAGTTGAAAGTTGGAAATTCTCATGAACTATATTATGCAAATATTACTCTGAAAAAATTCATAGCTCCTCTCTGGGCCGGGGCACTCCAGTGCCAGCTCCTTCCACTTGACCGCATCCAGTGCAGAGCGGTTCGAATCCTCAACAACCGAGTTCTTTCTCATCGGCTCGATACACTCGTGCTGCGTAGAGATGTTGCATCTCTTTGCGTATTTATTCGCATCTATCATGGAGAGTGCTCTGAGGAATTGTTCAGACTTATTCCAGCCGCTCCATTTCACCATCGCACATTGCGAAAAAACCATCCATACCATCTGGATGATTGGCGGAACCTTTAAGAAAAGAGCTTACACCTTTATAAAAGACCGGCAACGCATCTGCAATTCCCCTGGTGTTGCGGTTGTTCATGGGCGGCGGTAGTCACTTACCATCACGTGTATAGCATATGTTCAGCAGTGGACTTGCGAAGAACGGTAAGAAATGGATCTTGGATTAAAATTTTAGGAGGAAGATACTGTTAACTATCTTATGTTAAAGTTTCTTCTTGTTGCCTCTTACGAAACCCACGGAATGATAATATAAATTGTAACTACACGGAATGAAGTGCTTTTGACGATTAGTGCCTCCAAAAATGTATATATAATTATCTTATTATATCAAAATTTTTTTGGACTTAATGTCACGTTTCAAAACATCTGCTTTCCTATATCAAAATCCACTATGTGACATAAAAAAATATTTTATTCAATATCTTATTAACATAGTAATTCTCTGAAGAAATTTGAAATCATCTTCAATTGATATTTTGAAATTACGAGATCTTTTTTATATGAATAATTAAAACTTTCCGAGGACTTCTTATATATATGTTTAGTCGGTCTCTTATTAGGTAATTTTGTTTTACTAGGTTTTGAAATTGGATTTACTATATGCATTCAACATGCATTATTTAGGTGTTTTTATTTATGTACTCCTATTCTGCCGTCCGGGGTCCGTGTGAGTAGGCCAAATAGCAGTGCTTGCACAGCTGTTTTCTGGTCTGAAGTGTCTAGAGAGTTAGTATAATTACAGGCTGTGAGGTATGCCATCTTTGTTTTTAGGAGTGTCAACGTATAGTATGTATAGCCTTCTTTGTATATAATTGGCTGCAAGTGTCTTTAGAATGCAGCAACCACTTACCGTCAGGTGGAATGTAAGTTCGTTTATCACTTCAGTTTTATAAATATAATCAATTAAAAATTGTGGAGAAAATCTAAAGAAATTGTATCTACTTCCTCATTGATTGCGTATACGGTATAAAGTAAAGAAGTTACAAAATAAAGATATACATTACATGCTAATAAATAAGAAACGTTTCTTACACTTATAGAAAGTATTTTGCTGAGAATTGAATCAGTAAAACGCTTATTGTGCATTAATAGAATCCCTCTCTTACTTCATTCCGTACGAAGAAAATCAAATTAGATACTAACATAGGAAAGTAGTAAAATGTTACTCAATCGCAGATTGTATTATTGCAGGGTAAGGTACAAACTTGCACAGATATAATTATGACTGTTTTCACAAAATATATCTTTAGCAGAGAAAATAAATAACTGACATGTTATCGAATCGTAGCGAACGTGATTGTTTATCGAATGAGTAATTAAAGAAAATGTTTAGTTACACAGCCTTTCAAAAGTTTACTGCTGAACATAGGCCTCCTCCATTGATTGCCCCATTAGAGAGTGTCTGCCATGCTGCCAGACTTTGTAAGCGAGTTAGCAACCGAATTTTTTATTATTATGAGCTGCAATGAGGAAAATTTATCGCCGCTAAGTCATTGTTGATGGTGGCGACAGCAGAAGGCAGATTTAACAGAGTTGACTGAGTGTAGATTTGGAGATCGTTTGCAAACATATGATAGAGAGAAGTAATATTTTAAGAGATAGAATTAATGAATATAGCAAAAGTAAAGGAGACAGCACACCACCTTGAGGCACGCCAGCCCGTGATTCGCACCAAGATGAGAACTCATCTTCGATGCGAATACGCTGCCGTCGGCCGTAAAGATAACTATGAAACCAGCCAATCAACTAAAAAGATAAAAAAAGAATAATAAAAAGATATGTTAATAGAACGTAAAACACTCAATAAGATGTCAAAATCAACAGTGTTAAACGCATTGATAAAATCAAGCAATACTAACACAGTGAGCTGTTTGTTATCCATACCTCGTCGAATGTCATCAGCAACTTTATCCAACGCTGTTGTCGTACTATGACCCGATCGGAAACCAGATTGGAGAGGATCCAGGATACAATTTCTATTTAGGTAGAAATTTAAGTGAAAAAAAAACTAGTTTCTCCAGGAGTTTGGATAAAAACGGGAGAAATGAGATAGAACGAAAGTCGTAAAAATGCAAAGAATGGGCTTTTTTTGGGAGATGCGTTACAAGTGTACTTTTCCAAACATCAGGAAATTTTGAAGAGGAGATGGATTTATTCAAGATATCGGTGAGGATAGGAGTAACAAATTCTAGGATAGGTAAGATCATGTTACGACTAACATTGTCATCACCCACGGCATTGGACGAGATGGACAAAATATTCTTTTTAACATCACTATCAGTGAAAGGAGAGAAAAAGCTTCCCGATTGGACACAAAGAGATGTTAAAAAAAGCTTTTTCAAATTGTAAACGGAGCAGAGGAAAATTATGAAAGTTATTTGTCTAGGCAGACTTATCAATATGGGTATTCATCATCATCTAGCTTCTCGACACCAGCTCAAAACGATAGCTTAGAGAATTTGTAATGTAACCTTTTGTCATTTACCAAAAAAAATTGTTTTAATTAAAATAGTTTTGCTTATGTACCTCAAACAAATAGCAAATCTTTCTTCTGACGTTATAGCCTTCCGATAGTTAGTATCTAGTTTTGTAATATCAGCGATAATCAATAATAACAAATCATAAAACTGAACTCTTGTAACACGATGATATAACTGAAAATGTTCATCATCTAAATCATAAAATAAAGTTCTAAACTCCCCACTTGTGTGCCGAGATTGAATGTGTTGACATATCCAAGATCTGGAACGTCTTTTTCCTAAATAATAATAAGTCAGTATTAATCTTCTTTTTCTATGTGTAACGTATTCATCATCGGAACTTTCTTCATCGATTATATTCATGGCGAGCGGCGTCCGCATTGAACTACGCAACACTGACTGAGCTTTGGCTTAGCTGTTGGTGTGCACGCTATTTATTTCAAGCTTAGCTGAGGCTAGCTTGCTTGGCATAGCTTAGTTTAGCCTTGGCATAGCTTAGTTTGCGGTCTGCAACCGGGTTAAAGGTCTTAAATTTCGTAATATTTTATAAACTAGTGACTTAGAACTCGGTGTCGCTCTTTTTTATTGCTAATATACGATGATAATGATGCACATTAAGTGACGGACATATTAATCATTAAACTATGATATAAAATTATTATCACCTATCGTTTTAATTTTGAGAAAAGATTTGCATTTCATGATACATATGCATATGAATTGGAATAAACTCGATGGCAGTTGTCAATGGACCGCAGTAGCCTTTTGCCGTCAGATAGATGTTAACCCATCAGGTCACTCTAAGAGTGTTAATTGTTAGTGGTAGTTACTCTAAGAGTGTCAAGTGTTAATTTGATCAAGCAAATCAAAATTATGGGGAATGCAGGTTTAAAGAATCCGGAAACACGATGCAGGATAATCAAATGGATGAAAAGGACATCAAGAACGAAACATGTTAACCGCATTCGCAATTCTATTACAAACAATTCAAAGCAGTCACGATGATTGGGAGTAACTTCTGAAAACTTTAACGAATCCGCGATTATTCGTGCGACGTTATTCTTAAATACTTTCTCGTTCATCCCTTTAAAATTATTGTTCCATAAGACACAATAACCGCCGATCCTGCTAAACGAGTGGAATCTTGAAGGGTAGTGAAAAATAGCTTTAGAAATTTAAATAACAGTTTTCTGATGAAGCGAATTTTAATATCAACGGTTATGTAAAGAAATAACATTTATTATCACGGCCTGCAACTGCCTATCCCAGAAGTAGGATCCTCCGCGGCCCATGAACGGAAGAACCTACAAGCAGGTACAGGTCGAGTTCCTAACGCCAAGGGTTAAGTTTCTAATTACATTAAACGATCAGGGGGGAGCGTTACAATTATTGAACAGAGCTTACTTACCTCTATCCAAGGCGACTGGTCCCTCAGGATTCGGTCAGGTCGCGTGTAGATGTGTAGTGCTAGGAAAGTAAGGGTCAGTGATGTGTATTTGGGTGTGGCTGGTAGTGTTATTGACCTTATTTGACCGTTCCCTCTGCGGCAGTTCGGCCCTCAGCTCCTCTCCAAACTACGGTCTCCTTCCGCAGTCACTTTCTTCATTTTCTACGATAACAGTTCTTTAACTCTGTCGTACGATTAACTACCTTACAGAAGCCACCAACTATCGTTTGTTATAACGCTTGACTCGCGAAAATGAACACAGAACGTACGGATCAAAGTTCACCGTTATTTCTAGAATATCAACTACCGCACTAGTAACTAATACGGTCGAATCCACTTATACAGATTCTGAATTAGACCCTAAGTCCCGGGATGAAGCTAACAAACAGGAATGCGCGCTACAATTCCCAGTGGTATATTTACTATACGCGCCTAACATATTCCGCCTCCGACCTCCCGACCAAGAACGCGTGCTCTCTCGACGCGATGAAAAGGACTACTTGTTCTAGCGTGCACTCGAAACGACCGGACGTCCAAAACCGGTATCGTAGAGGCGCGCGCGCCCTCTGACGTCTATTATTGACACTAACGTTTTTGCGCGAACAAACTCCCGTCCCGGACATAAGGATTTAGGTCCGCGAGCAAACCGGTCAGCGGGACAGGGTCGCGACGACAAGTTGCAAGACCGAATTTACAACCAAACTAGGCCACCTTACGCACTCCATCAGATCTTGCAACCCTTACCAACACCTCAAAATTACAGCCCCAACGTGGGCTAGCCGGAGAGTTGAACTGGATGCCCTTCCTGGACATCGCAGCACATAAACAAGTCCTATTCCTAGACAGAAGTCCGACGACCTCCTTCAAACACCTATCTGCGCTCCTATGAGTAGTTCCGCAATCCGACCGGATCAGGTCTGCAAACAGCGACGCGACACGAAGCGGCCCAAAGGGACCTTCCAAGCTTCAGAGCAGAGAGCACCCCCAAATTCCCCATGAACGTCGTCTGTGGAGAGTTGAACGAAACGCACAGATAGTCCCTAGTATGAATTTTCAAACAAGTAGGCATAACCAAGCCATCCACCTATAATCATTTACCAAATGGTGCGACAGCTGATTTCCATCTGATAATCTACAAACCAGATAGCCCTTTAGGCAGGTAATCCTATGCTCATATTTCAACTAATTTTTCAAAAGCATCAATGTTCAATTACAGAATTAATTAAAACAAGTAATCACCGATGCACATAGGTCAACTTGGCAAAGTAAACAAAACAATAAACGTAAGAGACAGCCTATTTCTTATTTCAAATAAATATCTTAGACAGTGCCAACAAAATCTAAACCAAAAGAGAATTTACTCTTATTTCCTTCGGCAACCACAGGGTTATCTAATTTCAACCTTCCTTATCACAAAGCAAAATGATTAAACACTATCACAAACATAAACATAATTTTCAAAATAGCACGCCATTCAAACTTCAAATGAATTCAAACCTTCCTTTCAGCACAGACGCGACAACCAAATACAATTACAAAGCATACGCACAAGCATTAAAAAGGGCACACAATTAAATCTCAATTTTCCGTGCAACAACAAACGCAGTGATCAAATGTATTTACAAAACATATGCAGCAGCATTTAAAGGAGTATTTTAAATTCAATTCTTTTAATCACAACCGCTACAATATGAATTTCGCGGAAAACTCAAAGCATTTTAATTTTAATTCAAAGAATTCTTAACTAAGTGCTCGACCAAACCAAATCCAATACCCCTCGAGAGCGTGATTCAACGCTCCAGGGGGCCCCAATTCTCCCACCACCAAGTGGAGGCCACACCGCGTGAACCCGAGACTAACAGAGCGCAACCGCTAACAGTCGCCACTCGGGTTGTACGCCCTCACTGAGGCCGTCGGCAACAGAACAGCTTGACAAGTAAGTGGACTGTTGACGGCTTAAGGCTCAGTAGAGGCAGCTATGGTGGGAGCTAAGGCGGCAGCTAGCTAGGGCCGCCTCCATCAAATGGGGTACAGTGGTACACCAGTCGCGGCCACTCAGCTAACGGGAGTGAGAATGGTCCAGCGGACCGATGAGTGGCCGTGAAGTTCCTCTTCGCACGCTGAGGGGGGGCGATGACACCCCCGCCCCTGGGGGAATTACCCCCCGACTGGTCGGGGGAGGGACCCCTTTCAAACCTAGGGGTCTGTTGGCTAGCCGGCGGGCGCCGAGCGTCGCCCGTCAGAGGGCGTGGCGGAGCGCCCCCGCCCGTGGGGGTCGAGGGCCTGGCAGCGCCCCGAGAGGAGACGCCGTTCGCACCACGGCACAGTACGGCATGGTGATTGCCCTGGCAATGCAAACAGGGACGCCGGTGCGGACAGTCTCGCTGGAGGTGCCCTTCCACACATGAGTAGCACCAGCGGCGCTCCTTGGCGATAGTTCGCCTTGCCGGACCGGCTTACTTAACAATTTCGGGCAAGACGTTACCCGGTGAACAGATGCTCGACAATAGGAGCAGGGGGGGGTTGACGACGACTTGCCCGGCGGATTCCGCCTCTCACTGGGCACGGCTCGTAAGTCGTCAACGGTGACCGCCGCGTTCTCAATCTGCCGGCACTGCTCCTCCAAAAATCGCAGCAGGTCATAGAAGGGCGGAATAAAGGAGGCCTCGTCCCCGCCGTACCTCTCCTGAAAAATTATTCTAAGGTCGAGAGGTAGGCGGGACAGCACGATGCGGAGCAACAAGAAGGCCCATTCGCCCACTGGTAAATCCAGCCGCCTCAACGTATTACAGGCCACCAAGACTGGATCCAACAGGTCCAGACGTAGTCTGGCCCGGTCACTAAGCAGCGGGAGGCTCAGAAGCTGCTTAACATGTTCGTCCGCAATTCCCCGGACGTTGGCGTATCTTCTGGCTAGGAGGTCCCGAGCAGTCTGGTAGGCGTCGTCCGACAAGCTCAAATGGCTGACAACACCCAGGGCCTCCCCCTCCAGTGAGGCCAGCAGGTACGCCATCTTCTGGCTCGGGGTCAAGTCACTCCGGGCGCCCACTAGGCCGTCGAAAAGAACAACGAAGGTCAGCCATTCGGAAAGGACCCCGGAGAACCTTGGCAAATCCAGAGTTGGGAGTCGTCCCAACAGCTCCGGCTGAGGCTGCTTCCGAAAGGACTCGGGCAGGCCACTCGTCCGAGCTTCACGCGCCTCCTCGGTATACCTATCTTCAGCCTCGATCAGCTCGTCCGTGAGCGAAAGGAACTGCTCATAGTCTGCGAAGGAGGAGTCCAAGACTCCTTTTCCTCATCCGAATCCTTGAGCTCAGCGTAAGCCTCCTCCACTGCAGCCCTTCGAGCATCGACCTGCTCGAACCGCTTCATCAAGTTATGGACCCTATCCGGTCGACCTATCAAAGCATGGGCGCTGGTGGCCCAGCGTAACTCAGTCCGCAGGTAACGGATCAGCATCTTGGGCGAGGACATCACTACTGAATACAAATTACGACGCGGCTCGAGCACAATTACAAAAATAACAAATACAAAAAAAATTAACAGCTAACAAATGCAGTTCCTATCAAATCGAGTTGAATAGATATACATAAACAAATAAGAACCGCTATTTATCAAATCAAATACAAGTTAGTACAAAAGAAAAGACAAATCAAATTAACAATAACAAATACTAGTGCGATCAAATCAAGTTAAATTCAAATTACGTAAATACAAATTACTACTCTTTACTTCAAATACAAATTACAATACGAAAGATACATAACGAAGATACACATCAACAAAAAATGATCAACAAAAATGCCTATCTCGGAAATCGACCCTTCGATAAGTTATCCACTACAACTATCCAAAAACGATAATTAACCGATTACGTAAAAATAACCATCTACCTACATGACGCAAACTCCCGCTTGTGCGCTAGCCAGGCGCGGCTTTTCAAATTTACCCGCTAACAACAAAAAAAGCAAGCCACCAAAGAAAGGGATTTTATTATTACGTATATAATAAAAAAAAATATTTTTACGTATTACGGACGGGCGTGATTGTAGACACAAATTAAACCAATCAACCCAACGCTCCCTGCCATCAAAATTGTTTAATTTTTATCAAACACTATGGTCGGTGGATCGACTGGGAATAGATCCCAGAACCACGCTCTTCTACCAAATATTACGGCCTGCAACTGCCTATCCCAGGAGTAGGATCCTCCGCGGCCCATGAATGGAAGAACCTACAAGCAGGTACAGGTCGAGTGTCCTAACGCCAAGGGTTAAGTTTCTAATTACATTAAACGATCAGGGGGGAGCGTTACAATTATTGAACAGAGCTTACTTACCTCTATCCAAGGCGACTGGTCCCTCAGGATTCGGTCAGGTCGCGTGTAGATGTGTAGTGCTAGGAAAGTAAGGGTCAGTGATGTGTATTTGCGTGTGGCTGGTAGTGTTATTGACCTTATTATACCGTTCCCTCTGCAGCAGTTCGGCCCTCAGCCCCTCTCTACGGTCATCCAAACTACGGTCTCCTTCCGCAGTCACTTTCTTCGTTTTCTACGATAACAGTTCTTTAACTCTGTCGTACGATTAACTACCTTACAGAAGCCACCAACTCTCGTTTGTTATAACGCTTGACTCGCGAAAATGAACACAGAACGTACGGATCAAAGTTCACCGTTATTTCTAGAATATCAACTACCGCACTAGTAACTAATACGGTCGAATCCACTTATACAGATTCTGAATTAGACCCTAAGTCCCGGGATGAAGCTAACAAACAGGAATGCGCGTTACAATTCCCAGTGGTATATTTACTATACGCGCCTAACATGTTCCGCCTCCGACCTCCCGACCAAGAACGCGTGCTCTCTCGACGCGATGAAAAGGACTACTTGTTCTAGCGTGCCCTCAAAACGACCGGACGTCCAAAACCGGTATCGTAAAGGCGCGCGCGCCCTCTGACGTCTATTATTGACACTAACGCTTTTGCGCGAACATTTATTTAACATAGTTTACCTGATGTTAAGTGAATGCTGTAGCCCATAGACATCTACATCTTTTCTCCATTAAGGACAACAATCTAGATACGAACACAGCAAAATCAAGCTGCTATTTTTCGTTGTTATTCTGTGAGAATGTGGTTCTTCCCCGGTTGAGCTCACCAATTAGTACCATAACCATACTCTACCACGTATATAAAAAAATAGTAGATACTGGGCTTCAGATAATCTGCTGGAACTTCATCAGATACCATTACACTTGGCTAAAGTTTTCGTTCGGTCCATTTTATATCAAAGAATCATCAGCCTATATATTTTATGGGATGACTATGATTGCCCTCAGACGGTTAATTCTTATCAATATTGCATCCAGGTTGTTTGGTCATAAATAAAGAAATTTTGAGTCGTAGAATTCAGGTTTAACTATATTAGGACTAAATTGAAAGTAAAGTTTTCAACTCATTCCAAAATCACTGACGAATCACCGCTATTCCAAGAACAATGTTACAGCGAGTGATTGAAAATTTTAATTCCAGGCTAAGTGAGTGTAAAGAAATAAATGCACATTTACCAATAATTATTTTTCATAATTAAATAAATAATTCTAAAACGGTTATTTAATTTAAAACAAGTTTAAATCCATACATATTTTCAAAACATCGTCTATCTGTCGGTCTATTCATACTTATCGTCGTAATGGCCGACCCGATTGGAATGAAACTTCAATAGAGAGCAATGCCTGGAGTGATTTGAGCTACATTTTACCAAAAAAAATTGGAGATTTTTTATCGATATATCGAAAACTTCAATAAATTAAATGGTACTAGATAATTATATATAAATAACGCCACATTAACAGATCTTAGTCAGGCGTAGCTATGGCCAGTCGCTAGTTATAATAATTCAGGTATTTTTCTAGATATCAAAAATTAAAAACACTTTGAAATTCCTTTATTAGTGAATATTTTCTTTAAATAATTACTATGCTGACAATCAAATTTATTGTAGATACTCAAGGGTAATAATTTTCAAGTTTGGAGAGACTGAATACCAAATTTTTAATTAAAGATCTATTTGCACTTTACGCATGTCTCTTATGCGTATTTCTAAGGATACGCGGTGACCTTGAATCGAATAATAATTAGGGGATCCCAGTTTGATCCTCATCTGCACCGTACACATTTTAATTGGAATTTTTAAATTAAAGTGTTAATTTTCCCCGTGCTCGGCAGTTAAGGAAAATATCGTGAAGAAACCTGCATGTTTGAGAATTAAAAAGTAAATATTTTCGAAGTCACGTAAAGGCCGTCAACATGAACATGTACTCCTGTTATGAGCAGAGGCCGTGCAAAGCAGCCCATACCCAGTAGTGAGATATAAAAGGCTGTGCAGTCCAGTTAAGACAAAAGTGTAGCAATATACTTTCAACGGGCTCCAAACCCACACCCAAAGAATTGTGGACCAAGAACCAGAATTAAGGTAATTATTTTATACGGCCGCCCCGTCCCTTAGGAAGATTAGACTAAATATCTGGGCGTAAGTGTAGTACGCAACAAAGCCAGGTCAGACATTGGCCGTCTGCACCCTCTTGTTTAATAGGAAAAGTTGTTTCTAAAACACAAACTACTGCGTTAGACCTATCATGTCTTACGCAAGTGTAGCCTTCGCCCACACGTATAAGTCCCACCTCAATGCACTTAAAAAAGTTCAAAACTTTTTCATCCGTAGAGCCACCGCAGCACAGTGGCATCAACGGTATTCAGATTTACACAATGATTGTCAATTTCCCATATATACGATACCGATACCGAACGTTGCGCCGACTTTCCGTAGACCGCGTAACGTACTAATATCACAACCACTCTCGCTCGACCTCGTTGACCCAAACGTCTCATGCACATCATATACTGACACTACACCCACACCAAATGGGACAAACACAAATGGGATAACGGATGGAGCGCGTCGTGCCCTTCTACATCTTGCTGTTGCCGTTTCCGTTGCCGTTGCCCTTCTCGTTGTCGTTGTCGTCGTCGTCGTCGTCGTCATCGTCGTCGTCATCGTCGTCGTCGTCTTCGTCGTTGTCGTTGACGATGTCGTTGACGTTGTCGATGTAGATATCGTTGTCGTTGCCGTTGTCGATGTCGTTGTCATTGTCGTTGTCGTTGTCGTTGTTTTTGTCTTTGTCTTTGCCTTTGTCGTTACCACTGTCGTTCTCGTTGTCGTTGTCTTTGTCTTTGTTTTTGTCTTTGTTTTTGTCGTTGTCCTTGTCGTTGCAGTTATCGTTGTCGTTGTCGTTGTCGTTGTCTTTGTCGTTGTCGTTGTCGATGTCGATGTCGTTGTCTTTGACGTTGTCGATGTCCCGTCGTTGTCGTTGTCGATGTCAGTGTCGTTGTCGTTGTCGTTGTCGTTGTTGTCGTCTTTGTCTTTCTATTTCTTTGTCTTTATCTTTGTCGTTGTTGTTGTCGTTGTCGTCATCGTCTCCGTCGTCGTTGTCGATGTCAATGTCGTTGTCGTTGTCGTTCTCTATGTCGTTTTTGTTGTCATTGCCGTCGCCGTTGTCGTTGTCGTTGTCGTTGTCATTGTCTTTGTCTTTGTCTTTGTCTTTGTCTTTGTCTTTGTCTTTGTCTTTGTCTTTATCTTTGTCTTTGTCTTTGTCTTTGTCTTTGTCTTTGTCTTTGTCTTTGTCTTTGTCTTTGTCTTTGTCTTTGTCTTTGTCTTTGTCTTTGTCTTTGTCTTTGTCTTTGTCTTTGTCTTTGTCTTTGTCTTTGTCTTTGTCTTTGTCTTTGTCTTTGTCTTTTTCTTTTTATTTATTTATTTATTTATTTATTTATTTTAAACAGTGTACATGCTGGCTTACAGTATGCCCAAAACGTCAGCATGCTAATTTACAAGTTACACTTTTAAATAATAAGTAATTGATTAAGATACATGTCCAAATAAAATAAAAAATACATGCCAAATAGATAAAAAATACATGCCAAATAGATTATATTATGTCAAATAGAGTAAACAAATATCATTATTAAATTAACTAACCTAAGATTAAATTAATATATTAAAATATGTCAAAATTGGATATCAAAAATAGAAGGGCTTTATTACATAGTTTCCTAAAGCTATCAGCAAATAAGTCAGTCTCATAATCATGTGCGAGCATATCTCCAATAAGCCGTATAGCGCGAGTAGTGGGCGCGTGAGCGCCGCACCTGGTGCGCGCCGGCGGCCGCCACAGAAGACGAGGCCGCCGGCGCGGTGCCACCGTCCCCTCACCATCATAGCCCAGCCGCTTCGGAGCCAATAACCCCACTCTGCTAAATATCGTCGGGCTATCTATTTTATTATGGATGATTGCTAGGTAGAATGTTATTAATTGCATAGTCCGCCTAAGTTTAAGAGTGTCCAAACCCACCATACCAGTAACAAATAAGGACGGATATAGATAGGGGTAATAACCGTAATTCTGCTTATATAGCCATCGTGCAAATTTGCGCTGTATTCTCTCTATCATCAAAATATATTTTCCTCATAGGGATTCCATACAATGGCACCGTATTCAAGCTTACTACGAACGTATGCATTGTAAAGTACCAAAGCGACCCCTATTCCGTCGAACTGTGAAGAAGTGCGAATAATGAAGCCAAGCATTTTACTGGCCTTTTTACATACAGTAATCACATGGTTATGAAAGTCAAGTTTAGCGTCTAATAATAATCCTAAGTCACGTATTTCGCTTACCCTTTCTAAGGGCGTGTCAGATAAATTATAGTCTTCATTTAGTGGACAGCGTTTACGCGTAAATGTTATTATTTTACATTTATTATCATTAAAGGGAAGACGATTTAATACGCTCCAATCCAAAATCGCACTGATGTCTTTTTGCAATGCCTCGCAGTCAGACGGCCCATCTACACCTAGGCTTAATTTCAGATCATCCGCGAACAACAGACATTTTGAGGAAACCACGTTATTCGGTAAGTCATTAATGAAAATAAGAAAAAGCAATGGCCCCAACGTACTTCCCTGACTTACCCCAGATCTTGTGTAATAGTCACTAGACTCAAATGCACCCACTCTAACAAACTGACGCCGATCACGTAGGTAATTTGAGAAAAACTCGACAAGTTTTGGGGCAAAGCCTATCACCGCCAATTTACGTAACAACATATCATTGTCAACCAGTTCAAATGCTTTTTTAAAGTCGAAGTACGCAGTATCTACCTGCCTACCAGCATCCAACTCATCATATATATATAGTCAAGATGAGCCACAAGATTAGAAGTGGTAGGACGGGCTGTTCGAAAACCGTGTTGACTATCATGCAATAAATTTTGAGTTTGTTTATTAATTTGCTGGCATAAGACAATCTCAAATAATTTTGCAAAGACTGATAAGACTGCAATCGGTCTAAAAGACGAAACGTCGTTTTCACCAGCAGTTTTTGGAACCGGAGTTACCCTAGAAACTTTCCAAATGTCTGGATACTTAGAGTGAGTCAGTGACAAGTTAAAAAGGTACATGAGCGGACTCTCAAAAGCGGATATGCAGTCCTTTGCTAAAAAAACAGGGATACCGTCAGGGCCACCCGACGATCTCGGTTTTAGGCGCCTTACTGCTTCTTTCAGCTTGGTAGTGTCAACAATATTTATAGTAATAGAAGTGGAATCACATTGACTATCTGCGGCACGTACCGCATCGACATGGTTCAGTACAGGTACCTCGTCCTGATACACCGAACTAAAATAGTTTGCAAAAGCGTCGGCTGCGGATTGCCCAACAACTTCAACACCACCGGACGAATAAACGTTCGTAAGCTGCCTGTGATTCTTTCTATCCTTAACGTACTCCAGAACTTGGCTGGATCGTTAATTATATTTTGCTCTGTCAGATGTAAGTGCTGCATATATGCATTGTCAATCAAGTTTTTAACATGCCACCTATAGTACTTGAATAATTCCTTGTTAAACTCTTTACCTTCAGCCTTATACCGGTTCAAATGATAATATTTATTACGTATATTATTTTTAATATTAGCATTAAACCATTTTGGATATGCGTACTTATAATTCGACATATAACGGGATTTAGTAGGAACATATTGACTGATACAATTATAAAGACGGTGATAGAATAACGCAACTGCATCGTCAACGTCTGTAATTACAAATATATCCGACCAATCTATAATTTTTAATGCCGTGTATAGGCCCAGAAAGTCTGCTTTACGCCAATTCCAGTTTGGAGCTGCTCCCTGGCGCTGAGCCGGTGGTAGATAGGACGGCGACTGGGCCAGCGCGTCGCACTGAAACCTGAGTGTCACCTCCAGCGGGGGGTGGTACTTATCAATTGGTACTAAGGGTTCTGAACTCTCAGACACTAAGACCTGATCCGGGTTAAAATTGCTCAAGACGAGATCCAACATGCCATCACATTTGTTATACACAATGTTATGTTGCTGAAGCCCACTATAGTCACAAAAGGAATTAAAATTAGTCTTAACATTAACGCTACAAGAGTTCAAATTAAAATCTCCTATTATTAAGATATTCAGAGAGGAATATGAAATAATAGCATTTTCAATGCACGTCAAGACGTTGAGATATAGATAATCACTACATTTAGGAGGCAAATATACGACGCAACATAAAAACTTTTCAATACTTTTTCCACCAATAATGGCGAAAATCAGTTCCATATCAGGCGTATAAGTATCTATATTAGTTACTTGTTGCACTGTATAGCCGTTTCGTACAGCAAGGAGCACTCCTCCCCACCCGACGTCGCCTGCGCGGTCTTTACGCACTACTAAATACTCCGAAGTAAATAATTCGCCGTCAGATACGGAACTGTTCAAAAAGGTTTCAGTCAAAGCTATAATATCAAAATTACATTGAGTCACATTATTCCTAAAAGTATTCAATTTTGTACGTAGACCTCTAACGTTTTGATAACAAAAATATAGGTTACGCACTTTTATCCTTGGCACGAAAGTTCTGACGCCACGGTTTTATACAGATGTCTTCAGCCCAGTTGTTTGGTGACATAACACTGTCGGCAATTCTCGACGGGACTCCCAGCTTGAACGATGAGTAACGCCCCCTAGGTTTCAGTTCTTCCACTGAGCAATCATTGTTTCCACTAATAGAATGGAGATGAGTACGCACCTCCTCCACTGTGGTACCCTCTTGGACATAGTAGAGATGCAAGTACCTCCACCTCTCAGATGCACGCAATTTCGTCACTCCCGGCGCTGCCGTACCGCGAAGAACGCCGGGCAATGACGCGCGTCCAGATTTACGTCTCACTTGTATCCACTCTTCCGGGTCTTTTTGCTCTTTTTGCTCCGTGCCATCCCGGGGTGCAAGAGTTGCCTCATGGCTCACGCTCAAAATTGAAGTTACGGAATCGGAGACTAAAGTTGAAACTGGCGCTAAAGAAGAGATGGGTGCGTTTACTTTTGCAGGTGGATTAGGTTTGCCCGAAGCTCCCTTATTTTTCTGCTGAGGGCCAGATTTTACATTCGGCTTAGTCTTCCCACTATCTACGTTTGAAGGGTGCTGTACCGCCGCTGCATAGCACTGCGTTGATACACTATTATTTTTGTCCATTGTTAGGATTCTTTCTTCTAATTTGTCAATCTTACAGGTTAAATTGCTAATTTTTTCAAATACCGAGGCCTTAAATACATTAAATTGCTCGTTGAGTAGTGCG
The DNA here is from genome assembly GCA_033319125.1 of Parnassius glacialis. Classification (NCBI taxonomy): domain Eukaryota; kingdom Metazoa; phylum Arthropoda; class Insecta; order Lepidoptera; family Papilionidae; genus Parnassius; species Parnassius glacialis. The sequence continues at coordinate 7,227,263 of JAVANC010000012.1, read as the reverse complement.
CATATTTCATGGTAAGGCGCGATTCGAAGTCGTCCTGCATTTGTTTTATTCATGTACTACAGGGGCTGTATTTTGGATGCACGGGTTGCTCTTTATCACTAATTGCGCAGGACGCTTTCCGTTTCGGAACGTGACATTATCCGGGGTATGCATCGATACATCCAAGCAATCCCCATCGGCAGTCGTGTCGTGGCTCAACTGCTGGCGCACTGGCGTATGTGAATTATCAAGCTTAGGTATTTTGCTACGGCATTCGAAACATATCCACATCTTTTTAAATTCTGATGACATTGTTGCAAATACTTCTACATTAAAATTGGCACACAGAATATCGTAGTATTGTTTACATTTGGTGCACCTCATGAATTCGCTGTCTTCCATTATAACACCACGGCATCCCGCGCAGTTTACTTGGCGTGACGTCATCTCGACCACTACACAGCTTGATGCACTCGACAGCGCGGCGACCGGCCAGCAACAGTTGACGGTGACTCACAGCAACAAGAGCGCTGCGGGTTGTCGTAGGTCAGTACGTAACGGCCGAATACAATTTTTAGAAATGTATTTGTTTATAACTTGAATGTTACAACGCGAAATTAAAAACAGAGTTCACCACTAGATAGCCCAGATCAAATACTTTAAGAAAACTGCAAAATAGATACTATTAATTTACTTTTTAGCTACAATGCACATATTTATTTGCGGACCAAACTGTCACAGATGTTAACTGCAAGACGCTCGCGGCGTACACTATCTTCTTCTTTGTCGTTGTCTTTGTCTTTGTCGTTGTCGTTGTCGTTGTCGTTGTCGTCGTCGTCGTCGTCGTCGTTGTCTATGTCGATGTCGTTGTCGTTGTCGTTCTCGATGTCGTTTTCGTTGTCGTTGTCGTTGTCTTTGTCTTTGTCTTTGTCTTTGTCTTTATATAATTATATATATATATATTTATATAATTTTAAGGACGTTACTCACCGGCCACGGTCATCGGAGAGTTAAGAGACTCGAGTATCAAAATAAAAGTATCCCAGGGCGCCTGTCGTTGGATGATTATATATATATATATATATATATATAGCCCAAGTACTGATGTCTGTTCATCGAATGCAATAATATAAATATGCTATAATAATGTACACGAAAGTTTTCGTGTTACAATATATATATATATATATATATATATATATATATAATATAATATATATATATATATATATATATATATATATATATATATATATATATATATATATATATAATATTTTAGACATCTGAAAAATTACTAAGAATGGATTTTATGAAATTCCACTCACAAAGGGCCAATGCGGGGGCGTTAAAAATAAAATTGAAAATAGCTCTCACAGGTTTAAAATTTGGCAAATTTATTATTTTTGTCATCTACAGTTTAACTGAGAACAATTTATGAAATTCTACTCACGAAGAGGATTGCGGGGGCAGAGGAATTGTAATGAATGTAAAAAAATATTAATTATAGCTCGGGCTACTTTATATTTAAAAATCAACTGCTGTTCATTAGTCTCGGTAAAATTCGAAAACGGTTTGAACGATTTGAAGAAATTATTTATGTACGTTTTGAATGGTTTAGATTCACAATTGGACCCGGTAGGTGGCACTGTTGTCAAGATCCAGAAATCACCCGTACGAAGCCAGGGTTCATATATATATATATATATATATATATATATATATATATATATATATATATATATATATATATATATATATATATATGTGTGTGTGTGTGTGTGTGTGTATGTGTGTGTGTGTGTGTGTAATTATTAAAAATAAGTTTATTCATATGACGAAGGTGAATATAAGAAATAAAGGCAAACAAAGGAAGAAAGACGATTTGTTACGTACATTTCAATTGACGCAGAAGCCATGCTCATGCCAATAGCCTAATGGCAGGGCGCGGAGCGCGAACTCGAAAGGTCGTGGGTTCTAATCCGCCATTCGACTACTGTCGTGAAACACTTCTATCACAAGCATTTAAGCTTACCAGAAGTGGTTAGAAGGAATAATAGTATATTTAATAGCATAACTAGTATTTTTTTTTATGAAATATTTGTAAGAACATTTGCTCTCGTACACACATGCACCTTTATCTTTCAACCAACAACATGGTATTAGTGGTATATCATATGTGTGTCAAGTAGTAAACTTTTACGGGCTGATAAAGAAAGTAAGATTAAAGATGTGTGTGATGTGACTTCATGTCTAAAAGTTGAGCATGGTATGGACAAAGCATTTCTGTTTCGTTTATATTCGTCTTAAAGAATATTATGTATTCAATGAAACGCCTTCGTAAATCAAAGTACAGAAAGTACCATTCCATCATTGAATTTGACAGTTGCCTTTTCCATTTCAATAGAACCTGTATTTTCAGCATTTACTAAATTATTTTTAGAATTTTGTTATAAATGTGTTAAGTCCGTGTTGGGACACACGTTAAGCAGAGTTCCACTCTGCTGGTTATTTATTTTTAATTTTTCAAAACTTTTAGGTAAAAATTGGTTTATGGAACCTATTTGTATTTTAATAACACGCCTGAGCACAAAGAACTGAAAAACTGCAATGATGATGATAATGATGATTATTGATATTTACCCCATCGGATGAAAGATTTAAGAATCGTTTAGCAAAGATTTTGGGGCTGAAAAAAGATCCTGGGTTGCTCGCGTACTAGTTCTGCTCCACGTGACGATGCTTTTATTTGTTTAAAAGAGACTTAATAATAATGTCCTCCAGGTCGAACTTTTGTCATGACAGCCAGTCTCAACAGAGACCAGCCTGCGCACGACAGTATTATTGCGCTCAAGTATATACGCAGGCACAGGTACATTTTCTAATCTTTCTTTATAATAGTCCGATGGCACGGTAATCCGACACGACTGATGAGTGATTAGACGCATGACCAACAAGCTTTACGTGCTTTCCGAGGCACGGTAGTGAAACACCGCCAACTTTCTGACTCCGAGCAACGACTAAGAGTTTCTTGAAAGAAAAACCCAATAAATGATTTTGGCCAGACCAGGGATTTGAACCCGGGACCTCATGATCAGACCTGATGACATTTAACGACCACTAGACTAACAAGACAGTAAAACAAAAGGCCCTTACAAGACAAAGGTATTTTTATATGTTCATTACATTACCAACTAAATGTGGGAAGATTTCAAAAAGCTGCGACAACAATACTTGTTTTTGATATTAACGCTAGAACTGGTTTGTCTTTATTTATTTATAATTTCCAAAAAAATAACGATTCAGAGATTTCACGACAACATAAGAAAAGCTTACTATCAATATAAAGGCATTCAGGCACAGTGAAAAAGCAATGATTGATTCATTCGCAATAATGCTTCTATTCATACTGCCCTCTTTTTATAATTCATAAACAGTTGTGGTAACAATGCCATAATAATTTACAAAACTTCACTCAATAAAAATTATCTATATCTTTTTTTTTATATTCACAACGATTATAAAGCACTTTATTCATCTTTGTTAAAAACGACCTATTCTTTATAGAAAACGCTTTTAAACCTGAGTCTATTCAAATCTAGTCTTTGTTTAGCCAACTTACTGCAAGACCACCTGGCAGCCCCTCGCATAAATTATCCTTACCAGATGGCTTGGTGTCGGTAGAGTCATCTCAAATTTGCCAAGTGGCACCCGCCACTGGTGGAGTACGTCGCATGCATTGGACATAGAATGAGAACACAAACGCACTGCGGGTATACTTTAGGGCGAAAGGGGAAGAAACTGGAGGACTAGATTATTGGGCTCGGATGCACTGCTTCGTCTTCATGGGAATTTCTTCACAAGAATGGACTTTCCGAAAACTGCGTTTATATTTCTGTCAACCAAAATACGAGAAGACTGTATTATGAATTCGCGGCACCGAAAATATTGGCATATACTTTAGATTTCCATAGAAAAGAATATCCTAAATATAACTTAAAGCTTTTCAAATCGAACACACACATAGAGAAACAAACTATACTAGATTGTATTTGCTACGCCTCTACCGTGTAATGGCGGTGTAAGAATATCTAATACCCGTGTCGTGAGCAGCAGCGCCTTCCTAGTAATGACTTAAAATAAAAAACTGCGGTTGCTAGGCAACATTGGAAAATATTCCCCCTATTAACAAATCTATGGGGGAGGCATATGTTCAGCAGTGGACTTTCATAGACTGTTCGCTGAAATTAAAGAAATAGTCATAATTATACAAATCAACATAATGCTAACGTTAAAGTAACAATAGTATTTAATAAAACTTAGTATGTTGACTCCAGCTATTAAACTTGTAAGCACATTAGTTAGTGTAAGACCTCCTTGCGCTTGAATACGCAATTACGAAATTATGCTGCCCAGAGAGAAGAGCGATTATTGTGCACCGTACTCGTAAATATTCATAGAATGTATTCTAGAGTGGTTTAATGCACAAATAATTCACCATAATAATATTATGTGGATGCAACTTTCACAAATGTATGTATATATTTGGGAAAATTATTGATTACAACTATTATATACTTTTTATAAATGGTGCTTGGAATACACGTTTGTTCACCCCCAAAACAAAATATGTTTATCTGTCTGTCTGTAGCATCGTAGCTACCAAACGGATGAACCAATTTAGATTTAGTTTTCATTGTTTGAAAGGTAACTTGAATAAAAGTGTTCTTATATTCAAGAAAATCAGCCGTTACACCATCATCAGCTCTTTATGTTTCTTATGGAGTTTTATGATTTCTTTTATTTGAGCGAGTATTATTATTTACTTTTACGGATTTTTATCGCGTTTAATGTAAATGATTTTTAACGCTCGATATTTTGAGTGCTATGTCACTGGGGAGACATACGTACTGAAGTCATAGTTAAACCAGGGTGCCGTAGAATGAGCTTATTGTATCATGAAATTTTGCAGTGGTATGATTTCCTACTCAGTAAGCCTTGGAATTATGAGTATCTGAGAGTTGACTAAATATTTGTGCCATTTGTCGTAGAGGCTATTGGTTTGTGAAGTCTACGTGCGGTATAGTTCCATAAAAAAACTCTGTCTATGTTTTTCTTTGCAACTGGTGATAAGAAGGCTGTTTTTTTCTCTCTCAAAGGCCGAGTATATTCATTCAGTATTTGAAAACATTCAATCAGCTATATTTATATATACTGTGGTTAATAAGACTGTATGATGATTTAAGTCTTCAGATTTAGATTTTTTAATATGACAATGAATAATGTTTATTTTTACTTATCATAGTTTCAAATATTTGATACTAAATAATGATAACTGAAGTATTTATTTTAACTGACAACTTGCGATATTCATGTAAGGTAAAACATATTTAATAAAAAAGAATCATCAAATGTGTTTCAAAATTGACGATGATATCACCTAAAAATACGTACAGTCGAATTAATAAACTCTTCCTTTTTTAAAGTCAGCTAAAAACTTAATATGAGACCTTAAATCGTCCAAACAACACCCTTCGATTACAGGCTGTGATGATACTTATGAAAATTCTAAGTCATAATTTCTTGATATTATTCTATTTTCATCGATTCCTAATGTGTCTGCAAATTTTCAAATTATATTCATTGACACCTCCGCTGTGTTTGTATACTATGTAGTAATGAATTTACGGATCAAATCACACAAATTTTAACTTTCCGGGGAAAAAATAAGATTTTTACTGGTATCCTCACCTACATCAGCTCCTACTGGCAACAATATAAACCTCATGGCATTGTGAATTTTTCTTGCCGAATCAGGCATCTTCAAATTAAAAAGTTTAAATTTGGAATTTTATGTAAAATTTTTGGATTTTATTATAAGTAAAATGAGAAAACTTATACGTTATGAATGATTCCAATGTATATAACTTTTACATTTAAATAAATTATAGGGTAAATTAAAAAAAACAAAATGTGAAATCTGGGGGCACGGCAGTGCCCCCGCCAAGTCGAGCAAAAAATCGGCACGTCCGTACCGTCTTTTTATCGAAGCAGTTTAGGCCATATTCGAAACCCTATAACTTCGTTGTGGATAAAACTAGAAGCCTGAATTTTCGGTAACTAAGTAGGTATTATATAAACTCGATATATTTCAAATTTAATGAAATTTGTACTAGTAGTTTAAGAATTATAAATAGTCAAATTTTTTTAATTTTATCACTCACTGACTGACCGATCATCAAAACTCTAAGGCACTTCTAGCAGACATAGAGGCTTCAAACTTGGAATTCAATTTTTGTTTAGCATATAAATCAAGGAAAAACTAAAATATTTTGCAATTTCGGTCCAGTTTACTACACACCAACTGCATTAATAACTTTGTAATCCCATATAAATATATAGGATTACAAAGTTACATCTGCAGTGAATGAATCAGTGTACCTATATATGTATAATATAATGGAATAATAGGTGTAGTTAGGTACCTAGATATAACTATCTACAAAAAGAAATGAGATTTCATGAAAAACATAACTTGTAAAAAAACCAAGTGTCGCAACTCAGTTCTTCTACCGTAAAATGTTGTGAGATCCATGTAATACCAAGTCGGTTAATTTATTCAGTCCATACTTAAGGGTCCTTCTGTCTTAAGTTATTACGTAATTAGCTAACCTAGCAACATCTTATAGTGACCATATCAATATAAGAAATCTTTTATGTTTTAAATAGATTGACTTTGCCATCGCATGATAACACAATGTATCTATCAAGTAATACATATTACATTAAGTTAAATTGTTAGCGGGTGGTATAGCGGTTGGCGGCCGACAGCGTTATTGTGGGCACGGCCTTTGATTCGTTTGACAATGTGCGACGAAATAAAAACTTACTCACTAAACTGTTTAGGTATTTCACCGCCATTTTTTATTTCGCGATAATGGAACTGAACCATATAAATATATTAGTTGCAAAATTTAATGGAACCCTCAATTTTAAAATTTTCATTATGCCACGTTCTTGAATGCACAAGTTACATCGTAGCATAATGTTGTTAAAAAATAATAAAAATAAACGTACTTAAAAACACTATTTACAAACACAAAGACTAATAAGTGTTCATTTCAACGTAAAAAATTGTTTGACTAATTGTATTTATCTTACGAAAAATAAATCACTTGAAACAATGCGTGTAAGCAGCGAAACGCACCCGTATCCTGGAAGATTGGAGGTGAACTGAAACTGAAAGCGAAACTTCCAAATTCCAAAATGGCGAAAATACTAAAAGTAATAAATAGGGCAGGCACAAGGTGCAATTATCGTTTATCGACACTTTTATTTTTACACTTACTTTTTTTATAGGATAGGGTGACAGACGAGCACATAGTCCACCCGATGGTAAGTGATTCTATCATTTTTATCACATCTATCCTCGATTACGAATCAAAATGCAGATGCGTTGTCACCCGTGAGGGCTAATGTGGAATGCCTCGTTTCCAGTAAAAAAGGTCTAATTACCTACTACAATACATTTGAATACACGCAATTTTGATTTTTAATGTGATAACAATTGACAAGTTATTGAATTTTAAAAAAAGTTTATTTTTGTACAATTGAACGAAACTAACGTTTGATGACTTCCTAGGAAACGGGTAAGTATGACTTTTTAATTCTTCGATCAACAATACCAACTAGATATCGGGTCGGCGCAAAAAATACGGCGAAGTAAATAACAGCGCACTGGAGACGTGAGTTCTTATTTCGTTTTGGTTGACTTGAAACACAGCCAATATAAAGACGTTTCACAATGCCGCAATGATTATTTAAAAGTTGCAAGAATAATGCCCGAAAAAGCAATTTAACAGCCGGAGTGTCTTTCTTTGGGTAAGTACATGTAGAATAAGTTATATTTTAAGCTCTAAACTAACAACTATTATCATATTTGAAACAAAATTACCGATTTTAAAGCACCCCTACAAATGTTTTGCCAAGGTTGGCCAATACACGCGTAAACATTTGTAAAACAGAACAGTAGAGTACATGGAGTAGATATGAATTGTAATCATTTTCAGTAATTTATTACCAGAACTTTAAATAATGGTAATTGTTACTTTTGTCTCTGTTTGTGTAATTTCATTAGATACTAAGCTTTATTATTTTTATTTTAGCAATCCGTTGTAAGTTGAAAAATTTATTGACGTAAGGTTACATTATTTATTTATTTAGGTAATCATACAGCGTTTTCATCATATTTACAATACATATTATCATACAGTAAGGCCAATAGAGATTACACAATTTTTATAAACTAATAATTAAGCGTGCGTGTGTGCTTGAGTAAGTGTACATGCGTGTGTCCGTGTCTGTGTGTGTGTGTGTATGCGCGTGTGTGTGTGTGTGTGTGTGTGTGTGTGTGTGTGTGTGTGTATGTGTGTGCGTGTGCGTGTGTGTGCGTGTGTGTGGGCGTGTGTGTGGGTGTGTGTGTATGTGTGTGTGTGTGTGTGTGTGTATGCGTGTGCGCGCGCGTGTGTGTGTGTGTGTGTGTAATATATTTAAAAACGAAACGGAACATATCAAAAATAAATCATAATGACAATTGTACAATAAACTTAACTTATTTAAAGGTAATTAATTCATGTATACACAGAATGGAAAAATCTTTAATACTCAATCATTGTAAATATTTTAAAGATACATATACATACATTCACATATATATTTATATATATATATATATATATATATATATATATACATGCCAAAATTCAACGATAAGCCGACACCGGAGGATAGACCTGCCCCGGACTAATCGGGGAAAAAAAGAAAAAAAAAATATATCCCAATTATATTTAAGTTATATAAAAAAAATGAAATTCTTCAGAAATTGAGACCGTTTATGATATTTTTCACTACCATGACCACAATTTTTTAAATATTTTTTAATATTTTTTATTATATATATATAATACATATACTACAAACATATATACATACAAAAACTAAAATAAATATATAATGAATTATCTAATCAAATGCAATCATTATACTACATACTACAGGGTCATTTTTAATTTACTAAAGACCTTTTGGGAATATATTGGTTACATCATTACAAACAATTTTAGCGAGATCACTCTTTACAGAATATAATACATTTACGAAAAAACTACTTTTAAGTGTTTGTTGTCATGTCTGGCTCCTTTTAAGTCTGTATTTTGTAGTACATAAACAATGTCAGAATAAATCGTCAAAGAAAATGCCTTATTTATTTAACACTTGATATCAGTATCACACATTGTGTTGAAATCATTAAACATAATTAAATAAGCAAATGACATTCAAAAAAATCACAAATATTAAAATTTATAATAGCCGGGCCGGTCGACGCCCGCGCTGATTGCGTTGCGAGTGCCTACTAAACCATTCATCACTGTGCCTATTGCACCAGGGCGCTACTTTAAATAAAATGACTACATTAACTTTTCATATACTTCTTTATTTTGCATAAAGCCATTTGATGAACTATTTGATTCTTTTATTAATTTTTTAAGAATTAATAGACATTCCTTAAAAGACATTTAGGTACTTTTTTTTACGAATACTGTTTGCTAGCAACGCTTCAACGTCGCACATGAAGCGGCCCAAGGCCAAGCCAAAGGTATATTATGACGTCGACACAGGTGTCATTGACATCAAAAGCGCCGCCTGCGCTTTTCGGTTTGCAGCCATCGATTTGGTGATCGATGTTTGCAGCACGTGCAAATTAAATGAGTATTATTAACTATTTTTTTTATTTAATGTAAGTTGTATTTAAAAATGGATGCAGGTTAAAATAATTACAAATATTACAATAAAATATTTATAATGATTACTACAAATTAACAGTTATTGAATAAAGATATTAAGTTATAATGGTTCAATAAAAATTATAAAATACAAATTAAAAAATTAGACTTACCTAGGTACTTGTCCGCGGATGGCGGTGAATATCGCGCACATGCGTTCAAAATAATCACATCCACATTCTATGCATAGGTGACACCTAAAACTTAACTGTTCACCGACACGAGATAATACTTGATGATTCATTTTGACACGGGTTTCGAATGCGCGACCAGTATACACTAATGTCTTTACATGCCCCCACAAATAAAAATCCATTGGTGTGATATCTGGCGATCTGGGAGGCCATGCACAAGCCCCGTCACGACCGATTGAGTGACCAGGGTATTCTGTTTAAATAAAAAGTTAAGGAACTTGGCGAGCATAGTGCGCCGGCGCCCCGTCATGTTGGTAATACGTATTGTGTAGAGATCCAAGTGGTATGTCCTCCGTAGGAGTAATAGTGTTCTGTCTCTGGCGTTCTAACTCTGGCAGCGTGTCGTAGCGTAGCTCGGTGCACGTGAGTTGGGAAATCGTCTTGAATATTCAGGGCAGGCTTCACTAACGTTATCATTGCAAATTGCTAAAATTCGCACTATTTCGGTATACTCAACATTTGAATATCGGTAATCCCGATGGCTTACCGATACTAAGGTACAACGTGACGTTCGCGATATTAATCTCACAACGGAAGGAGAAACGTCGCGGGCGCACCAAAGCCAAAGGCGACTGACGACACAGGTAATTAGGTCAAGTTCAAATGAGCAAGCGCCGCCTCCCACACCCCTCCACCCCTATCCCGCCACGCGCTTTCTTTTGCTAACTAGGGCTATTGCCGTTTAGAAGGTCCAATTAAAATATTTTTATTTTTGTATGAAAATATAAATTGAGGAAATATATTTTTTTTTCTTACAGATGTTATTGTTATGATGTAAATAATATATTCCCAAAAGGTCTTCAGTGAATTAAAAATTACCCTGTATATTATATTTAATGGTTAGTATGGAAAGTATGTACACTAACAAACATAAATGCTCAAAATGTTAATAATTTTAACTAAACTTATGATCATATTATAAATTATTTTATTGTTCTCCGCGACTCCATAACTTTTGTTGCTAAATTCGAAGAAGCAAACAGAAACGAAACCAAACGACGTAGTTTGCAAAGCAACAACGGGAAAAATATTTTAATATGTTATAACTTAAGGCTGATTTCACACTAAATGTTATTTAACCTATGTCTTTTCATATCCAAGTGACAGGAGTAATGCATTGAATTGTCCTTTTTGTAACTAATGATCGTAAGATTTGTGACTTTATTACTCGATGCCATGGTTGTAATTGGTTTGAACATAAAACTGTTTTAATTTTTTGTCTCAGTTTTTTAGTAAACAAATGTAGCTGTATAAGTATATATTCACGCGGACAGCATTTAGCTATGATTTTGTACGTGACCCGTTATCTAGTTGGTATTGTTGATCGAAGTTTTAATTGGTTTTTTTTCTGGGATTTTTATCATAACAAAATAATTTATTATCTCAAAAATATACAAGAACACACAAACAAAAAATCTTTAAAGTTTAGCTTTAAATACTTAGGTCGTAGTGTTTTTAGCATTATCATAACAGCGCGATAATTCTAAAAATACCATGCCCTAAGTATTCAAAGCTAAACATTTTTTATGTTTATCGATCATTACTCCCTTTCAAAGAAGCTAATGGTCGATAACAGGTGTCCTACTCTACGACACAGGCGCGTGCGCACTTGCGCCGCCGCCTTTGAAGAACGCCGCATGCCTCATGCCGCCTGTTTATAGACGCCGCCAAAAGACACCGCTGTCAACGTACAGTCTTTGTTTGCACTGCGTGGCAACTTCGCTTTTTAATGTTCAAGGATTTAAATTCATTGAATCATTGGCTTAGTGACCCAGTTCCATATCAACATATCACATAGTTCAAATTTGCTTAAAGTTAAAACTCTATTTTTTGACCTAATTACTGGACCGTTTGCGTTCATTTTTTGTATGTCGTCAGCAAAGAGAACAAGTATGTGCTTTGATTTATTGCCTATATGTGGGAGCCATTTTGAAAAATCCAAAAGTGCACATTTTGAACGCTCATAAAATGTTTTGAATAATCAATTTACTTTTATTAATTACCGAAACACGTATTTCATTTAAAGTCACATATAAATTGTTTCTGTTTAATATACACGCAAAATTTTTTTGACTGCTTGATGCCGGTGATTCGTATTTTGTAACCGAAAAAAAATTCAAATAATGAATAAAATTAATATATATATATATATATATATATATATATATATATATATATATTAATGAAAGGGATGCTTTACAATATTTATTTTATTCCAAATGGACTAAAATATTAAATATATAACAATGTCTCATAGTGGCTCTAGACCAGTTCATGAGAGTGTGAGTCAAGCATGTTTTTGTCAACATATTGCATGCCGAGCGCAAAGCAATAATTAACAGTGGTAGAGCCACGCGGCAGCTTTTGCTGTCGCACGGATGGGCCGGCTCGAACCAGGGTGGTACCACGACCTCACAGAAAACCAGCGTGAAGTAGAGGTTTACCTCTGCGTTTCGCTTGGTGAGTGCAGGTGGCCGGAGGCCCTTTTTACTGGAAATGAGGCATTCCATCTTAGTCCTCACGGGTGACAACGCATGTACATTTTGATTTGTAATAGAGGATAGATGTAGATGTCTATGGGCTGCAGCAACCACTTACCATCAGGTGGACTGTGTGCTCGTTTGTAACCCTTATCATATAAAAAAAAATAAAAGCGCATAGGTATGTTCTACTAGCGCCTAAAATTAAGATTCCAACCTTTTGTCGCCTGAAATCGTATCTAGCAATGATATTATACATATAAATGATATAAAAAGCACATTGTCAGAAAGATAAATGATTGTTGAACTTATTAATATTTTTTTTAAAATAGATCAATTGCTATTTTTACATCAAAAGGGGTTTTAGTAGCTTATGGTGTAGATTTATCAAGTCCGCAAGGCTTGTAAACACTCTAACTTTTAAAAATTTCAATTGTTTAACACAATCAATTTTTAATCTCTTCATCGATCATGTGGGAAGCCACTGAATGTAAATGGCGGTGTAATTTTGTTTTGTTTAGCTATAATTAATTTTTTTCGGCTCCAAAATGGCGAAATATTCGGTGATTTCGCAGCCTTGTGTTACAATTTATTTCAGTAAACAGAGACTGCCTGTGGCTAGCTCACTTACTTGCTTAGTTCGGCGTCAACTGCCGTTGTGAGTGGATACTGTATCGGTTGTTTGCAGCGGCTTGAAAAGATCGCTGTACAAATAAATAATAAATACAAAATATTTGAAAAACAAATTTGATACATACTTGATTATTATAATAATCAGAAATATATATTACAATATTTTAAAAGCACAGAATAAATAATAGGATTACGTACTAAAAGTAAGTAGGATGTAATATTTATACTTGAATACGTCTTGGACTTTTAGGAGTGACATGAATGATGATATGATGATCATATGAGCATTATGAGTCGTGCACTTTGGAATTTTCAAACTTTTTCAAATTGAAGTTTGACATAAAATTATGGGAGAATTGGAAGTATAATAAGGTTATTAATGAAAACTTGTCTGTATTGAAACAGAAACAGAAACAGAAACAGAAACTTTTTTATTCAATATAGATTATAAATAATACTTATTGAAAGTCACTCTTTTGTTTGATTATCACTGGTTCGGAAAAAACCTCTGTCCTGGGAAGAAACAGCAAGAAACCCAGCGGGACTTTTTTTTATAAATAACAGCATACAATCATGATGTTACATAAATTAACAACATAACAAATTAGAAATAGCTTGGTAGCGATCACCTCATTTCCAGGGGTTATTATCATTCATAAATTCCTTAATATTATAATAACCCTTTTTATACAAACTTATTTTAATAAAGTTTTTGAACTTTGAGCAGGTCAAATTTTGTATATTTTCTGGAATTTTGTTGTAAAAGCGTATACATCGCCCCAATAATGAATTACTGACTCGATGGAGTCGAGTAACTGGTACTACTAGATTGTGTCTGTTCCTAGTATTTACAGAATGAATATCACTTATTTTTGTAAAACTACTTTTATTTTTGTGTACGTACATTACATTTTCATAAATGTATTGAGAGGCCAAATTTAATATATTAATTTCCTTAAATTTTTGTCGCAGCGACTCTTTAGGCTTTAAATCATAAATTGATCTTATGGCCCTCTTCTGTAAAACAAATATAATTTCAGTGTCAGCTGCGTGTCCCCATAGCAAAATACCATACGACATTATGCTATGGAAATAGCTAAAGTAAACTAGTCTAGCTGTTTCAACACTAGTTAGACTTCTAATCTTTTTTACAGCATATGCTGCAGAACTAAGTCTGCTGGCTAGTTTTGATATATGGGGGCTCCATTGAAGCTTCGCGTCTAGTGTGATTCCAAGAATAATGGTGGTATCTACAAGACTCAGTTTCTCCCCATTTAAAATTACTTTAGTATTTAATTGTTTGACATTTGGAGTCATAAATTTCATACATTTTGTTTTAGTACCATTTAAATGCAAATTATTAACTTTGAACTAATTTACTAATTTAGGTATAGCATTATTTACTTCGTCATACTTTAGTAATTGTCGACTTAATTCAAAAATTAAAGAAGTGTCATCTGCAAATAATACTATATCATGGTTATCCCCTACTATGTAAGGTAAGTCATTAATATACACAAGAAACAGAAAGGGGCCGAGAATCGAGCCTTGAGGGACGCCCATTTGTACCTTCGACCCGGAAGAGCTCATATTGTTAATGACAACTTTTTGCGTTCTCTTACTTAAATATGAAATAATTAATTTAAGAGCATTACTTCTTACACCGTAGTGTTGAAGTTTCCTGATTAATGTTTCATGGTGAACACAATCGAAGGCCTTGGATAGGTCACAAAATATACCCAAAGCATCCTGTGAATTCTCCCATGCATTAAATATATATTTAATCAACTCGACACCGGCATCAGTTGTCGAGCGACCCCTTGTGAAACCAAATTGATTTTTATGAAGTAAATTATTTATATTAAAAAAATTTAACATTTGATCAAGAACAATTTTTTCTAAAATCTTACTAAGTGTTGGTAGTACAGAAATAGGTCTAAAATTGGCGGGGTCTAATGTACTACCAGATTTAAATAAAGGTATTACTTTACTGTGCTTCATTAAATCAGGAAACACACCAGATTCGATACTAGTATTAAAAATAATAGCTAAATGAGGCGCGATTGTATCTATTATAGACGCAATAACTTTAACGGAAATCCTTCACAGATCCGCAGTTTTCTTAACATCAATAGTTTTAAAATATTTTACAATATCTTTTGATGACACTTTATGAAATGTAAAATTCATTGTACACGCATTTACATTTTGTTTAAGTAATAATTCGGCGACGGCAGTAGAAGAATTCAGTAACTTAGTGGTCAAGATCGGAATATCAGTAAAATATTTCTCAAAAACCATTGCTACGTCCTGATCTGATACAGTTAATTTGTTGTTAACACTTAACTGGTAATTTGAATTGCGAGAGTTGATCTTACCAGTTTCGCTATTAATTATACTCCATGTCATTTTAATTTTATTGGAAGCCGTCTTAATTTTGTTGTATATTTAAACTAGGGCTTTAAAAATCCGTATTATCGTATTTTTTTTTAGTGCGAAGGCATGCTCAATTGGATTTACCAATTGTTTATTTGAGTTCATTACGTCAGATAAGCTTATTATAAAATATTGTATTTACAGCTGTAAAATTAATCAAAAAACGGCTAGTTTTAATTTTGTTTTTACTTATAGGTATTTTATATGAAGAGTTAATTTAGTTGGGTTATAAAGTTAATTGGGTTTAATTGTGTGGTGGCGCTGTCGTCACGCTACAAGCGAAACATATCGAAGCCTAAATCGCGCTAAAAAAGTTCCGAAGTTAAATCAGTATATATAGAATAGCTCTGAACTACCACTCGGAGCGTTGGCCGCTCCCCAGGCAGAACACTTTGCCCGGCGAGGGATCTCCCCTTTTCCTTCCACCCGGCACAATTGTAAATAAAAAAAAAACAATACCCTAAAAATAAATATAAATTACTTGGTCTTAACTTGTAAAATTTTACCATTCTCATACCTAAAGTGAAACGCAAAGTATTTCACATGAATAAAAGTCAATTCTTTAATTACAATTCACTGCAATAATATAGAATATTTGCTAATTTCATGGACAAATTAATATCTGTTTTTCCAGTTATATCTTGTGTGTATGTACACAAATCATTTTGAATTTAACCATGTGCTTTCACTCGAAGAAAAAGAATAATCATTTTGAATCTGAATTAACACTGAAAAATCATACTGTCATTTCAAGTAATCCAATTACAGGGGTTGCTTATAAAATAAAAATCCTTTCATAGTGGATGTGATATTGTTTTTTGGTCAAAAAACTACATGGGTCTTAAGAAAAGACAAAACATATTAAACATATTTTAATTAAATTGCTTTTATTTTTACTTTGAATTATAATATTTTGCTAAAATCTCCATAGCTCAAAATTGTTATAACACTTCAGCTATATCATACATAAACCATATGCATGTAATAACCATATCAAGTGACATAGCTTGTAAAATAGATCTTGTTAAACATATGTATTTCTTTTTTTGCCTTAAAAATAACATCTACAAGTAATTCCATCAAAACTTACCTTGCTGCGGCAATGCTGTGAGGGAGATATTTGTAGATGTAAAGCATAAAAGTATTATTTAAGCCCTTATCAGAAATACCATATGTCTATTATCTATAATCGTGGTGGGTGCTACCGTAAAAGTAAGACATTTAGTTATTACGTTTTTAGACATTCAGACAAAAAATTCAAAGATCATAAAAATAAAAGAAAAACATACAGACAGTCGCAATCCTTCGTAGTCACAATCGTTTATATTTAATTTTCGAAAAAAATTTAAATCTGTCCAGTTTTGGAGGATGAAACGAAGAATATGGGACGGTGATTTCGTCAATTTGTATTATATGTAATCAAACCGTGTACTGGTTGGTGTAAGAAAATAGAGAAGCAACAGCATCTTCCTGATAACACCTTAATACGATTTAAAAAAAATACTACGTTTGCGTTACCAAGCGTAGCAACTATGGCATCAAATATGGTACTATATTAGTATGCAATTTTAATATAGAAAGTATATATATCTATATATATATATATATATATATATATATATATATATATATATATATATATATATATATACTTAACATTTAAATATCATTAACGAGAAATTGACTGATTTAACCGTGATGGTAAGTAAAAAACCGTCAGTTTAAGATATCGTAGTACACATGCAAGTGGCCTCAAAAATACAATGTTAAAATTTAAATAAACAGCTCAATAATTCGTTGTAACAAACCGGTCTATGACTAAGTTGTAATAGGAATCCCATTACTTCTGCTATTCTGCCTCATCCTTTACACATTAACCCTGCAGGGTCCTGGAGAGTAATTAAATAAGAGAATGATTATGTCCAGCATACATCAGCAGCGAGACGTGATATACAAATATATATTATATTTAATTTTTGAGGAAAGAGAGAGAGAGAGAGAGAAAATAAGTGACTTTTCTGGTTAGATTGTTTGCTATTATTTTTATCATTTAGTATATTAAAGATATTTCTTAAGATGTTTGTAACTACGACAGTATTCTAAGTCTGTGCTTGTAGACTTGAATACTGTCGTAGTCTCAAGAATTTTTCTTCTCTTTCATGGAAACTAATCGATGCATAACAATTAATTTATAAAACCTGATATGTCCGAGTCTTTCTATTACGATAGCCAAAAAGATGATTTCCCAGGAGGCCTTTACCAACGAATGGCTAAATTTCGAGTAATTTAACCTAAAAGTGTATAAGATATAATAAATAATTCAGTATGTTTTTTTTACACATTCCGTAACATTGTCTCTGTACTCTAGTTTTGTTTCTAGAATTATGCATTTTTGCTTAAGTGTTGTGTAATATTCTCTCTGCGTTAAGTTTTAAATGTTTATGTTACAAATAATTAGCAATAATGAATGTTGGTCACTTACGGAGTATACATATATTTAAAATAAATTTCGCCTTTAAGAGCAGCAACAGCTCTCGCTACTACACTCGTAATTACTTATAAAGGATACAGAATTACTTCGTTTACTAGAGTTATAAATTTTACAATATGCACAAGACGTTAAACACATAGATACTAAAATAAGACGGGAGGTTTTCAACAAATTGATGGCAACATTTTTTGATATTCACACAAAAATTGTAATGCTAGAAACATATGTTGAAAACGTTCAAAATACCGAAATTCAAGAAGCGAAAAGGAATAGGAAACAAATTTACCCGACCGAAGCTCTTCCTGACCTTGAGAAATCATGGCATTTATGATCTATAAATCAACACCATGGGCTTATCATTGAAGAAGACGTCACAAGTTAGACTATCTAAGTGGAAATAAACAAATTTCATAGAAAAAAATTCAAGAATGCCCAACCTTCAAGAACCTTTTTGAATGTGCTATGGATAATACCTACACATTTTCCCTACAATATAATTAGCTGTTTATAAATAACTGAGAAAAAATTTATATATAGTATCCATAAGAGCAGGTATGAAAACAAAATAATAGTCGTTAACTTTCATTTAAATAATTTTATGAATTTCCTTACCACAAACTTAAAAATTTAATCACAAGTTTACGTAGGTCACTCAATAAGTTTTGAGATGCTCGAAATTTAAAACTGGAACGCACCCGTGTTATATGTTTCTAAAAATCAAATTTATTTATAAATAAAACTCAATAGGCCCATTGCTCAATATTAAAAAAAAAAATCTGTACATTTTCCTGCAACGCTTCCCGCGCTTTTCATTTAAAACAATGGATCGCTATGATATATTATGATTTTAAATTTGGTTAAACCGAAAAATTAAGTTAACAACGGTTACAATCAGCACTAGGGGAGGGACACAGTTCAATCATGCACAACAATTTTTAGGTGGTTTGCTAAATTCAAAAGGGGTAAAATTAATCTTAAATATGACCAAAGAACCGGGGCCTCGCAAATTGTAGTAACGGCAGAAAATGTATGGACTACTGAAATGTAGTGTATGCGTATATCATGTGTATGTATGTATTTATATATGTATATATTGTGTGTATTTAAGTATATATGTCTATTTATGTGTGTGTATATGTATATTTATATGTATATTGGAGCAGAGTACGGTGCCACTCACGCTCCAATCGCAGTTGCGATCTACAGCTTACCGCCGTGTTTGACACTATAGGTCAGCTGATTCGGACGGGTTGCGGTCTTTTTTTGCATCCTACCCTTGGGGGCGGGTTTGCTTCTCGCCGGAAGATCCCAGCGTTGTTGCCGATTCTGTTGCTGATGTGGTACTTCAGGGTATGGAACTTTTTATTCCATCCTCTGTGGTGCCCATCGGAGGCAGATCCCAGCCATGGTTTGGTCGCTCCTGTAAAATATCATCACGCTATAAGCAGGAGTGCTACCGGGCCTGGGCTGACGCATCAACGTCTCGGGATGTAAACAACAGCGCACTTAAAAATACGTATAATTCCGCCTCCAGGTCCTTCAAAAGCGTCATTGCCAAGGCAAGGTCTGAGCATATCGGCAGAATTGGCGAGAAGCTAGTTCGCCTTCCTTCGGGAACCCGTGCATTCTGGTCTCTCGCCAATGCTGTCCAAGGGAACTTCTGTCAGCCATCTCTTCCATCTCTGCACAGAGAGGACGACTCACTGGCCCATGCCGCAAAGGAGAAAGCCGATCTGTTGAGCTCTCTTTTTGCGTCCAACTCGACTGTAGATGACGAAGGGAACACACCGCCGACCATCCCGCGATGTGAGTGCTCCATGCCGGATGTGCGATTTACACAGCGCTCGGTCCACAAAGCACTCTTCTCCCTGGACGTCAGCAAGTCGAGTGGGCCCGATGAAGTCCCTCCCATTGTGCTAAAGACGTGTGCTCCGGAGTTGGCACCGGTTTTAACGCGTCTTTTCCGGTACCCAAGGCGTAGTCCCGAATTCATTGAAGAGAGCTTTGGTCCACCCGATCCCTATAAAAGGCGACCGCTCAGACCCGTCCAACTACAGGCCTATCGCCATCACCTCCTTGTTTTCCAAAATAATGGAAGCCATTATAAACTGCCAGCTCAGGAGGTACCTTGAGGATCACCAGCTAATTAGTGATAACGGTTTTCGTCGGGGTCGATGAGCTGGTGATCTTCTAGTTTACTTAACTCATAGGTGGGCGGAGGCAGTAGAGTCCAAGGGGGAGGCATTAGCAGTTAGTTTGGACGTAGCGAAGGCCTTTGATCGGGTCTGGCACAAAGCACTTCTTTCGAAGCTTCCTTCCTATGGGCTTCCCGAGATATTGTGCAAATGGATCACCAATATCCTTGCTAATCGGTGCATCAAGGTCGTAGTAGACGGTGCATGCTCTGATTTCAAGCCTATCAACGCTGGTGTTCCACAAGGCTGCGTGCTATTACCAACGCTGTTTCTCCTGCATATCAATGATATGTTGCTAACTGGTAGCACTCATTGCTATGCAGACGACAGCACTGGTGATGCCTTATATACCGGCCGTGCCAATATTTCTCGGGAAAACGTCGCCGAGTACCGGGACAAACTTGTGTCTGAAGTCGAGTCTTTGCTTAACAAAGTCTCGGATTGGGGCCGACTAAATCTAGCCCAGTTCAATCCCCAGAAGACACAAGTTTGCGCGTTTACTGCTAAAAAGAACCCCTTTGTCGTATCTCCTCAGTTTCAAGGCACACCCCTTGCTGCCTCAGCCAGTATCGGAATCCTTGGCGTCGACATATCGAATAGTGTGCAGTTTCGTGGTCACTTGGAATGGAAGGCCAAATTGGCCTCTAAAAAGCTTGGCGTGCTCAGCAGAGCGAGACAGTATTTCATGCCGGCACATCGCTTGCAACTTTACAAAGCGCAAGTTCGGCCCCACATGGAATACTGTTCTCATCTCTGGGCCGGGGCACCCCAGTGCCAGCTCCTTCCACTTGACCACATCCAGCGCAGAGCGATTCGAATCGTAGACGACCGAGTTCTTTCTTGTCGGCTCGATACACTGGCACTGTGTAGAGATGTCGCATCTCTTTACGTATTTTATCGCATCTATCACGGGGAGTGCTCTGAGGAATTGTTCGGACTAACTCCAGCCGCTCAATTTCACCATCGCACATCGTGACAAAACTCGCGTTACTATTCATACCATCTGGATGATTGGCGGTCCACCACTGTGCGATTTAGAAGAAGTTTTCTCCCTCGCACGACTTCCTTGTGGAATTAATTACCACCAGCGAATTTTCCGGACCGATACGACTTAGGAACCTTCAAGAAAAGAGCTTACACCTTTCTAAAAGGCCGGCAACGCATCTGCGATTCCCTTGATGTTGCGGTTGTTCATGGGCGGCGGTAGTCACTTACCATCAGGTGAGCCGCATGCTCGTTTGCCCCCTATTCTATAAAAAAATATATATATGTATATTCAATTTTTTTTCTTTTAGCGCTTTCTATGTTTTTTTATAGGATAAGGGTGACAAACGAGCACACAGTCCACCTGATGGTAAGTAGCTGCTGCGGCCCATAGACATCCACATCTATCCTCTTTTAAAAATCAAAATGCAGATGCGTTGTCACCCGTGAGGACTAAGATCTCAGTCTCATTTCTAGTAAAAAGAGCCTCCGACCACCTGCTTTCACCAAGCGAAACGCAGAGGTAAATCTCTAATTCACGCTGGTATTCTGTGAGGTCGTGGTACCACCCCGGTTCAGCCGGCTCATCCGTGCGACAGAAAAAGCTGCCGCGTGGCTCTACCACTGTAAAAAAAAAGTTTTTGATAACTGTTGCACCGCCTCTTGTTTGTATATCTCTGTTTAGCCTAATGGTTGACTCGGAGAGAATGCCCTATAGCATTAAGTCCGCCATATGTACAACTTTGTGCATGGAAGCTTAAATAAATAAATAAATGTTGGTGTGGGAAGACCCACGAATCACATATATGGACTTTGAAAAGATTGTGGTAATTGATTAGTACGGGGAGCATTCATACCATCCTACATCAACATCTTGGAGTGAGGAAGCTTTGTTGTCGATGGATCTCTCGTTTTCTCTCCGAAAGCGAAAAATAGACTCGTGTGGATTGGTCCCGTGAAATGCGTCTACGTTTTGAAAACGAGGCATCTAGGCGTGTTTCAGAAATCGTTACTGGTGACGAGACATGGATCTATCAATATGGGTCTACTCAGTAGGACAGTTACCGACAAAACTGCAAAGACCTCGCAACAAAAGCAAAAAAAGCTAGGTTTTTCGCGGAGCGCACATTTTGTCGACGTCAATGCTGGAAAATTGTAGGTCAGTCAACTCTGAATGGTATACTATAGTTGCATTACCCAAAGCTTTTCAAGCTGTGCGGGAGAGAAGACCAAAGACCGGGCTTCGGGGAATCATGTTGCATCACGATAACGCCTTTTTGCATACTTCCCTTAGAACAAAAGCATTTATTGAGAAATCTGGTGTTGAAACTCTAAGTTTTCCACCATACAGCCCTGACTTAGCTCCTTGTGATTTCTTTTATTCCCAAGAGTCAAAAAAATTAAAGGAAGTTTTTTTCAAGCGCCGAAGAAGCCGTGGCTGCCTACGAAGAAACGATTTACGACCGAAATATTAATAGTATCTAGAATAATTTTTGTATTGTCTGTGACACTAGATATTAATATACATTCCAATATTAAATATTTACATATCTTTACAGTTTACATAGCAATTATATTCATATAAACTTCAATTACAAACTAGAAAAATGTCTCAGTTAACTAGATAAGAATACATATTTACCTTTTTCAAAATATATCTTATAATATTTTTTATAATATTAGTCTGAACTCACCGATCCTGCAGGTGACTTACTGATTTTTTTGATCAACGTGGTCTATTTCCAACTAATTATTTAATTCAAACTGGTTAGATTTAATTAACATAACGCGATATCATACGCGAGCAACCCGGGTTCGATCCCCACCGGCATCAGTGAAATTGTTAATTGCAATTTTAAGTGCTGTTTTATCACGTGCTCGGCTTTGAAGGAAAACATCATGAGGAAACCTACATGACTGAGAAATTAGAAAAAAAGAGATGTTAAGTTTACCAACACGCAACGGGGCAGCGCGGCGGATATTTCCTTGCCCTAAAACCCTCTCAGAAATGAGGGAAGGCCTGTACCCAGCAGTGGGTCGTATATAGGCTGTAACTTCAACTTTTTTAACTTTAATAAATAATAATAATGGTTAATACTCAAAATTCACGTAATTTAGTCGCTTATGGCGTCAATCTCGTATAAGGTATACTTTATAATTATTACCCTATGGTACCTGCAATAATCCAATTGTATAGCGTAATTCCATAATTGCGCATCCATATGCGGTACCTTAGTTTGGTTCTATTTAACATTCATGTCCTGCGTAAAATAGGCAGGGAAAGTTTTGTTAAATCATTACCATTATAATTGAAATTATATTGTATTTAATGGTATAGAGATAGAAGTGATCTGTTTACGTTGCTACAGCAAAATTATAGATAGTTATAGCACGAATCGGTCGGTTCGATCGGGGATGGACCACGCTCTCACAGAATGACAGTGTAAAATAACAGCTTAAAGCTGAGTGGGATACCATCATTATTGAGATAGATGTAGATGGGCTACGGGCCACAGCATCAACTTACCATCAGGTGGACTGTGTGCTCGCTTGTCACCTTATACTATAAAAATATATATGTATAAAGCATGATACCTTCCTATATGTATAAACTTAAAAAGTAAAATATTATTCACCTACAATATTTTAGCTAAATCTTAAGTGTTTTTTAAAATCAAATTACTAAATATATACCTATATACATACAAGAATTGCTCGCTTAAAGTATTAATAAAATATGACATACATGTTGAGAGCGGTCATAGATAAAATGTATCTGAAACTACGTTAAATTATGACTATGCTACTATTTTATTTTAAAGTAGATTTTACTGTTATATAAAATATACACATTATCATTAAATGTTCCCAAACTTTTGAGGTAATAGCACACTCATCAAATCCCTTTTATTTTATGGAACCCCACATCAAATGATTACATATCATAGACAGTGCGATTGAAATATTTTAAAATACATATTTTCCACGGAAACTTTAGGTTCCTTGGAACCTACTTTAAGAATCTCTGCTTTATTGATTTCTACTTGATTGGTGATAAATTAGAGATAGTTCCCAGCCTGCTTTTATCATTTTCATTATTTAATCCGTATTTATCTACCTAACTGCTTTTTATTCTTACTATTAACTATTTTATTTTAAGTTCTATAATCTACAATGACAAAACGTTTAAAGAAAAATAAAAAACACTAGAATATAATAGTAAACGTTTTATACTCCATAGCAACCATACTATAGCAACCACACCCTCGGGATAACACATACGAAGCGATCCCTGTTATGCTATTATGCAACTCTGTAATAAGTGTGCGACGTTAAGGGAGACTTTCTTACCGTCTACCCACCGTAATTTCTATTTAAATTTAAATTTTTGCGACTTGCATTGCTTAAGGATTTTGTGTTTGCGAGCTTGTGAATTATTGTTTGTTTTTGTGCGCTTGGTGTCTGTGAATTATTTCATATTACATATATACGTAGTGAGCCGTGGCAAACAAGAGACTAAGCATTCGCCGTAAATTTCGCATACGCAAACAATCCGGGTTCTTTTCTTGCCGGCACCAATGAGATTGTTAATTGCAATTTTATGTGAAAATGTACCACCTGCTTGACAGTGATAAAAAATATCGTGAGAAAACCTGCATCTCTGGGGTGAAGTCCTTCAATATGCACAGATCAGTACTATTATAAAAGTCATCCATCCATCCATCGAAATATTTTTATCTATTTTAAAAGATAAACTTACTTTCTAAGAAATTTTGGACTAGTTCCCATGATTCAAGATCTTTTCAGAAATGCCTTTTGCCTTTACTCTTTATGCCTTTACTCAGAAACACTTTTTTTAATTTCTTAGGCGCAACAGGCAGTAAAAGAAGAAAATTTAAATTAAGTTTTTAACTGACAGATATAGTTTAACGAATATTGTATGTGTTAATTTGTCTGCTATAGAATTAGTCCCTTGATATGCTTCACAAACATATCGCGCAACTTATCTCTATTGCAATTTCTTGATAGGCCTGAACAGTAATGGCTAATGACCCATCTTATTTCTCAGTGAAACTTCATTTGTAGCATTATTGCTTTAAAATTGACTGCAGGTTGCCATGGACTGCAATAGATACCAATCATCAAGTGGACTGTAAATTCGTTTGTCATTTTGGCTAAATAAAACAAAATAAACTCCTCCTCTACCACTGGGAGTAGGACTATATGATATTTAAGTTTCTAGTTTTAGTTTTTTTTTATTATTATCATAGTTTTTAGTATTGTAGATAATTAACATAACAATATTTTGTATATAATTTATAATAAATAATAACATAACTTGACATTTTTGTAAGTAAAATAATAAACTCCTGTTGAACTACAATATTATCTTAACGCCGGCAGTATTCGGAAATAAGTACTGTGGTCTTAGACTGAAGGATATAATTTGTAATATAAATACAAACATATGATAAACTTGTCTATTATTAATGACATGCATTTATAGTTGCAAATTTATTCTAATTACCACTTTTAATTACGCCTTTAAAGAACCTTTGTCTTGTATACAAATCTGATATTTAAATTATCAAAGTTAATTTGATGCATTTTGCTATACTGCGTTCATTTGTTCAAACATTTGTTATAATTTTGATAATCTCATTTTTAATACACAAGCACAAAATTAACAGAGTTATAATGGCGTTGATAATAAACTAGGTTCTAAGAAATTTGGTTTGAAATTAAAAAAAAATCTACTGCTCACTTTTCTATCACGTTGGCACTTCGTTAGGTTTAAAAGTGAAAAGTTCAAAGTCCTGAAAGTGTTTACACTTTCGGGCCTTTGAACTTTTATTTATTTCACTTACATGCTTTCATATTCATGTCGTCATAAAAAACAACAGGCTTTGGCATCATAGTATACTATAAAATTTTATTCATCCTTGAAATGGGAGAAGAATTTAAAAACCATTTAAATTTGTTACAATATGTTGTATCATAACTATTAAATTAAGGTGGTTGGTCAACTTCCTCGTCATGTTCTTTTCTCTTTATGAGCGTAATAGTCCACTGTAGAAAGTGAGCTCAGCCATAATTCTTCTGGAACTACTCCTCATAAATTCTCTCTGGAATCGTATGAGGCGACAGAGAGAAACAAATCAGAAGATGGGCAGTAACGTCTTCCAAATATAGACTTAAAATAAAAAAAAACTGCGGTTGCCTACCCGCTCGCCAAGCGTGGCGAATATTGCAAATATCCGCCTTATGATGCTATCTATGGCCAAGGCCTATATCCAACAGTATACTTTAATAGGCTGCAGTAGTAACGGTCCTTGACCATTGTAATACTCTTTAATTGATGAGGAGGACAATGATTTGAGATTTCCACACAGTTCTGTTTTATTTTGAGTAAGTAATTTGTCTCAAATTGGTGTCAATTAACATAGAACTACTGACGTTGCCTGCTAGTGATAGGCAATTGATTAGAAGCCTACGAATGAAATATTGTAATCAACACTTTATTTAACTGTCTGTAACAAAACTATCTTTTTACCATACATTTATTGCCACAGTAGGTAAGTTAGTAGTGTTATTGCCCTTACCACTTAAATCTTAAAAAAAATTGAAATATTTAAGCTTTTGAAAGGGTAAACAAAAATTCAAAATTTGGAAAAACACAGACACCAAAGGTAACATAAAGAGCACGTACAGAAATGTTACCTTTCTAGTTAGGTCTTTAATGGTTGCTCTTGTGTGGGGTCGACGTTTAGGGGGACTTTAAATTAAATGCACACTTATTCCAAAGTGCCGTAATAGCTTAGAGGGGAACGCCTGCTTTTTGTTATCTCGAGCGAGTTTAGATGCAATGTAGGAATAAAAGATTTTCTTTGAAATGATGAATGATACACTTATGATAATAATTTGTGGACGCCTTTAAGAACGAAATTGAGCGCCTTAATTTTTTAATTAGTTTCTAACATGCAAGTAATCCCAACCATAGTGAAAAATAAAGAAAACAATCAAATTATATTTAACCATAAAGATCAATTATTTGATAATAATGATATTTTATATAAATGATAATAGTGTCAATTATTAGCATCAGTGGGTAATAATAGTTTCTTTTTAATTATGAATTAAGTGATACTTGAAAAATTTGGTTTTATTACTGTTTTTTTTTTCTTATAAGAAATGAAAGCTACGTCCTCAGGAACAAAGTAGAAATTATTTTATTGATTTTAGTTTTTTTAACTCGGTTTTGTTTTTTTTGAGTCCAAAGGTAATTACGATGTATAAAATTTACGTTTACGCATTTTATGTTCTTGTACGTTGTACGTTTGCTATAAGGATGACTAACACTGAGTGTCAACTTGTGGCGGCGCTGTCGTCGCGTCATAAGCGAAAATATACCGAAGCCTAAATCGCGCTATCAAAGTTCCGTAGTAACAGCAGTATATATAGAATAGCTCCGAAATACCATTCCAACACCCCCTAACGGACTGAACTCCCTAACTGCACCCTCTTTCCCCAAAGGGGGTCGCTTTTGATACGACAGGAAGATCATACAGGCCAAAACTCCCACAAGTGTTGTTTAGTGGGTAGGCACTTCACAGTTAGTCCCACATAACCACGCAGCCGGCTGCGTGGTATGCTATAACCATTCACCACCTCCCTCCCGCGTAAAAAATACTAGCACTCAAGAGTGTTGCCCGCTCCCCGGGCAAAACACCTTGCCTGGAGGGAGATTTCCCCTTTTCTATCCATGGCCACAAACTTTTTAAACGAAATCAAAAAAGGAGGAGGTCTTTATTCAATTGCGTTTTTTAAGTGAAAAGTTCTGAGGTAAAAGGCCAATTTTATCGATATCTGACCAGTAGCTTTTGAGTTATCTTCAATAATTCGTATTTACTTGACTTTGACTACATTGGTGATGTTCTCGTTTTATTTATATTAAAGTCGGTTGTACAATTTTTTTTTAATTTTCCACTCGTTCCTATATATAATCTAAGAGTCAATAATGACGAAATGAAAAAATAATTCCGTCATATTTTGTTTATGCAGATAATTTGAATATTTCGCTTGCCGTCAGTTTATTGCTTTTTGTAATCGAATGTCTGCAGACAGTCGTGCATAAATTGTCTGCAGCTTTGCCAAAATTTGCGCTACGACAGATCAGATGTAAATTAATCCGCATTGGAAATAATAAGAACAGAGTTTCTATAATACGTTTACTATGTTGGGCGATATTGACAAACTTCATGCGTTCTATAACAATTAGGGCCGATTCTTCGATCGTCAGATAAAGTTGTTTATAAAATAAAATACAATTTAAACAAATTAAAAATTACAGTTTTATTAACTGAATAGTTTGTTTGACTTTTATTTTTAAACGCTAAGGCAGCTCCTTATTGTAATTTTTTTATTTTACATTTTTTTTCTATTAAATGGAAGTAGGTTTCACAACACAGACAGTTTTCTTAATATAACATATTTCAGACATTAAAATTTGACTTAAAAAGTGGCGTTCACCAAGATGTAGTAAAGTTAAAATCTAAAATTCCAGCTTTACTGTCATTAAGTGAAGAGTTAGTAAACAACGTAAGATACAGAGAAGTCGCCTTAAACCTGAAACTTTAGTATAAATTGGTCTTACCACAAGTGTTTTAAAGTGCTTGACAACTTTGTAAGATATCCTTGCAACACTATATAGAGACAATGTTTCTACATCTACAAAATTTTAAAGACTTAAGATTTAGTTAATACAATGTCTTATTTATATAATACCTAAATATTATTTTTTTAAATTTGAATAATCTGACCAATATTTATCAGCATGTGATCTGTGAGGCATTCCATTTTAGTTCTGAGAGGTGAAAAGGAGGTCAGAAAATATTAGTTAAATATGAGACAATTACACAACACTTTTACGAGAACTTATGCATCTATAGTTTACAAAAAGGGCAGAGGGCAACTAAACAAAATATTCGAACCGCAACACTCGAAAGTGTTGATCAAAGCTCAGACTCAGACAGTCCTACAATGCCATTATCCAGCAAACAAAGCACTTCCTAGCAACTGTGGCTATCCTGTGCGCCAGGGCAATCAGAACCGACATATTTAGTTGCACAAAGGCGTCGGGCCGTTTGAGTAACACAAAACGGAATTACACAGTCGAATTTTTGCCAATCGGCTCTAACGGTATTTCGGGAACTTTATTACGCAGAATTGTATGGAATCGGAGCTTTCAAATGAGCTTAATAGTGAAGGTATTTAAACATTATCCACACGTGTCCCGGACGGAGATATATGATGAAATTGAAGGTAATATTAGTGCAGCAAACATGGTGAAACTCTCGACGTATTTCATTGATAAAGGATTGTTCGTTTGGGTATTTGAATTTCTTTTGTAATAAATTAAAATTTTCACTTTGTTGATATATTTTTAGAGAAACCAAATAATTAACAAAATAAAAATGTAAATACTAAGTAATCGTAGCATATATTATAAAGAGGTAATTTTGTTTGATATTGATAATTTCATTACAGGGGTAATCTTTAGAAAATTCTTTGACTATCAGAAAACAACACGGTTGCTGTATGAAAAACTTTATATTTATGAAGCAAGTTGCTTTGCTTTGCTTTGCTTTTTTTGATTTTTTTTTAAAAACTACTAGAGACAAATATAAGCTGACTGGCAGCTTTATCGGCGTTCAAACAGTTCGATATCATATTAAGACCCTTCTCTTCTTACAAATAAAAGAAACAAAAGTAAAATTTGTCAAATAGATATTGATGGATGGATAATAGGAAGTGGGCGTTAATAATAAACACAAAATACAATAAAAATATTTATTCTTTATTCTTGTCATAAAAATAATATCCTTCTTAACATGTTTCATTATATTTTTCATTTTGTTTATATCCATATTAGCTGTAGTAAAGATTTTTATTTCTCAGCTATATCATAAGGAGAAATTCCTATTTATTTTAAGAACAGAACAAAAGCTTAATCCTTTATGCGACGTAAATCAGCAGCAATATGCCCAATGAAAACATTCTATGTAAAAAGTATCTTGTGCGAAAATCTTAAAATGTTTAGTCTCACATTTTTATGTTCTATAAATTATTTTACCAGACAGTTATAACTCACATTTTAATGATACAAATTGAAATAAAAAAGAAAGGAGACGCGGATTTCTGTAATAAGTTGAAATATGGTTTAAAAAAAGCGTTATATATTTCTATTTCAAAGTATTAAAAAATTGCCCAATTCACAATCTGGAAGACGAGAAATCTTGAAAATAAATTTATGTCACGAATAAAATAGGAAATCGATTAATCGATTAATGTGAATGAGTTTTAACAATTAAACATAAAAACAACTTATATCAGGTGATTGATTCAATCAAAGTAAATAGATATATTACAATATATTAACGTAGTGTCCACAGTTTAAAAAATAAGATGTTAATATAATAAAAATAAATCTTAAAATCGATTCACGTTTACAATTCGATTTATTACTTCTGTTTATCAACTGTATTTTTAATCTGTACTGATAGTGACAGCTCCTGCCTGACTCAACTCAATCTATTCACTCGTCTCGTATCGTTTAGTACGTGTGTGTTTTAAGTGTTTCCCGTTATTTCACTGATTTATATTGCGCGACCACTGCTTTCTTTCTACGGAATTCTGATCTCTTAACTTGTAAGATCCTTGCTAACATACCGAACACCGATAACTTGTTTACTCATTTGACTTTGACTCGTTATTGCCTGGATTTTGTCTATTTTATTTTTATTTTTATTTTATTAAAATTGGTTTACCAACAACTTATGCACTAACATCTTCCCATATAAATCAAGCGATATAGTAAACAAAAAAACTAAGTACACAGTCAATTACAGGTTAACACCACATGCATAACTTTTATCGCGACAATTAAAAGACGAATTTGTACTTATTGAATAGAAACACTGTAGTATTGCTATTATAAAATGCACTAAAACAAACTGACCAAAAACAGAGCGGCAAGGTATGGATTTACAAAATTAAAAAAAAAATTTAAAAAATTAAAAAAAAGGAAAAAGTGTTTAACAAGGCAAATGTTTATAATCTGAGGTACCTATCATATAGACAGCCTTTCGAAACTTTCCCAATGAAACATGGTTAATGTCGACGAGATCGCTAATTTGGTTAAAAAGTCTGATCATCCTACAAATTGGCGAATGTGATCCCAAAACAGTTCGTCGTAATGGAGGACTGAGTGGTGTAATAGGTTTTCGTGGAGGCCTGAAGGGAACTCTAAAATTAATCTTTTGTAAAAGTTCTGAGCAGTCTATGATATTGTGGAGTAATTTAAATAAAAATAACAAATCTGAAACCTCTCTTCGTTTGGATAAACTGGTCATGTTAAAGCGCTTAAGACGGGTCTCGTAACTGATATGCCTGCCTCGCATACCCGAAGAATACGACAGATGCCGAAGAAAGCGCTTTTGTACCCGTTCTATTCTCAATGAGTGAGTAGCGTAGTGCGGTCGCCAGATTACACTACCATACTCCAGTATACTTCTGACCAGACTACAATAAAGGATTTTTTTAGTTTTAATGTCTCGTAATTCCTTACTATTTCTTATAACAAAACCCACCATTCTCGATGCCCTGCCGATCGTTTGTTCCATATGTGGTATGAATGTAAGTTTTGTATCCAATAAAACGCCTAAATCACGCATGATTTCTGTCTCCTTAAGTATGTTGCCTGCTATTGTATATGAAGATGAAATTTTGTTTAGTTTTCTAGTAAATTTTATGTGTGTACATTTTTTGGCATTCAATTTAAGTCCATTTTTTACGCACCAAGAATTCAAGATGTCTAAATCCTTTTGAAGCTTCATAATATCGCTCTCATTATTTATGACTTTAGACAATTTCTGGTCGTCAGCGAACATATGCGGTGAAGAATAAAGAAAGTGATCAGGCAGATCATTAATAAATATATTAAATAATATTGGGCCCAAATGCGAGCCTTGCGGTACGCCAGAGGAAATAGAGTGTAAGTTAGATTGGTACCCATTGACTACCACATAAAAGGATCTATCGCTTAAATATGATTCTAGCCAATGCAGAATAGGTCCAGCGAAGCCATACATTTCTAATTTTTGGAGAAGCACGTTGTGGGGAACTGTATCAAATGCTTTGCTGAAGTCCGTATAAATGGCGTCAACTTGCCGATTGGTATCCACAGCTTCCATAAGGTCTTCAGCAAAGCACATGAGATTCGTAGAAGTAGACCTTCTAGCTACAAATCCATGCTGTTTACTAGAAGTGTATTTTTTGAAGTGATTTTGTATATATGGGCAAATGATTGCTTCTAGCAACTTAGCAAAAACAGGCAGGATAGAAATTGGCCTATAGTTCCGAACGTCTTGGTCATCATCAGACTTATGAATCGGCACGACCTTAGCAAACTTCCATCGCTTTGGAAATACTCCACTTGTCAACGATTCATTTAAAATGAGCCTTAAAGGCGCTGATAAACTATTAGCACAGTTAACTATGAAGTATGGTGGAATATTATCAGAGCCTGCACCTTTCGATATATCTAGACCCTTAATACGTTTGAGAATATCATCGTGACTTATTGAAATATGTGCTAAACAATTCGAGTTGATACTAATATTATTAGTTGCATTATCATAGAGTGACGGCTGTTTGCAATCACTATACACCCCCGAAAAATAATTTGCAAACATTTCACAGATACCCTTACCTTCATAACTTGTGGTAGATCCATTTTTCATGGCCGTTGGGTATGTACCATGACCACCTCTTTTAGTTTTGATATAAGACCAGAAGTACTTTGGGTTGTCAGCTATTTTTGCCTCTATGCTTCTAAGGTAATTTTTATAACAATCCGAAAGTAGTTGCTTACATCCTTTTGACATCAAATGATAGGAAATTTCATCAAGCGGATTTTTGTATTTTTTAAATCTAATTCTAAACCTATTCTTTTCGTGCAGTCTTTTGATAAGCTCCTTACTGTACCATTGGGGATATTTATGTTTTTTCTGCCTTTGTTCCGGCACATGTTACTTAATGGTGCAGTTAAGTTTATCATAAAACACATCTATCATTTCATCCACGTTCTTGGTTAGTGAAAAGAGTTCTGGCCATTGGACACTATTAAGCTCTAGATTAACTGCCTCATAGTCAGTTTTGCGAAAGTTCAGTTTTATATTGTTAGGGTTAGCTAACATTCATCCCCCCTTGGAATTCGAAGCTCAGCTGAAATTCCAAGGGGGGATGAAGATTATCGACTACGCTCAAGAAGTCTAATGACTTGTATAGCTGACACATAGGGAGATCTACAAGAACTAAGTCTAAAATTTTACCCATTTTATTAACAATATTATTGACTTGTTTATAGTTATTAATATTACAAAAGTCCAATAAATATTGGCAAATCGCAGAACTATGGTAGTAATTGCTTGACTTACCAAACTGCTCCCAATCTATGCTTACCAGATTAAAATCACCAACAATACAAATATGGGACTGGTTTTCCTCAATAACAGAGTTGCAATTATCCACGAAATGCTTTATTAGCTGCATCGAGACTGGTGGTGGCAAATAAACGGCGCAAAATACGAACCTTCGACAGGTATTTGAAAAATATATGTCAACCGCAACCCAGAGATCCTCGCAATCGCTTTCCCACATAGTTATCCTTTTCGAGTTAAGCTCTTTGGATACTGCTATTAAAACTCCACCCCCTTCCTTTCCGTTATGAAAGCCAGACGTCTCTCTGTCCCTTCTAAATACCTTATAACGATCATCGAACAACTCAGAACTCATAATATTTTCATTTAACCATGTTTCACTTAATATTATAATATCGTAGCTAGACGCTGTTAGATTTTGATAGAACGAATGAGTTTTAGTCCGAAGGCCTCTTACATTTTGATAGTAGACATTTAATTTATCGTATTTTATTTTGTTAACAATAAGTACCATGCAATAAGATTACGAGTTTAAATAAAAAAAAATTAACAAAAAAAATAACAAAGTTTTAACTTATTTAACTTTACTTAGAGAGTCCATATCTCTTATGACTATAAAGTCTGAGTTGTCCGTTTTCCTTACAAAAATACGACCATGACGTATCCACACATGCTTGTATCCATTTTTCTTCGCAGCCAGCCTGGTAGCTGCGTGTAGCGCCTTGTTGCCGGGGGACAGTCTATTAGATATTAACTCAATGGATCGCTGTGTGAATTGTGGCATAGCGACAAGTCGCTGTAATACACTAGGCCCACGATCCTTCCAAAATAGCAATCGCACTTCAAAAATCAGCCCTTTAGTATTGGTTTTTGCCAACTTGTTGTATAACCTCACTTTTACTAAATTTCTTATAATTCTGCTCTCAGATTGCCAAAGTCCATAGAATTTTTCAGCGAGTTTTTGATAATATATAAGCTATTCATTGACACCACTTTCATCTTTTTACAATCTGGGTCCAAGAATGTATGAAAGCGTATCAGTCTCCTTTAGGCTTCTCGCGGAGTGAAAAAAAAAATCGTTCCATGACAATAAATAAATTCAAAATGGCGACTATTTCAAAAAGGTTTCCAGTTCTAAACTATGTTTATAATAGTAATAGTAATTTACTTCTATTGATATTTTTGTATAAAACTAAAGTAAAAAACAAGCTAGCTGTCGATTCATCTTGATGGAAAGTAGCTATTGCAGCCCATGGACAATTTAAACCAACTTTAAACAAGTTTGATACGTGGTAGAGCCAAGCTGCAGCTATATTAGTAGTATAGTTGTAGCACGAATGGGTCGGATCGACCGGGGAAGGACCACGCTCTCACAGAATAACAGCGTAAAATAGCAGCTGAACACTGCTCTGTTTCGTATGGTGAGTGTAAAAAACCGGAGACCCTTTTTACTGGAAAAGAGGCATTCTGTCTTAGTCCTCACGGGTGACAACGCATCTGCATTTTGATTCGCAAACGAGGATAAATGTAGATGTCGATGGGCCACAGCAACCACTTACCATTAAGTGGACTGTCTGCTCGTTTGTCACCCTATCCTATAAAAAAACAAGGAAGCTAAAAACGCAATGTTAGCTCTGAGGCCTTAGATGGAATAACCTTACAGCCTGTATTTATACTGGCTTTCTATACCCTTTAGGCAGCAACACAGAAGTGTAAGCACTGCTATTTAGTAGCAGAAATAAGTAAATATGGAATCCTACCCACAAAGACTCCTCAGCAGAAAGTGTTAATCCTATCCGGAAGGCTCGCAAATTATGAGATTAAAAACGAGTGGTTAGCCGCAGAGCTACCACGGAGAAAAAATTAATATGTTGAATGTGTGTAATTTAATTAATTCCTCCTTCTCCCTTCCACCATCGGACATATTTCCATCGGTTTACATTGTAGTTGACTTGAAGGCAAAAGTGAATAGGAATAAACATGCCCCTAAGCGTGTCGTTCCACTTAAGCGTCCTCCTGTTCCATGGATCACGACTGGGGTAAGGATGGCTATGGCAAAACGCGACAGATTGTTTCGCGCTTTTAAGAAGAATCGCACTCACCTAATGTGACAGGCATATAAAGCTGCGAG
This sequence comes from Parnassius glacialis, assembly GCA_033319125.1. Lineage (NCBI taxonomy): Eukaryota > Metazoa > Arthropoda > Insecta > Lepidoptera > Papilionidae > Parnassius > Parnassius glacialis. Next base: position 7,191,398 of record JAVANC010000012.1, on the reverse strand, counting down.
AAATCGATGTAATCAAATGGTGAGAGCTGCTAAACGCCGATGTATCCACGAACAAGTACTTAATTCATCTTCGGCTGATATATGGAAGTTTCTCAAAACGCTTGGATATGGAAAATCGCAATTTAACTATAATAGCATCACATTTTCTCCTGACGATTTCAGTCGTCATTTTCTGTCTTCTCAAACAGTTTCTGATATTTCTAGAGCTAATGCTATCTCATTTATATCTTCCATGCTTCCTTATTCTCACGAAACTTTCACTTTTTCTCCTGTAGATGTAGGCGAGGTACGTAAAGCACTTTCTTCTATTAAATCGAAAGCCATTGGTTGTGATGATGTGAGTAGGGTAATGGTTATGCACGTGTTGGATGCTGTTTTACCCGAGATAACTCATATCATTAACTTTCGCTGATAAATGGTGTTTTCCCAACACTCTGGCGTAAAGCCTTTATTATTCCCATTCCTAAATCCAGCGATTGCAACGCTATATCCAATTTCAGACCTATTTCTATTCTGCCTTTTCTCTCTAAGGTTCTGGAAGCTGTTGCTCATAAACAGATTTCTTTTTTTGATTTCTCAAATAATATTCTTTCCCCTTATCAGTCGGGTTTCCGCCCTGGTCATTCTACTACTACTGCTCTTCTCAAAGTGACGGATGATATCCGAGAGGGGATGGGAAAATCAAAACTGACCGTCCGCATCTCAATTGATTTTTCTAACGCATTTAATTCTGTTGATCATGATATCTTGTTGGCCCTTCTTTCTCATTTGAATATCTCGTCTTCAGCTCTGGAATGGTTCTCATCATATCTTCAAGGGCGCCAACAGGCCGTGCGCACTGGACATATACTATCTGACTGGTGTGATGTGTCTACTGGCGTCCCTCAAGGCAGTATAGTCTCTCCTCTTCTGTTTTCAATTTTTATCAATCTCATCACATTAAATCTCAAGTACTGTTACCATCTGTATGCCGATGATCTGCAGTTATATGTGCAAGTAGAACCCTTAAACATCTCTAATGCTATCTCATTATTGAATGATGACTTGAAATCTTCGAATGGTCCACTGTGTATGGTATAAACGTGAATCCGTCTAAGTTCCAAACAATAATCTTAGGTAGCCTACGATTATTGTCGAAATTAGATATTCCCACCCTACCATTAATTATGTTTAAAAATAATGTCATACCATTCTCTCCTCATGTAAAGAATCTTGGTCTGTACGTTGACGGTTGCTTAACATGGAACAAACATATACAGGAGGTGAGTCGCAAAACTACTGGAACTTTGCGATCTCTATATCGATTAAAAAATTTTCTTCCCACCAATACTAAAATTTTACTTGTCCAGTCACTTATCCTACCTATTATTGATTATGTCGATGTGTGTTGCTCAGACCTGTCTGAATAGCATCTTAATACATTGGATCGTCTTCTTAACAACTGTATCAGATACATTTATGGTCTTCGTAAATACGACCATGTATCTTCTTTTCGTGCTAAGCTAAATTGGCTGCCTATCCGTCAGCGCAGATATGTTTTTTTTTATGGAATAGGGGGCAAACGAGCATGCGGCTCACCTGATGGTAAGTGACTACCGCCGCCAATGAACAACCGCAACACCAGGGGAATTGCAGATGCGTTGCCGGCCTTTTAGAAAGGTGTAAGCTCTTTTCTTAAAGGTTCCTAAGTCGTATCGGTCCGGAAAATTCGCTGGTGGTAATTGATTCCACAAGAAACTCGTGCGAGGGAGAAAACTTCTTCTAAATCGCACAGTGGTGGACCGCCAATCATCCAGATGGTATGGATGGTAACGCGAGTTTTGACGCGATGTGCGATGGTGAAATTGAGCGGCTGGAATTAGTCCGAACAATTCCTCAGAGCACTCCCCGTGATAGATGCGATAAAATACGCAAACAGATGCAACATCTCTACGCAGTGCCAGTGTATCGAGCCGATCAGAAAGAACTCGGTCGTCGACGATTCGAACCGCTCTGCGCTGGATGCGGTCAAGTGGAAGGAGCTGGCACTGGGGTGCCCCGGCCCAGAGATGAGAACAGTATTCCATGTGGGGCCGAACTTGCGCTTTGTAAAGTTGCAAGCGATGTGCCGGCATGAAATACTGTCTTTCTCTGCTGAGCACGAAAAGCTTTTTAGAGGCCAATTTGGCCTTCCCTTCCAAGTGACCACGAAACTGCACACTATTCGATATGTCGACGCCAAGGATTCCGATGCTGGCTGAGACAGCAAGGGGAGTGCCTTGAAACTGAGGAGATACAACAAAAGGGTTCTTTTTAGCGGTAAACGCGCAAACATGTGTCTTCTGGGGATGGAACTGGACTAGATTTAGTCGGCCCCAATCCGAGACTTTGTTAAGCAAAGACTCGACTTCAGACACAAGTTTGTCCCGGTACTCGGCGAAGTTTTCCCGAGAAATATTGGCACGGCTGGTATATAAGGCATCACCAGTGCTGTCGTCCGCAAAGCAATGAATGCTACCAGTTAGCAACATATCATTGATATGCAGGAGAAACAGCGTTGGCGATAGCACGCAGCCTTGTGGAACACCAGCGTTGATAGGCTTGAGATCAGAGCATGCACCGTCTACTACGACCTTGATGCTCCGATCAGCAAGGAAACTGGTGTTCCATTTGCACAATTTCTCGGGAAGCCCATAGGCAGGAAGCTTCGAAAGAAGCGCTTTGTGCCAGATCCGATCAAAGGCCTTCACTACGTCCAAACTAACGGCTAATGCCTCCCACTTGGACTCTACTGCCTCCGCCCATCTATGAGTTAAGTAGACAAGAAGATCAACAGCTGATCGAACCCGACGAAAACCGTACTGGCGGTCACTAATCAGCTGGTGATCCTCAAGGTACCTCATGAGCTGGCAGTTTATAACGGCTTCCATTATTTTGGATAACAAGGAGGTGATGGCGATAGGCCTGTAGTTGGACGGGTCTGAGCGGTCGCCTTTTTTAGGGATCGGGTGCACCAAAGCTGTCTTACATGAGTTGGGGTCTACGCCTTGGGAGTAGGAGTACCGAAAAAGACGCGTTAAAACCGGTGCCAACTCCGGAGCACACGTCTTCAGCACAATGGGAGGGACTCCATCGGGCCCACTCGACTTGCTGACGTCCAGGGAGAAGAGTGCTTTGCGGACCGAGCGCTGTGTAAATCGCACATCCGGCATGGAGCACTCACATCGCGGGATGGTCGGCGGTGTGTTCCCCCTGTCATCTAGAGTCGAGTTGGACGCAAAAAGAGAGCTCAACAGATCGGCTTTCTCCTTTGCGGCATGGGCCAGTGAGTCGTCCTCTCTGTGCAGAGATGGAAGGGATGGCTGACAGAAGTTCCCTTGGACAGCCTTTGCGAGAGACCAGAATGCACGGGTTCCCGAAGGAAGGCGAACTAGCTTCTCACCAATTCTGCCGATGTGCTCAGACCTTGCCTTGGCAATGACGCATTTGAAGGACCTGGAGGCGGAATTATACTTCTTTTTAAGTGCGCTGGTGTTTACATCCCGAGACGTTGATGCGTCAGCCCAGGCCTGGTAGCACTCCTGCTTATAGCGTGATGCTATTTTACAGGAGCGACCAAATCATGGCTGGGATCTGCCTCCGATGGGCACCACAGAGTATGGAATAAAAAGTTCCATACCCTGAAGTACCACATCAGCAACAGAATCGGCAACAACGCTGGGATCTTCCGGCGAGAAGCAAACCTGCCCCCAAGGGTAGGATGCAAAAAAAGACCGCATCCCGTCCCAATCAGCTGACCTATAGTGCCAAACACGGCGACAAGCTGTAGATCGCAACTGCGATTGGAGCGTGAGTGGCACCGTACTCCGGATCAGACAATGGTCCGAAGAGCCCAGAGGGGCATCGACGGAGACCTGATATCCGTCCAGATGAGAGGTCAGCAGAAGGTCCAACAGGGAAGGTACATGGTCTTCCACATCTGGGATCCGCGTAGGCGAAGTAACCACTTGTGTTAGACCATATGCCATAGCAAATTAATAGATAGATCTACCCGCACGATCGGTTAAACGAGAACCAAGCTAATCAGCGTGGTAGGCGTTGAAATCACCGAGTATCACGATCTCTGCGGATGGGACCTGTTGTAGCACGGAGTCTGCAGCCATTTGGACGTGGTCGATGAGCCGGTCTGTGTCGGCATAACCGCTGTGGGACCTATAGAGGCACCCGTAGACGCGCGGATGGTCGTCGCTGTCTACGCGCAGCCATAGGATGGACAGGTCCGTACCTTCAAGACTGCCGAGGCGTCGAAAACAGATGTCCTCTCTGGCATAAACGCAAACTCCAGCCCGGGGCACAAACGAGTGTTCCAATTTGAACCCCGGGTAGGAGAGATACGAAGTATCAGCCGGAGAGGACACCTGTGTCTCGGTTAGAAAGAGCAAGGCCAGCTTAGCTATCTCCAGATGGTAGTGGACGGCGTTAAGGTTTGAATGAAGTCCCCTGATATTGCAGAAATCCACAGTAAGCGTGGCAGGGGTTGCCTTTGTCTTCTTTTTCCGTTTGCCCCGAGCAAGTTTCGTCTTGAGCGGAATTTCGCCCCCCCCCCCCCCAGAATACGCGGGGCAGCCTGAGCACCCACGCCCAGGAGTGGAGTAGTTTGGTCGTGGATGCTCAGCGAGGGATTCTCCAGGGGTGCTGGTGGGTACCATATAATATCCATAAAATAAGGTTAATCGATGTGTAGTATTCGCATAAATGTAAAAATAATCATTAACTTTTAATCGTAAAGACATTGGATTTTTTGAATATATTTTAGTTGGATTGCAACGACTCAATTCCAAGCGACGTCTGCTCGCACCGCATTCCCCTGCTACGACGAACCAAGTTTTAAGGCCACTTTCGATATAACAATAAGACGTCCTAGATCATATAGAAGTTGGTCTTTCACAAGGATTAGAGAAACTGTGAACAGTAACACGACTGGGTAATTTTAAAAATTCAATCTCAGCAGGAGGGTTCCTGGGGTAGTCTTTTATTTAATTTCACTACCATGTTGATGGGGGGGGGGAATTGGGCCTCCGACCACCTGCGCACTCACCAAGCGCAACACAGAGGTAGACCTCTACTTCACGCTGGTATTCTGTGAGGTCGTGGTACCACCCCGGTTCGAGCTGGCCCATCCGTGCGACATCAAAAGCTACCGCTTGGCTCTACCACTGTTAAATGTCAGAATGCTCTGCACCATTTTCACAATTCTGAACGATCCATTTGCTCCCGAGTATCTGACATCCAAATTTCAATACCTGGGAGATTCTCATAATCGTTCTCTTCTTTCTTCAGCTAATCTTAAGTTGCTCACTCCTATACACCGTACTGGTTATTTATCTCAATCTTTCGCCCTTACGGCCATCAGACTTTGGAACGACATCCCTCTTGACATTAAAAAAGCTTCCAATAAGTTCGTTTTTAAAAATCGAGTCATGTGAAAAAATTGTAGCAAGTTTGAACTAACACAGCTTTTATTTTCATACACATATGTATATTTCATTTCTTCTGACATATATAATATTTATATGTTTTGTGTATATATACAGTGTATGCATGTATATGTGTATGTATGTATTTATATATGTATTTAAGTATTTATGTCTATGTATGTGTGTGTATATGTGTGTTTGTGTGTGTGTATATTTATATGTATATAAATCGCTCTCTATTTTAATTACTGCGGTATCGCCTCTTCTTTGTTTACCTCTGTTTAGCCTAATGGTTGACTGGGAGAGAATGCCCTATGGCATTAAGTCGGCCATATATACAACTTTGTGCATGAAAGATTAAATAAATAAAAAATAGGCTTTTGTTATGTCAGTGCGCTTCACCATCTTAGATTACATCACCACTTAACATCCGGTGAGATTGTTGTAAAGCACTGGCTTAGAATAACATAAAATATATTTAAAAAGCTATAAGACCCACAAATCTCGTTGAAGCAGATTTAATTACAGAGACAGGCTTAACTTGTATAGAATAAACAAATTTAGTCTAATAAGGAAATTAAATTTCTTCCCTTTAAGTTAAGAGAAGGACGAACTTAATTTTATAAAATGCTTACGCGTGTTGTCATTTAGCATTATTATTTTTATAAATAGAGGTAATAAATGAGCTTATAGTAAGATTTGCGGTAAATTTTTGTCGTAGACCATAGATAGTTGCATTTGAACACATTTTTGGCAACGAGCAAAGCAGTCAGTGATGGGGCTCCGCAAATCCCTACTAAGATCGCGGCTAGAGAGCTTGAAATATAGGTGACCTGATGATTGCTCACGAACTAAGTCATAATTATTATCATTATCGCCTTTCTTTTTATATAGGCCGCATCCTGAGTTAGACGGAGCTGTAAAATCTAAAAGGTTAACAGCACTGACATCACAGAAAAAAAAATTTGTCTCAACTTTCTTCACACTCAACTAAAGAAAAAAGTTATATACAAGGTGCACAGCTGCATCATAGTAAGTGGATGCCTTAAATCATAGCCACATACATCCACCAACTTCCGTCCTCTTTACACCGCTGCAGCGTTTCAAAAGACCTCCTCATAGATTACTCAGAGAGGGGACAGCCCGTACGGTGGGTGCCCTCCCGCTTCCGCTAGCGCCGCCGCCCCCGTGCGGTTGTGTAAGGTGCCCGCGCTAACCGTCCCCGTGCGGTGAGTGCCGTTTCTCCTACTTCCCGCCTCCGCTAGTACCGCTGTCCCCGTGCGGTTGTTTTAGCAGCCCGTACCGATTCCCACATCCTCACTCCTCTAGCACCGGCGCCCCCGTGCGGATTTGAGTTGACCCGCTCCCGTCCCCGATGGTGTGTGCCCCACGCCACCCTTCCCTAGGGGTTGTTGCCAGCTGCGTGGTATGCTATGAGCATTCACCACCTCCCTCCCCCGCTTCTGGAGGGTATCCTTGCATTAGGCGCAAAAAAAGGGTTGGCACCCACAGTTCTTTTTAAGTTGTTATGAGGGAGATGACTCCTGATTTGTTTCCCGCTGTCACCTTTTACGACATCCACGGGATGATATGGTATAGTAGCCATTTTTACACCGTTACTACATGGTCCAAATTAACAAATCATTCATAATATACAACAAATAACGTAATTAACGCACATCCTCAGACACCCCAATTTTATATTATGTTATAATCATAATACATATACTGTCTTTTAGTTAAACATGTTTATGCATTGATTATTTACTAAATTAGTTATACTTATTCCGGAAGAATGTTGTGGTCACAGTAAAAATCCACGAACGTACAAAGTCGCACACTTAGGTATAGCTCATATGAGGGTCTTGCTAGCCTAGTAGGTATTCGCTTGCGTTCGAGACGAGTTAACGCCGCGCCGCCGCTGCTTGACACAGCTGCAGGTAGGTATTAGTATAGAAAAAAGCCGACAATACACGATTGTTTACGTGAAAAAAATACCTACCTATGAACATTAAGCAATGTCAGAACTCCGAGCGTCGAGTTGTTTATTTAAGTCTAGTAAAAATGTGATTGCATCTTTCTGTCACACTTTTTAGACTTTCGACTGTCGACTCTGAATAATTTTCTTTATTGATTATGAAACAATGTCAATAGGCAATATTCGTTACAAAATGTAATGCATTTGCATAACATTTTACAAGTCTTATTGCATTGAGTTATGGTCCATTTTAGTTTGTTTTGACTGTACAGGTTTAGTGTGACTGTAATTTAAGTAGTTTTAATTATTTTTGGTATAAAAAATTACCTATATTAAAATAATAGAAATCGATTCAGTAAATGATTCTGAACAAACTACTTTCAGGATATGTTTTAATTATGTTACGTGTTGTATACGCGAGCAACCCGGGTTCGATCCCCACCGGCACCAATTAATTTATTTACTTACCACGTGCTTGGTGGTTAAGAAGAACATCCTTAGGAGGTTTCCTGAACACAATAAGTTTGAGCAGGGAGCAGATATATCCCAAAAACTAAAAAAAAGTATCATTATTCAAAGACTTATTAAAACTTGATAAGTCTTTGAAAAATGATGAATGAATAACTAAAACTAATTAAACTAAATGGCGGTCACTTTCTTGTCCTTGATCTCTCGTATAAATGAGAGTAGACCTGTTCCCAGCAGTGAGATGTATAAAGGTTACATTACTTTTTACTTATTACTCTTTACTTACTAATCCATTTACCATTAGGTGGACTGTGTGTTCATTATATTACAAAACATTAGAGGCATTACATATTGTGTTGAAATTGCTAGATTAGTTTACTTTAGCTATTTCAGGGCCTATGGCCTAAGGCCTATGTTGAGTAGTGGAATTTTATAGGCTGTAATGAATGGATGGATGGATTTGTTATATGGAATCTTGCTAAGGAGTAATGCAACTGACATTGAAACGATTTTAAAGAAGAGAGCCATAAGACCAATTTATAACCAAGCTTCTAAGGAATCCCTTAAAGAAATTTTTAAGAAATAAATAGGTACATATATTAATGATTTATTATATTTACGCGAACACTACACACTAAATAAAATTACTTTTACGGATTCTATCGCGTTTAATTAACTTATTCCCGATATTTCGGTTGCTTTACAGTACCCATGGTCACGGAGATTGATGTGATTGACGTCCCGATGTCAGAGTTAATCCGGAGTACCTGCAGCTATTTTAATGATTAATTTTGGTCCGATCTACGTAGAATGAATTTATTGTGTTATGAAATCTTGCAGTGGTATGTTTGCGTTTAGTTTCAATTTTATTAATTACAGAATCCTAACCAGGTGGTAGTACCCAGCCTCCCACTCTATTGAAATTAGGATGTTTTTTTTTTTAATTTCAATAGAATCGCGTATCATCCTTGGCAGGAATTGGTGTCCTTTCGCGAGAATTCGTGGTTTATCAAATCCAACGTAATGGCGGGGGCCGTCTGGGATATGATCACAAACTGCAGACTTCCCGGAACGTTGGTGCTTCACGTCAGCTATGTGTTCTTTTACGCGGGTATATAAAACGATAAAAACCAGCAACACAGAAAGAATAGCTAAGTTTGTTACTCCACATAATTAAAATTTAAAATGTCAACACGGTCCCTGCACCACCAAGAAATTTATGTAATTAAAAAAAAAGATTGTAACAGACTACATTATTACAAATATTCTTTCTTCTTTATGATCAGCCTGAACCATTAATTTTCACAAATGGACTTCCTAGAAGCCATAAAATGTTTCCGGTATTTCATATAGTCGCCTCTTAAGACACCCACGAGATTATAATATGGATATTCTTGCACTGCCACTAAACAGTTGGTCAACAGAATGAAAACATGAAATTATAATGCCGGTGCATATTAGTGGTGTTGTTTTGGTTTAATTTTAAATAAAAACGTTGCAGAAACAGCTTTAGATAATTGCAGTGTGCACAAGAACCCTCATTTCATTTGCATAAAATCATTTTGTATAAGCGGAGAAATCTCTCGACTGTGCATTTTGACACGTTTTCAGGTATTCCACTATACGTTTGTTTTCTGAAATTGGGTTAAATATAATTTAATTTTAATGTTTCTATATTTACCATCTAGGTTTAACATTTGAAATAAATACAAAACGGTTATATCAGGTCTTATGTCCTAGGAATTTTCCTAGATCACATACTAGTGGCGTTGCAAAAGAATCCGCTATCACATACCAAGGCGTGAGTGTTGTATGAAGCGACACAAGAGATGTCCGGCGTCATCTACCTAATAACAATTCAAAAATATATAATTAAAACTACAGCTGCCGAATCGCATGGCATCTGTGGCAGCCCTTATGAGGTAATCTATTAGAGAAGTCTGTATTCAGCAGTGGACTATTGAAAGGCTATAAATGAATGAATGACGACCTATTACTATTTCTACAGAACAAAATATGGCGACGAACTTACTTGTCGCCACTAAAAAGGGACGTTATAATCAGGCTGTTATTTATAAAATAAAGGTAACAAACGAGCACACAGTCCACCTGATGGTAAGAGGTTGCTGTAAACAATAGACATCTACATCTATCTTCGATCACGAATCAAAATGCAGATATGCGTTGTCACTCGTGAGGACTAAGATAGAATGCCTCGTTTCCAGTAAAAAAGGGTCTCCGTTTTTCTACACGCACTATACGAAACATAGCAGGGTTATGCTGCTATTTTGCGCTGGCAGTCTGTGAGAGCATGGTCCTTCCCCGGTCAAGCCGATCCATTTGGGCTACAACTGCATACTAATAAAATAACTGTAGCATGGCTCTACCACGCACGATCTATCTTTCTATCTTTTAATTCTTTTTAAATTTAACTGTAACGTTTTAACTGATATTAGTTCTTTACCTATTAAATTGCCGTTATTTATGAAATAAATTCGTAAAAGCGTAACTTCTTTTTTATATTTTTTTATTTCTAATAATAAAAGTAGTAAGATACATCTGTAATCGATGCATCTTTGCCAACGCAGTGGCAGTTTATTGATGCGCTTCTTGAAGAAATCAGCTGAAAGAGAGGCAACAAATTCTTCAAAGGCATTTTTTATTGTTAAAAGTTATCCAAATGATGGAAAAAGTAAAAGTCTGTCGGCGCAAGGTCTGTTGAGTACGGCGAATGACGGAGACCTTCCAACCCCAGCTCTTGTAACTTCGAGAATGTCTGTTGTGTCGCGTGCATTTCGGGTCGCGTGTTATCGTGCAGAAGCAGCGGGTACGAGCGATTGACCAAAACTAGTTGGCGACGCGCAAGCTTCTCTATCATAGTGATCAGTTCTTCACAGTGCACATCTGCAGTAATATTAATCCCGGTTGGCACGAAGCTGTGATGAATCACACCAGCGCTAGATCACGAAACAGTGACCATAACTTTTGTAGGAGTAAGATTGAAAGTAATTGTTAGATTGCAAGTTATTGTAAAATTATTAATAGAACCAGGCGTTACTTTGCGTAAATCCATTATAGTGGGATTATTATATACTAATTTGGTAATTTCGCGTAAAGAAAGAAAATAGTGTGTCCTACTTAGTTTTGAGGGTCCTCCCATCCTCCCTCATTCGCGTGCACCCTCATCCCCAGCACCACTACACTAAGCACGACAAACCACTCTCGAAAAAACGACAGGTGTTTCACCTCTATAGGAGGCATCCTCACGTATCTACTTAACCTGTAAGTTATTCTAAGATTGTAAGTTATTGTGAGATTTTAAGTTATTGTAAGATTGCAAAATTGCAACATTGCAGTTACTGTAAGATTGCATGTTTCTGTATGATTGTAAGTTATAGTAAGATTGCTAGTTATTCAAGATTGTAAATTATTGTAACATGGCAAGTTATTGTGAGATTGTAAGTTATTGTAAGATTGTAAAATTGCAGTATTTCAAGTAACTGTAAGATTGCAAGTTTTTGTATGATTGTAAGTTATAAGAAGTTTACTAGTTATTCAACATTGTAAATTATTGTAACATTGTAAGTTATTGTAACATTGCAAGTTATTGTGGAATTGCAAGTTATGGTAAACTTGTTAGTTATTGTAATATTGCAAGCTATTGTAAGATTTTAAGTTACTGTAAGGTTGAAAGTTATTGTAAGATTGTAAGTTATTGTAAGATTGTAAGTTATTGTAAGATTGTAAGTTATAGTAAAATTTAAAGTTATTGTAAGATCAGTTATTGTAACAAACCGTCCAAGTATACATCTGTGTACTTTTTATTCTCTCTCTCTCTCTCTCTCTAACTATTTTTTAAACCTACAAGTTTTATTCAAATAATATTATAATGTAATTTCTAACTGATGAGTTGAAGTGACTTATATTCATAAGCGTTTCGCAAATAAAAATGTTTCAAGTTCTTTCTTAAATTAATTAACATTTTCAATTTTATAAAACATAGATGGAGTTTTGTTGTTGATTTCGGACTCTATACACACTATGTTTCGCTAATTTCCTTTAAAAGAGTTATTGCCAAGGCAAAGTCAAAGCACATAGGCAGAATTGGCGAGAAACTAGTTCGCCTTCTTTCGGGAACCCGTGCATTCTGATCTCTCGCCCAGGCTGTCTAAGGGAATTTCTGTAAGCCATCACTACCATCTCTGCACAGGGAGAACGATTCACTAGCTCACGCCGCAAAAGAAAAAGCCGACCTTATAGGTTCCCTTTTTGCGTCCAACTCAACTCTTGATGACTGGAGGTAAACACCGCCGACCATCCCGCGGTGTGAGTGTTCAATGCCAGATGTGCGGTTTTCACAGCGCTCGGTTCGCAAAGCACTCCTCTCCCTGGACATCCACAAGTCGAGTGGGTCTGACGGAATCCCCCTTATTGTGCAGAGGACGTGTGCTCCGGAGTTGGAACCGTTTCTAACAAATCTTTTCCGGTACTTCTCCTCCCAATGCTTAGTCCCGAAATCATGGAAGACAGCTTTTGTCCACACGATCCCTAAAAAATGTGACAGCTCAGACCCGTCTAACTACAGGCCTATCGCCATCACCTCCTTGTTCTCCAAAATAATAGAATCCATTAAAAACTGCCAGCTCATGCAGTACCTTGAGGATTAGTGACCGCTTATACGGTTTTTGTCGAGGTCGATCAGCTGATGATCTTCTGGTCTACCAGACTCATAGATAGGCGGAGGCGGATGACTCATAGAGTGCGAGGGGGAGGCGTTGGCCGATAGATTGGACATTGCGAAGGCCTTCGACCGGGTTTGGCACAAAGCGCTTCTTTCGAAGCTCCCTTCCTATGGGCTTACCGAGAAATTGTGCAATTGGATCACCAGCTTCCTTGCAGATCGTAGCATCATGGTCGTTGTAGACGGCATGTTCCGACTACAAGCCTATTAACGGTGGTGTTTCACAAGGTTGTATGCTATCAGCAACGCTGTTTCTTCTGCATATAAATGATATGTTGCAAACTGGTAACATTCGTTGCTATGCGGATGACAGCACTGGTGATGCTCTAAACACCGGCCGTGCCAATATTTCTCGAGAAAATATCGCCGAGTACCGGAACAAACTTGTGACTGAAGTCGAGTCTTTGCTGAACAAAGTTTCGGATTGGGGGTGACTAAATCTAGTCCAGTTTAATCCTCAGAAGACACAAGTTTGCACGTTTACCGCTAAAAAGAACCCCTTTGTCGTATCTCCTCAGTTTCAAGGCACTCCCCTTCTTGCCTCAGGCAGTATCGGAATCCTCGGCGTCGACATATCGAGTGACGTGGAAGAGAAGGCCAAATTGGCCTCTAAAAAGCTTGGAGTGCTCAGCAGAGCGGGACAGTATTTCATGCCGGCACAACGCCTGCAACTTTATAAGGCGCAGGTTCAGCTTCACATGGAATAGTTTTCCGATTTCTGGGCCGGAGCGTCTCAGTGCCAGCTCCTTCCTCTTGACCGCATCCAGTGCAGAGGGGCTCGAATCGTCGACGACCGAGTCCTTTCCGATCGGCTCGATTCATTAGCGCTGCGAAGAGATGTTGCATCCCTTTTCATTTTCTTTCGCTTTTACCACGGGGGGTTGTTTTGAGGAATTGTTCTAATTAATCTCAGCCGCCAAATTTACGAACGCACATCTTGGCAGAACTCCCGATACCATCCACATCATCTGGATAATTGGCGGTCCACCACTGTGTGATTTAGAAGATGTTTTCTACCTCGCACAACTTTCTTGTGGAATCGATTACCATCAGCGATTTTCCGGACCGATACAACTTAGGGACATTCAAGAAAAGAGCCTACTCTTTTTTAAAGTGGTGTTGCAGTTGTTCGTGGGCGGCGGTAGTCACTTACCATCAGGTTAGCCGCATGCTCGTTTGCCCCCTCTCCTATAAAAAAAGTGGAGCCGTCTTTGTTGGAACTGTATGTGGGTTATTTTTATTTAGATATTCATTGTATTTTTTTACTGTAACTAAATACAATTGTTGGTGTGGCACATGGTGATGTTACCGAATTTACGTCTAGATATTATTTTGGTGAAAAGATACATAAAATTAATCTAACTTTCATAGATCAAATGGGAGAGATGCACCAAGATGATCATATGTGGATGCGGCTTTACGCTTCAAAATCCTTCAAGTTGTTTTGGATACAGAACATCCCAAAGGAATATACAAATAATTAAACTGCATAAAATAATAACATACTATTCATAATACTGGAAAAGTATCGATGCCTTAAGTAAAATTGACCTACAACATCTACCTCTTAATATTGTGATTCACGTAGATAATGAAACTAGATTACCATATAATATCAATAATATGTGACAAAAATTTTATAAAGCAAATTATGAATTAATCCGTAAATTTTTACGAGAAATTAATTGGGTAGAGAAGTTTGATGATTTGTGTGATGTGAATGAGTTTTTTAGGATATTTTACGAAATTTTGTATACAGCAATACGAAGTTTTGTACCTTATTATAAATTAAAAACTTGCAAAGTTCCATCGTGGTTTGATTATAAACTTATTAAATTATTAAACGAAAAAAATAGGATAAGGAAGCGATATAATAAATATAAAAATCTGTTGGATAGAATCGAACTAAAACTTATAGGCAGGCGTTGTGAAATCTTAGCAACTAAGAGTTACAATTGCTACATAAGAAAATGTGAAGATGCACTCTTGAAAAACCCCAAACTGTTTTGGTCAATGGTGAAAGACAAGAAGGGTGGGTCAAGTACATTTCCGACAACCATGAGCGATGGATCATCTTCCACCTCAGATAGTTTAGTTATATGTGAGATGTTTGCTTCTTACTTTTCCTCCGTTTATAGCCTAGAGAGTGATGATAGTTATGATGAATGCATGTCCGTTTACTTACAATCACTAGTAAATAACAGCTTATATCTCTCAAATCTAAAAATAGAACATAATACAATTTTAAAGAAACTAGAAGGACTAGATTGTAATAAAGGCGCAGGGCCAGATGAAATACCACCAATTTTTATAAAAGAATGTGCCAGTGAATTGATATATCCTTTAAAATTAATTTAAAACTTGTCTTTAGCTTTTGGCGTATTTCCTTTAAAATGGAAAATAGCAAAAGTATTTCCCATACATAAGTTTTCAAATATCGATATTATTTCCAATTATAGACCCATTTCAATTCTGTCAACCTTTGCCAAAATATTTGAAACGTTGAATTGTCATCACTTACAACAACATTTAGGCCTGTATATAAGTGATCATTAGCAAAGGTTCTTCAGGTCTCGGTCAACTAGTACGAATTTAGTTCCATTTACGGAGTTCCTGTTCGAGGCTATTGACATGGGCCATCAGGCTGATGTTATTTATACTGACTTTAGCAAAGCTTTTGACAAGCTTTCACATAACATCTTGATTTCTAAGTTGAGTGCCTACGGGATTTGTGGCTTGTTACTCAAATGGTTGAATTCGTATTTAGTGCGCGGGATCTTCTTTGTTGCAATTAATGGTTTTCAATCAAAAACAAAAACTATAAGTTCCGGTGTTCCTCGGGGTTCTCATTTGGGACCAGTTTAATTTAATTTTTTCATAAATGATATTAAAGAATGTTTTCTGTTTTCAAAATATTTTTTATATGCCGATGACTTAAAATTTATGAAAATAATTAAGAGTGATAATGACACCAAATTGCTACAAGGTGACATTGATAGACTAATCCAGTGGTGCTCCAAAAACAGAATGTGCTTAAATACAAGTAAATGTTATCATGTTAAATACTCCAAAAAACAGAATTTAATACATGTCAGTTACTTCATTTATAATAATAAAATTAAGGAAGTAGAGACTATTCGGGATCTTGGCGTAATATACGACTAAAAATTAACTTTTGTACCAAATTTGAAAAACATTATTATGAGAGTATCTAAAATGTTGGGCTTTGTTATAGGGAACTCAAAAAATATGCATTACAAAACTTAAATATTTCTTTACAATAGTCTAGTTCGTAATATTTTAGAATATTGTAGTGTGGTCTGGAGACCACACTATCCTACAAATTAATTTCGTATTGAACGTGTTCAAAAGCGGTTCCTCTGGCATGTAGCATTTTTTATTGGTAAAGCAAAAAAACTACGGTCCTATAATAGCAAATTACATCTTTTTAATGTGGAAACCTTAGAGAGTCGCAGAAAGTATAATGATGCAGTTTTTGTACATAAAATATTTAATTCTACATTTAATTGCCCATGTTTAATGGAACGTTTTAAATTTCGTGTACCCTCGAGAACACCACGCAGTTCTATTGCATCACTTAGTTCACCATTAAGAAGAACTGTATTGGGAAGGAATTTTCCATTTATGTTACATTCTGTAAAGTTATTACTGAATACAGCTATCAAATCGACATGCACTTTGACTCGCCCAAAATATTTTCTAAGTGTCTCCGTAAATGTATAAGTTAATAGCGTAAAGTAGATTTTTTTTATTATTTTCATTTTAATTTTCATTTTTTGAGTTTTTTTTTTATAGGATAAGGGTGACAAACGAGCACACAGTCCACCTGATGGTAAGTAGTTGCTGCAGCCCATAGACATCTACATCTATCCTCGTTTGCGAATCAAAATGCAGATGCGTTGTCACCAGTGAGGACTAAGATGGAATGCCTCATTTCCAGTAAAAAGGGCCTCCGGCCACCTGCACTCACCAAGCGAAACGCAGAGGTAAACCTCTACTTCACGCTGGTTTTCTGTGAGGTCGTGGTACTACCCCGGTTCGAGCCGGCCCATCCGTGCTACAGCAAAAGCTGCCGCGTGGCTCTACCACTGTTAACAATGTATTTTTTAACAGTGGTATTTTTGTAGCACTTTTGTTTATTTATGTAGCACTATTACTAATAGATATATTTTTAATTTTAGTTGAGGAATAACTTATTGTTTTTTCAGTTTATGTTTTTATAAAGCTATATGCATGCAGAGTTTACCTTTAAGTAATTGTAGCACTTTTGTTAATACTTTTAAGTAATCGTACTAATTTGATGTGTTAGTGTTAGCAATTGTTGGTAAACCTAATAAATAGAAAAAAAACGACGGGTTGCACTGCCGGCAAAAATGAAAACTTGAATATTAACGTTGTGCATTTTTGATATTTTGGAATGGCGGAGATTATTTATTATTATCTTATTCCATTTATTTTCGTTTGAAATAATTTATTTGGTAAACCTACACCGCACATGTGCTTATTGTGATGTTATAAAAATATAGGTTAATGCTATAAAGTATAAACATATTACAAATATTACATCTATAATGTGTAAGTACATATGTATCTATGTTAATAATTTCGTCAAGCAGTACAGTAGACTCAATCGAAACCTAATCTTTATAATAAAATTATGTAAATTAATAAATGAAAATTAATTAAACCTAACTTACTTCCTCTCCTACGCCGCGCCGGCTGTCTACTCTCCGTCCGTCTTACGAATTTTCGATCAGGACACGTGACCTAACGCGAGTTTAACATTTTTTACCCATTACAAAAAGTGCACAATGCCGCCGCATCCTGCATCCGCCTGCATCCGCCTGCTAAACGTGACCATTAAGGCCTTAAGTGCGGTTGAAATGCCTAAATTCTTTGATATTTAAGTAAAAGTAAAATAATCACAATAATTGTTCATTTGATCCGCAAAGAAAAAATACAGGATGACAGAAAAGGATTTACAAATGATTTTAATTGAACATAATTATATTTTTGTCAACCCCTTATTAGAAAAAAATCCCCAAAAAGTACCTATTTAAATATGACAATATTTTGCAAAAATTCTCCAAAACGGCACATAGTTTTTACACTAAAAAAAGGTCTTAAAAATATTAATATTTTTAATTGAAACTTTTATTTTTATTCCCCATTTTACTCAAGAAAATATCATTCTGCCCCGAAATTGAATATATTCGCGCGAGCGTGCCGGCTCCGTCACCCTGTAATCAGCGGCGAGCTCTGTCGCAGTCCGTTTTCGGATATCGTCGAGTATGGATCTCGCGCCGGTTTATAATATTTTATATATATTTTAGTTTTTTATGAGTCTATACTCAATTATAATTGTTATGAATAGAAATACTTAATTTAGTTCATATCTGTGCATTAGAAAATGTAAATATTGTTTTAAACATAAATACATTTTTAATGTGTCCAAAGAAGAAATTTTCGTGGCAAGTTGATTTGTGAAATTGAAAAATGCATTTTATATAATTTAGATGTGGAAAGAAAAACATGATCTCGTTACTTACATTTCGATAGTTTTTCATACCTATGTAATTTTATTGTTACATGTTTTTATTAATAAGGTGATACTGAATTTTATATTTATGTATTACAATAAAACCCTATTTTTATGACTATTACTTTAATAGAACATTATTAGGGAGGCTAGGTTTCCCTCCCTAATAATGTTCTATACATATACATTTAGGTACACTATTATAAAATTTCATCAAACAATCTTAATATAACACAAGTGTTGTTTTCCTAAATGCATAAAGATAAATAAATGAATTCTTATGTTTGTGTTTCTTTAAATGTTGGATAAGCCATCACCTGAAAAATATAAAACTTTGAAATTGGTGAGAAGTTTATCTGTATAATGAAGTTAGAAATGAGGATATCCGCAATAGAACAAGATTATCTGACATAGCCCAAGGAATTATTAAAGTGAAATGCCAATAGGCTGGCCATGTAGCTTGGAAAACCGATAAACAATAGGAAGAAAGATTCTCGAGTGGCAACCTCGTACCGGTAAGCGAAGTGCAGGGCAGCCTCCCACTATTTGGAGGAAAGACGTGACATGAGACATATCTGTACCGGGTGTTTGCTAAAACGAATACAGATGAAAGTACTAAGGACACCTTTGATCAATGGTCACAACTAAATTTGATCCCAAGGAAAAAATATCTTTTCACAACGTTTTATTAACTTTAATCACACTCCAACATGTTAGTACAGCTAAATGAAAAGATAATTTCATAAAAAAATCATGAATATACTTAAACACAGAACCAGCAGTGAAATTATTGAATTACAATCAGCTGACTAAGGGTCAATGTACGCGTGGACGCCGGATTCACGTAGCCCGCAGCTAACAGTCCACTTGATGGTAAGTGGCAGCAACTACTTACTGTGTGCTCGTTTGTCACCCTTATCCTATAAAAAAATTAATAAATCATTCCCATAACATTGTGTATTATTTTTTATTTTGCCCTATCTAAAACTTTCCAACCTCTATAGAAAATGTGGCGTATGAAATGACTGACAATCACTAGAATATTTTATATAGTTACAAAGATGTTTTACGTTTTCGTGGCCACCACATGATATTTTATCAGCATTACGTACCCTTCTGTATCTGAAACGAATATGAATATTACATATATTATATATGATACAAAAGTAAAGAAACAGGCTATGTAAGTTGCTACGCTAGGCACAAGTCTCCTTTTACTTATGAGAGGGCTTTGGGGCAAGAAAATGTTCACCGTGCTGCCCCAATGCGTGTTGGCGAGCTTCACATGTCTTCGATTTTTTTTGTTATTCCTCAGACATATGCAGGTTTTCTCACGATATGTTCCTTCACCGCCGAGCATGTGTTAAATCAGCACTTACAATTACAATTAAAAAATTTCATTGGGGATGCCGCGGATCAAACCTGGGTGAAACTTACAGTGAGCGCTTAGACCCAGAGCTACTAATAAGACACAAATAAGAACGATTTAACGAATATAATAAAAGCTCTTACGTTCTAAAAATTAAATTACTTGATAGCTCATAATGCCTACCGGACGAAGCTACAGCACCACATCGTGCAAAGTAATTCAAGATGCTTATCCGCGACATAACTTTCAGTGACGCGCAAGCATAATAGGCCGTACATCACTAATATACTTGTCACAATCAATCAATCCTTCCCCGCTCGAGTCGACCCATTCGTGCTACAACTATACTACTAATATAGCTGCAGCATGGCTCTACCATAAAGTGAACTACATTTTGATTTTTCTTATATAAAAGTTTAAATAAAAAGAAATAAATGAAAAATAACAGAAAGTCCGATAATTATCAATGCGTTTCTTTAACGGGATAGTACGGAATTAATCAATGCGCATTTAAACTGCGCATTTATTTCAATTATAATTCTGTTAGAAACTATCCCACTTCTTATGTCAGAAATTATTCTCAAAATTATAACCACCACGTACCAGTAGGCCACGTGTAGGGTGGCCCCCCCAACTAGATAGAGTTAAGACGAAATAAGACATGCAGGAAGTCGATGGATACAGGTGGCTCAGGACGGTTCTTTGTGGCATTCCTTGGGGGAGGCCTATGTTCAGCAGTGGACTTATAAAGGCATACAATGACGATGATGATGATAACGATTCTAGCAAATGTAGATTTATTATCCCATGCAGATAAAAATAAAACTTGGAATTCTTGAAAACAGAAATTCGTGCGTGAATACTTCACCTAAGTTGCTAAAATTTTTATTACACTGCAAATGATAATAATATATGAAATATTGTGTGAGTTTTCTCCATAATAGCTACATTCTTAACTATTTATTTTTAGTCCAATTAGAAAATGTGGTTAATATTGTCTTTTATTTGAATCACAATTGATTAACGGTAGTAAAATATGTACCGAATATTTTACTACCGTTAAAATTCCGCACTTAATACGTATTGTATGGCCTATGAGATAGTATTAATTAAATTAATGGGAAATCACGTAATCACAAATAGTCAAAGTAATGAATAAAAAACTATTTAATTGAATTTTTATAAGAAATAACATATTATTAACTTAGATTATTTATTGTAGCTTTAGCAAGCGCTCATAAAACTTTCTATTCTTTTTTAAAATTCTATAGTTTTGCATGAATTTAAAATTCGAATAAACTGAAAGTACTGGCAATGTTCCAAAGTACGTGCAAAAGTAGATACAATGCCTTTAATTTATATTTTCTTATAAACGCAAGAAAAATTCAACCAAAATAATTTGAAATTCACTGTTATTAATTACCTAAGGCCAATAAAAATTTTGTCCATTCTTTACAATAACTTCTAAACTTCTTTTCTCTATAAATACGAGTATTCAAAATTTTCTGAATTTTATCGCGTTTTATTTAACTTATTCTTATTTTTTGAATTTGAACGTTTCAATTAATGTGTAACATTCATGTCAATATAAGAATTCATTAAAAGCAAGTCTCGGCTTATAGGATTCCTACTGTAGGCAACCCAGTATCACCTTCCAATTTGTTTTACCCGCAAGAAGCTGTACACTTATTGTTTCACTGCTTGGTGTCGGTTAGAAAGGTAGTTTTCCATTTACTCGCAAGTAAACAGATTAATATGATTTGTATAGTTTTTTTTGCAGTATGATACATTAATTTCAAACTGTTTTTATTTAAAGACCCGCTAGGTTTTTTGCCGTTTATTTACAGGACACAGGTATTTTCCCAGTCACAAACTAGTTACAGAATAATGGTGACAAATGAGCACACAATCCACCTAATGGTAAGTGTTTGATAAACAGCCACATCAATCCTCGATTTAGAATCAAAATGCATAGGTGTTGTCACTCTTGAAGACCAAAATAGAATGCCTCGTTTCTAGTAAAAAATTCTCCGTTTCACTACATTTACAATACGAAACACTACAGTATGACGGTGCTATTTTACGCTGATATTGATGAGAGCATGATCCTTCACAAATCGAGTCGGACCATACGTGCTACAACCATAAATAGCTCTAATACGACTCTACCATGTAAAATTAAATGTTTCATAAATATATGTTTTTATGAAAATAAAGTGACAAACAAACTAAGAGTTCACTTGACGGTAAGTGTATATTCTAGTCCATGATATTTCATGCAGCAAACTTCAAACAAGGCTACAGATGCGTTGTCATCTCTGCGTACTAAAATAGAATGCTTAACAGCTTGTAATTAAACTGACTCTCTATAGTCTTTAGACCGAAACACACCAGAGCAAGCATTTGGTGACAGAAATAGGTAAAAAGACGGTTCCTACCCAGATGAACACCTAGGCAAAAAATGATGTACTGATGTATTATTTAGTGTCAGCGCATTTTGTAAAATTCAACATATCTGAAAAATTTGTCACTATTGTCACCAGTCAGGACGAAATCATCATATTTTTTAAGCTGCTTTATAAAAAAGTTTAATGAATTGAATTTAAAGCAACCTTTTGACGTAATGAAGGGTTTCGACGGAAAAATAATATCAAAGTTCGCGTCCAAGCAATGTAATCCAGCAGAAATGAAAAAACTTTGATTGTTGCCTAATATTTCGGGCTTTCTCTGTAAAAGACGCCTTTGTTTGCCACTGCACTACGATTCTTGTTTGTTTTATAGCAATAGTCAAGTGTCTTATTTTTAATTTATTTTTGGTACAATTTATAATATTCTAATAATACTGACCGTAACCGTGTAGTGGCGGTGTAAGAATAATCACTACCGCATATCATCCCGTGGGTGTCGTAAGAGGCAACAGAGCGAAACAAATCAGGGGATGGGCAGCAATTTCCTCCTAATAACGACTAAAATAAAAATAAATAAACTACTACTACTTTATTATTGATAGTTATTTATATATACATTTCTAGAGACAAATATATGTATAAACTTGTATGTATTTATTTTTATATATATATATATATATATATATATGTGTGTGTATATATATTATATATATGTGTATATTTTATGTATGTATTGCAAGTATATATTTGAACTTAATTTGATCAACTGCCCATAACTCACTCTTTGTTCTACACAAGGTTAGCTGGTAGAGAATGCCATATAGCACTAAGCTCGCCTTTATTGCACCAAATATATTTGGTGCAATAATGAATAAAATAAAAATAAAATAAATAGCCGCTAGACGTAGTTGGCGTCGGCTAAAATCTCTGCGGTCGCCGTTTCGTCAAGATCATTCAGGCTTCTTAAAACCTTAGGAATCAAAACTCAGATGCATTGTCACACCCGAGGACTTGAATGGAAGGCCTATTTCAATAAAATGGTCTCCAGTTCTCTAAATTTACTATAAAAAATCTATCAGCATTAAGCTGCTATTTCACACCAGTTTTGTGTGAGAGCGTCATCCTATCCCGATCGAATCAACCTATTTGTGCTACAACCATATTATAGCTGCGGCACGATTTACGGCTCTTGCCGGCTAAAATTACGAGTTTGTTTAAAAATTCTATGTTATAGGACTTATGTTAATTTTAATTTTTCTTTTATTTTAATGAGCAAATTAGTTTAAAAATTTTAAAATAATTAGCTAAGATTATATTCACAATTTTAATGTTTTTCGTAAAGAAGCATGTGATCCTATTGATTGTCCTAACTATCGATAATGTTCCAAGCCAAGATTCGTAGATTTTTTCATTAAGAGGGTCCACTGGTTCATGGCTTCTTTGATAATTGGGTATTATTTACTGGAAAAGAGGCATTCTATCTCAGTCTTCACGGCTCACAACGCATTTCTATATTTTTTTCGCAAACGAAAAAAGAGTGTGTGCTCGTTTGTCATCCTTATTGTATAAAAAGATATTTATTTAGTAATAGAGTTTGGAATACAGCAAAGCACCTTCGCAATGCCGAATATTCATTAACATAGTCGTTTTAATCCTTATTCCCAAACATTCAATTACTCTAATATTTCAAAATTTTCTGTTTGCAATTGTCTTTCGACGAAACTGTATTGACTACTGGACTAACATAACTACACATTTCAAAATAATATATTGATGCGGTTACAAATAAGGCACAATAATTTTGTCCAAGCGTTGTTACGACCCCATTTCATTAGTCTAGTTCTGTTGACAACATGAATAAAACAAAGGGTTCCGCGCTATCAATAACGAGATGTTTGCGTTAAAGCCAAACATCAAGAAAATGAATGGCAATAGTAAACTGTTGGATTCATAATGTTAGATCATTTAACGAGTTTATTAATTATTAAATTAAGCCAAATTATACCAAGTCAAGAATGCTCTCAAGTGGCAGCCTCGTATTGTTGAACGAAGTGTAAGGCAGTCCCCTAATAGATGGAGTGACAACCTGGTAACAGATGCATCTAGTTCACGGAAGCAGTTAGCTCAGGCCCGTGTTTAGTGGCTTTCTTTTCTACAAGTCAACTGCTGAACACGGAAAGGCCAATTTTCAGCAGTAAAATTGTGAAAGGTTCGATGATAATCAAGCCAGTCATCCAAAAATATATTATATTTCTTACTGTTATATCATTAAATAATTTTCCTTATCCACTCCATAGCTGGACATGAACTTATCCTAAAGTTGGTGGATACGCCACGCTTTAACATGCTTAGTAGGTGGTCAAAGTAATTTTTTTGGCCATTGGCGCTGATCTTAGTTATCGAATACCTCGCACCATTACCTCTGGTCCCCGTTGTCGATCTGGATATAAAGTAATCTATAAAGGCCTTAAAATCTTTTTCGCATTACCCTTGATCGTCTCTTATCACATGAAATATATGGAGTGACGAGTTTTTTTGTCCAGCACCGCACAAATTTTCATTTATATTTTCATAATGTTTTTGTTTATTACTCACTATTGTTCTATTAGTTTCTGTATCAATTTTTTATTGTTTCTGTGGTAGGGTTCCTTTTCTGCGTACGAGTGCGTTTGGGTAAATACCACCCTACCAACTATTTCTGCTGACTAACAGCAGTACCCAAACTGCTGAGGTTCGTTCTGAAGGGTATAGAGAAGCAGTGTAATTACAGTCTGTGGGGTATTCTTAATCCTTAATCCTTAGACGTGATAATGCATCTGTAGCCACCTTTGTTTGATGTTGGTTGCTCGTATCTATGGGTTGCAGTAGCCTCTTACCATGAGGTGGAAAGTAATTTTGTTTGTCACTTCAGTTTTATAAATAAATTAGCTGTTTCTCACAACTTCGATCGCGTGTAATTTATTACGATTGGATTTTATGGGTTTTAATTTTTTTGTGTGGTAAACTCACCTAAGTTACTCCCTATAGTATCAGCTTAAAATTTTAGTTAAAGTTTTGTAAAAATCGGTCCAGCCGTTTCGGAGATTAGCCGGAACAAACAGACAGACCGACAGACAAAAATTATAAAAATTGTGTTTTTGTTATAAGTACTGCTTTCATATTCAATTAGTAAAAAGCTGTTATTTTGACATTACAAACAGACACTTCAATTTTATTTATTTGTATAGATATAGTGAGTTATTTTGAATAATATTTTGTCTAAAGCCGGCCTTATTTTGTCTAAAGGTAGCCGTTAAAGAAGATAATAATATTATCTTCTTCAACGTCTGTACATTTACGGCGGTACATTTTATGTGATATGCGCATTAGGGAGATCTATTTTTTGCAGTGGACTATCTCTGATTTCCTATAGCATTATAATGAAAATTAAGTTCAGTGCAAGATCTAATGCTTGTATTCTTGCAGTAACATTTGACTTTGCTTTTATTAAACTTTAAATAAGAAAATTAAATGGAAAGACAGAGATTCCAATAATGATAAATGCCGTTCGAATACGGCATAGTACGGAATTTATCCATGCAAATCTAAGTAACAAAGACTTTGTATTTAATTTATACTTGAGCATTTCTAGGGCATTCACTGGCTCTTAATTTATAAGTCTTTATCTCAAAGAAACAAGAAATAATAGTAACTAGATCGGTAAATTTGATACACTGACAGAATAACAGCACTTACATCATCATCGTCTAGGTAGGTACTACCCTCTTACCTTTTTCTTCCCACAAGTACTTGCACTGCTGTGTTTCGGTTAGAAAGGCACTTCATCTTAGGCCTCGAAAATGTTTAAGTGTCTGGTATATAGTTGCTCGTATACTTCGATTGCAATAACCATTTACAAACAAGTGGACGTTCATTTGTCACTTATTTTATAAAAAAAACATCATGATGAGTCGAATTCATTTTCGTTGCTGCAACCCAAAATATTTATATTGTTTTTTATTTTATTTTGTTGTTTAATTTTTTTGTACGTTGTGTTGTTTGTTGTCGCTGTTTAGCGAATAAATAATCCATTCACTAATCTGATTTATTGATGATTCCCTATATAAAATTTGATGTAGAGAACACTAGATATTATAACTATAACAAAGGTCTACTTAAGTTTTTTTTTAAATAATATGGGTTACAATCGAGCACACAGGAAGTGGGTGATGCGGTCCATAGACATCTTCACAAACCCTCGATGAAGAATCAAAATCCCTGAAGACTAAGATGGAATGCCTCGTATTCAGTAAAAAAGGGTCTCCGGTCTTCCACACTCACCATAACGCTAAATGAGTTAAAAAGGTCCACAAACACAAATACAGCCAAAATGGCTTACAATTCGTATGCGCACGCGTGGTTGCGCTACGGTATACCCTTATGGGGAAACTGCACAGACATCCAAAAACTCTTTATCGCTCAAAAAAAATGTATAAGAATTCTAGCAAATATTGAGTCTAGAGAAAGATGTAGACCATATTTTATACAATACAAGATATTAACAGTTACATCTTTATACATATTAGAATCATGTAAATTAGTAAGAAAAAATATAGATATATTTCAAAAAACTGGTGATAATAGTATAAATAGACATAATATACAACTTAGGAAGAGAAATAAATTAATATTGCCTAAAACGACTTTATCTTTATACAGTTCTGGACCATATTCCATGGCAGTTAAATTATATAATACATTACCCACAGATATAAGAGAGATGGAAGAATATAAGAAATTTGTGATAGCACTAAATAGCTTTTTGATTAAGAAATGTTACTATAAATTAGATGAATATTATGTTAAATAGAAATAAATAAATAAATATAGTAATATGACATATACTAAATACTGCAATAATATCTGTAATGTATAAAAATATATATTAGTATTAGAATTAAGGAATTAGAAATTAAGGCTAACTTTATTTGATGTTGTTATACCCTTGCTGGGTGCATGTGCTGTAATGTGTCACACAAAACCACATGTAAATGCAATAAATGAATAAATAAATAAATACATAAATAAATAAATAAATAAATAAATAAATAAATAAATAAATAAATAAATAAATAAATAAATAAATAAATAAATAAATAAATAAATAAATAAATAAATAAATAAATAAATAAATAAATAAATAAATAAATAAATAAATAAATAAATAAATAAATAAATAAATAAATAAATAAATAAATAAATAAATAAATAAATAAATAAATAAATAAATAAATAAATAAATAAATAAATAAATAAATAAATAAATAAATAAATAAATAAATAAATAAATAAATAAATAAATAAATAAATAAATAAATAAATAAATAAATAAATAAATAAATATATAAATAAATAAATAAATAAATAAATAAATAAATAAATAAATAAATAAATAAATAAATAAATAAATAA
Source organism: Parnassius glacialis (assembly GCA_033319125.1). NCBI lineage: Eukaryota > Metazoa > Arthropoda > Insecta > Lepidoptera > Papilionidae > Parnassius > Parnassius glacialis. Next base: position 7,163,967 of record JAVANC010000012.1, on the reverse strand, counting down.
ATAAACACAAAAGTATTATGCTGCTATTTTACGCTGGTATTCTGTAAGGGCGTGGCCCTTCCTTGATCGAGCTAACTCATTCGTGCACAACAATAATATAGCCGCAGCATATCTCCACCACGTATATAATGTTTTGCGACTTTGAAATAAGACTTTTTCATTTTTTGACTTTCAGTATTTAATTGAGTAATCTGCTGCATACGATAGTCCTTTAGTCCTATTTTATAACGATATAACAGAAACAGAAACTATATTTATTCAATATAGATTAAAAATAATACTTATTGAACGTCACTCTTTTGTTTAATTACCACTCGTTCGAAAAAAAACTTCTGTCCTAGGAAGAACCAGCAAGAAACCCAGCGGGACTTTTTTTAAATAACTGCCCACAATCATGTTTTTTACACAAATTAACAACACAACAAATTAGAAACAGCTTGGTAGCGATCACCTCATTTCCAGGGATTATTATCATCCATAAATTCTTTAATATTATAATAACCATTATTATACAAACTTAGTTTAATGAAGTTTTTGAACTTTGAGGAAGTCAAATTTTGTATATTTTCTGGAATATTGTTGTAAAAGCGTTTACATCGCCTCAAGAATGAATAACTGACACGATGGAGACGAGTAACTGGTACTACTGGTCATTATCATTACATCCCGTCACAATTTCGTCCACTGTTGTACACAGGCCTCCCCCAAGTAATGTCACAAAGCACTGTCTGGTCTGGTCCTGAGCCACCTGCATCCATCGACTTCCTGGAGAGATTACGACACATATTCTGGTCAGGCATACTTCAAAACTTCAAAACAAGATTGTACAAATAGTGTGTGTTACCAGTGATGACCTATGGATCTGAGCCATTCGCTCATTCATATACTTGAAATCTAATCTTTTATAAAACAAAATAAAAAATTAAATTAAGTGGATTATATTTCGTTACTTAATCAGGTAATGCCGTCGCGGTCATGTATTTGAATTTAAAACTCCAGCCCCAACCCTTTAACATCAATGTCAGTTCTTCGTCTCCATGCCTTCGGAGAATTCGTATAATGAAAATACTTACACAACCTTCATTCCATACCCTTTACCGATTTGAAATAATTTTAAAAATCTTTTAAATAACTTTTATCTTTAGTATAAAACGTGGTGGATTATTTTATTTAGAAATCAAAGTAATTTATGGGATTGGGTATGAAAAATTTAAGTAAAAATTAATTTTTCCCTTTATCCTAATAGGGAGATAAGCGCTCATCTTAAAAAAAATACACAAAACTTATCTTTTTTATGTAAGTCATACATTTATTATATTTACTTCTTCCATTTTATATCTGTAACAAAAATTCAGTCTTCCTGAAATACTTTTTGAGGAAGACAAAAAAGTGGTACGCGAAAGAAACTCTGCAGCTCTAGATGGAAAACCGAATAACCTCTCTGAGAGTATTGATTCCGCGCTTACCTTAGTAATTAAACATTGGTTTTTGGCTAAGGATTTACCTTAGACACGGTGCTCAGCTGGCGTGTTTATGAAACCATGCAATTATTAAGTTACAGCCTATATGTCACACTCCAGCGTCAAGCTTGGTAGCACCACACTGTAGTTATACTGTGGTGTAGAACGAGATGGTCGGCTCAACCGCGGAAGGACCAGCGTAACGCTGATATGTTTCGTATAGTGAGTGTAAATAACTGGAGTCAATTGTCATAGGAAACGAGGTATTCCATCTTTGTCCTCAAGGGTGACAACACATTTTTGATACTTAATCGAGTAAAGATATATATTTCTAAGAAACACATCATCCACTCACCATCAAGTGGATTATGTGTTTTGTTTTCACCTGTAATCTATTAAAAAAAAAGATATATAACAAGGTGTTTCTATAATTGTTTTGTTTTGTCAATTTTGACAGGAAATACTTAACAAATTCCTTAAACCAGACAGATCTAATTTAACAAACCTTGACTTATGTGAGTTCATTCCACAATAGTAGTAATAGCAATGAAGTTACAAAACAGTGTCTAAACTTTGAAACAATATTCATAACTTCAATCTGTATCGCTAGTAAGATATCAAATGTTACGTCCAGCGTAGACCTTAATGAGTTTGGTTAGTGTCCTCAATTACACCGTAGATGAAAGACTAAGAAATATATTATAATTAATAAAATTTTGATTTATATATAATATGATGAAATATTAACAAATCAAATTCAGTTTATATAATTATGTAAAGAACTTCTTATAAGGCAAACAAATTTCAGAAGTTTATACGAGTACGAACGCGACTCGCAACGGCTTTGCTTGGGTAGGATATAATATATTAATAAATGGTTTATTTAGATAAGATTATCATAATCAAAAATCTCCAAGTTTTTTGAATTGGATCTAGCCTAGAACACTCCGACATTGTTTTCTTGCAATTGCAAAGATTACCCCGGGCAGACAGGTAGACAGGCGAGTAGACAGACACACAGACAGACAAAATTTTAAAAATGTACTAGTTGCATGCAAATAACCTCCTCAACTCAATTGTTGGTAGTTATTAAGATAGCACTGACACTTAAATTTAGACACTTAAATTTTATTTACATATTATAGATATTTCCCATGTTTTCCGCCAAGTGGGCATTGGCCTAAGGTCAGCGATTGGTCAAAAACAAAGGTGCCAAATATCGATGTTATTGTTCATCAACTATTACTAAGACTTTATTAACTTGATGAAAGATCCATGCCTAGCATGGTTTGTTTACGAACTGATAGAGCAAATATAAACTTTAACTCGAGTCGGGTTTAGAGATTAAATATTACCACCGCGCTTAGAGTAGATGGATTAATAATAGCATCAAAATTTTCACAAATATTGTCTAAGGTGCATGATTTCACTGTGGACCCTTCGTATCGCCTGTCGATATTTTAAAAAACAAACAAACAAAGAAATAAGCTTATAACTTGTAAAGGTAAACCAATAACTATTTCAGTACGGTGTAAAGTAATCACTGAGTATATGCGACGGTGTCCCTTTTCATTATACTAGTTTGGCTTTACAGGCCAATATGAATAAAACATTGAGAGGGTTATGGGCAATAATGAACGACATGTTTACAGCAAAGGCGAGAGTCCAAGAAGAAGGGTCCGACGATTGGAGCGATATTTTTGCGTATGTAGATGATGACTTATTAATAGACAAATGTTACTATAAAATTGATGAGTTCTTGAATGACAATTTTGACTAGTTACATTTTATTGAATATTATTATTTTTTGTTATTGTAATCAATTTAATTTTATAAATGTAGAATTTTCATTTGTATTCCAATTTCAATTATTTCTATTCTATTTTATTTTATGACATGATTTTTCAAAAGAACACTCAATTATATTTGTATGTCTTTAAGACAAAACATATATTGTATTTGCACACCTCATAAGGTAATAATACAGTGTACATATTATAATTTTCTGTAACACCTTTAATACCTGTGTTATGCAAATAAATGAATTTGAATTTGAATTTGAAAAACGAATGTATAATTCAGTTTGTGAGAACAAAGACTGCGTCCTTCGACATTCAGTACCGCGAATGTGTAATTGAGTCACTTTACAGGAGAGACAAAAAACTGATTTATTTATAATGTACGCTTTACTATTTGTTGGAAAGAGTTTTTTAAGTATTTCTAAATCTATTTTTGAAAGGTTTTTGGTCATATTTTAAATACAAAATCGCGTATTTTATTGAATACTATCGAAACAACAAAAAATAAAAATTTGCAATATTTTCACATTCGCGGTACTGAATGCTGAGCGACGAACTGTTTTATTAGTAACTAGTTTTGGCCGTGACTTCGTCCGTGTGGATTTCTGACACATGAAAACTTTGGTTGATTTAAAACCTACTTTTTCTATATTGATTTACGATTTTACACAATTTTATTATTTAATTAGAGTATTTACATCAAGAATTAATTAGAAAGTACGCAAATAGCACCAAAATAAAATACTCAAAAAGGAGTGACCAATGATTTCTTATATTTACGCGAACGCTACACATTGAATAAAACAATTTTTTACGGATTTTATCGCGTTTAATTTACTATTTTAATTCCCGACGTTTCGGGTGCTTTACAGCCCATGGTCACGGCACGACTGAGATGTTTGCAGTGTTGCCACCTTGCAGAAAAATTTATCACTAGTTATGGTCTGACATTTCACCAGATTTAGGGATATTTTTACTTAAAAAATCCCTAGAATTCACCAAATTATTTAAAATCAAATCACGTGGTATGTAATAAAAATACTATTTGAATTGTGGAAATAATTACAATAAACACAACATATAAAATCGAGGCGGCCTCCTGGTCACAATTTCTTCAACGGACAGCCAACTAGTATCACAAGAGCGCAATATTTTTAATCATTCTCAGCACAATTTACTGTCTCATATATATCTTTGTACTCATATCACAGCGTTTGGGTGAATGTAAGAGAACTAATTCTAAGTTTCTGTAATGGGAAACTATATTTCGCGGTAACGTTTGCTCTGACACATGTGAAACAGTGTGAATGAGTGCATGAGTGGCAAACACATCTGACTAGAATTTAATTAGGCACTCACTCATTAGACACACACACACACACACACACACACACACACACACACACACACACACACACACACACACACACACACACACACACAGAGAGATTCCAGTCATGACAGAGGCATCTACCCCGATTCCAATTAGTTTCTTTTATTAGGAGACCTTACATTTCAATATTCGTATATCATCAACCTTTCAGTATTCAGCGCTCATTGAAACCAACTTTACATAATACGTATTAGGTCTTCATTATTAGTTGGGAAAAGTAGGCAGGCAAGGTAGGCATAGTATAACCAAACAAAGATGTCTAATTACGTTTTTGTAATGTGAGAAAAGGATAGTGCTATTTTGATATAAACTGGGGAATTTAAGTAAAGAGGGTTATTAATAGGTATTTTCTAAATTATTCAAGATTTGATAAATATCACTAAAAGTCATCAAATAATTTTTTAGTGATTTTCTTTTTCAGAATATCACTATCTAGCTCCAAAAATCACTAAATCTAGTGACAAAATCACTAAAGTGGCAACGCTGGATGTTTGACGTCCCGATGTCACAGTTAGCACGGCTACCTTAAGATTTTAATAATAATTTTTGGTTCGATTTACGCAGAATGAACTTACAGTATCTTGAATTCTAGCAGTGGTATGCTTGGGTTTGAATTTAATTTTGTTAATTAAAGGATCCCAAGCAGATGGCAGCACCCATCCATATTCTCTATTAAATTAGGATGTTTTTTAATTTCAATAGCTTCGCGTATCATCCTTGGTAGGAATCGGTGTTCTTTGGGCGATCTTGAGCATGTTCAAAGACTGCAGACTTCCCAGAGCGTTGGTGCTTAACGTCAGCTATATGTTCTTTCACGCGGGTTTTAATGAATATTTTTGGTTGTCCTATGTAAGAGTGACCACATTCGCAATCAAGCTTGTACACTCCTGCATCTTGTAGAGGGATATAGTATAGTAGGGAAAGCTAAAGAATTGATTGCCTCTAACTCCATTGTAAATTGTATTTTAGAGTTTGTGGAATTAAGGTGGTCTAAAAATGCAGTTACTTCGTCAGATGGTAAAATTGTGAAAGTGTCGTCTACGTACCGCTTGTAGAATCTTGGATTTACAGGAGCAGTAAAAAGGGCTTTCTCCTCAAATTCCTCCATGAATATGTCGGCGACTATGGGAGATACAGGTGAGCCCATCGCCACTCCATCATCTTGCTTGTAAAACTCCTCCTTCCACAATAGATAGCCAGATGTAAGGCAGTGTTTGAGTAGTACTGCATATTCTGTAGGCATGTTGTATTCTTCTAGCTTCCTGGTTACAACTGAGATGCAGTCTTCAATAGGTAAGCATGTAAATAGTAACTGAACATCAAAACTGACCATAGTTTCATTGTCAGCGAGATGTAGGTCTTTTATCTCACTAACAAAATGGTACGAATCCTTTGTGTGTGCTCCAGTTTGTCCTCTCAGTGGTGACAGAATTTTTGTTAGGTGTTGAACCAACTTATAAGATGGTGATTCGATTTGGCTCACTATACGACGTTGTGGAGCGTTTGTTTTGTGTATTTTCGGTAACCCATATAAGCTACCACTGTCAACAGTGGTAGAGCCAGGCGGCAGCTTTTGCTGTCGCATGGATGGGCCGGCTCGAACCGGGGTCCACCACGACCTCACAGCATACAAACGTGAAGTAGAGGTTTACCTCTGCGTTTCGCTTGGTGAGTGCAGGTGGCCGGAGGCCCTTTTTACTGGAAATGAGGCATTCCATCTTAGTCCTCACGGGTGAAAACACATCTGCATTTTGATCTGTAACAGAGGATATATGTAGATGTCTATGGGCTGCAGCAACCACTTAACATCAGGTGGACTGTGTGCTCGTTTTTCACCCTTATCCTATAAAAAAAACCTAGGTGGTTTGGTACACAGTGGTATTATCGAATTTACTTCGAGATTTAATTTTTCGGAGTAATTCTGTATTAGATCGATAGTTGTTTTAAGCACATTGGTTGTAGGGTCTGTTTTGACCTTTTTGTACGTACTTTTGTCCGATAAAAGTTGTTGTATTTTCAAATTATAATCTGACGTATCCATTACTACCATCCATGAAGTGTAATATCCCTCCAGATGATGATAAGATAAGATGCAGGAGTGTACAAGCTTGATTGCGAATGTGGTCTCTCTTACATAGGACAAACAAAAATATTCATTAAAACCCGCGTGAAAGAACATATAGCTGACGTTAAGAACCGACGCTCTGGGAAGTCTGCAGTCTTTGAACATGTTTAAGATCGCCCCCGTCATTACATCAGATTTGATAGACCACAAATCCTCGCAAAAGAACACCGATTCCTACCAAGGATGATACGCAAGGCTATTGAAATTAAAAAATGTGCCGCCATCTGCTTGGGATCCTTTAATTAACAAATTTAAATCCAAACCCAAGCTTACCACTGCTAGACTTCAAGATACTGTTTTTTTTGTTTTGTTTTACTGTAAGTTCATTCTGCGTAAATCGAACCAAAAATTGATACTAAAAACTTAAGGTAGCCGGGCTAACTGTGACATCGGGACGTCAAACATCTCAGTTCCCCCCGTGACCATGGTCTGTAAAGCACCCGAAACGTCGGGAATTAAAATAGTAAATTAAACGCGATAAAATCCGTAAAAAAATATTTTATTCAAGGAGTGACCAACTCATAACACTTTCAAAAAGTAGATAGCGTTCTGAACCATGTTTTGTGGTATTCCTTGGGGATGGCCTATGTTCAAAAGTGAACTTGCGAAGTATTGTATATGATTACGATGATTTATTTCAAGTATTATGTAACTAAATAAATAATTTGATTTGACATTTAACTACAAACAAACTTCCTAAATGGGATAAGGTTTTCGCCTGTTGTCAATATTTTTTAAATTATATTTTTACAAATATAATTTTGATTATAACTGCAATTTAATAACTTTGCTATAATGCATGCAAGTAGTAATTATTGTAAGTGATTAGCAAAAGGAAAACAAAGAAAAAAAACTAAAAATATAAATCTAAAAGCTTTTAACTTTGTGAGATCATTCAGTAACGAGATATTTTTATAATTAATCTACTTATCATAGTTACAGCTTGCTATTTATGAATAATTACTATGTTATTAACAACCATGATCACAATAGTTATTAATATTAATATAATATTATTTATAAAAATAATATTAGTTAAATGAAATGTTATAAAAATCAAACAATCTTAACAATCTGTTATTTTTTCTATTTACCAAAAAAAAACTATGAATTCTTATAAATAACATAACAATCTTAAAAAATTGCTTCAAAAAAAAAATTAGTAAGCACTGCAATAATTCTAAAGATTTAGATAAAAGCTTTCATAATATTTAGGTATTACATTTTTTTTTCTATTAATTTTATGATACCCTGCTTTTTTGTCTCCAAAACTTTCAGTTTTTGAGTATATCATTTCTTTAAAGTTGGCACTGTTGCAGTCTTACTTTTCTTTTTCAATATGTGTACCATTTTAAAGTTTTCATCTTCATAGGACATTTTGAATAAAAATGTATCCCTGTTGTCCTTGGTGATTTTCATAATTTTAATATCTGCCCATTTCACTTTCTCTCCGTCTTCACTTGTCGTGTAATTTCCCGTAGATAACAGTTTTTAAACCGTAAAATCTTCATACGTCAGTTTTTTTTTCCATTGTACGGAGTGCTATACTTTCTTGTCGTCTTAACGAGTGTTTTATACTGGTCTGGTACATAGAAAGGAGATAAGAATTACAAGTACGTTGTTGTTGTTAACTGCTGTTGGATTCAACTGGGTCATAAATAATTGCTGTGTGCTGGAAAATGTTCACCCTCGAAGGTCCAGGTTTCAGTAATGAACAATCGTTATAAGGAAATAAATACTCTTCAAGATCCAAGTTTATGTTATCATCTGAGTCAACTGAATAGTTGAGGTCTTTAACGCTATCGTCTGTTGAAAAATCAGTCCCCGTGTTTAATTGGCTAGCAGTGTCACTTTCTTCGATATACTTATTTGGCCTTTTTCTCGATGGATTATTTAGAACAGAAAATGTATCTATTTCGTCGAGTACTGAGAAACCGAGATCAGGCTAGCTGTGTGGAATAGAATTTGTGGACACATCATTTAGATCCACGGCATCATTTTCTTGAGATATGTATTCAAGTAAATTTTCAGGCAGCATTGTGCTAGAATTATAGTTGAATGCAACTGTGCCTAGATCTCTTGACGATCTGTCTGGACTGCCAATTTGAACACAGTCTCTTTTTGTAACAAAGAAAATAAATAAATGAGTATTGTAATAATGATATGAATTAATAATACTACCCACGACTTGCTCCCCGAGATCATTTTTATTATAATTGAAATAGCTGTTCGAACCCCAAAGTAAAGAAATGAAGAAGTTTAAGAATTAGACCACTATTCCCAGAGATAACTTCATTAAACTTAACCTCTTTATAAAATTAGTAAAGACATGTTAATAGTCGTAATCACTTAAAGATGAACTTAATAAAATTTTTATTGAATATAATATTATGAACTTAATTTTTTGTTTTGTTTTTGTTTGACGGGACTCCCAAGCTCCAACATATTTAGAATTCTTTGCGCTTATTTGTTAATTCTGAAGAATATCATAAATTAATCACTAACTAAGCTTTTACACTTTAATATACACTTTTATTAAATTTATACGAAAAACGGGTACAAAAATGTTAAAAATCGAAATGTCATGCTAATAAACGAACACATTACTCTTCTTTTAAGTATTGAGCAGTCTAGTAAAAAAATCTATCTAGTTACTTCAGGTTACATTCAAGACTTTTCAAGACTTTAAAAAATCTATAATGCTATACATTGTAAAAACGGGGCCGATAGTAAATACCACTTTTATGTATAATATTTTATTTATTTTTAATATTATTATTTATCAAAACAACATTAAACCAAAAAACTGACTTTTAGTTTTAAAATTTTAAAAAGTTTCCATCGTAAAATTTATGCAAAACAAACGTATTCCAAATACAGCAGTTTTGTTTATAAATTAATTGAATATTTATATAAATTTATTTAAGCAAAACAAGTATATTACAAAATGTGGCTCTTTTATCTTAAAATAAAATTGTGTACCTTTGAATTTTAAATTCAAAAACACACATACCATAATATGGTGCTTTTGACTATAAAATATGAATCAAACTAACATGGTTTTTTGACGTGTGGTAGTTTGGTTCCAAGAAAACATGCATTCACGATGGAAGCCCGACAACAACTGAAAATATGGCGGTTTAGACTTGAAGTTAGTCGCAAAAGCTCAAAATTCAAAACAAATGTTTCGTACCATTTTGGTGTTTTAAGGTCGAAATCAACGGGTGTCTTCAATTCAGGTATAATAATGATAGATTATAAGACGATTTATACAATAAATTGATTTTGTTATTTTTTTATTTATGGTAGTTTTGAATTTAAGCCGCGTCATGTTGGTGATCACAGACCAAATGTTATGCATAACAGTTGATATATTCCAGAAAAAGTAAATATCAAGCAATAGATACCGAAAGTCTGATAAAGAAGAAGTAGTATGATGGAGTAGAATATTAAATGCAAAATATTTTTAAATGAAGTGAGAATTGCACCTACAGTCCATCTTATGGTAAGTGGCTAGTGCAGGCGATGGACACCTGCAGCCAAATAAAAACAAAGAAGGTTACAAATGAGCTGATGAAGATGAAATGCCTCACAGCCTGTAAGTATACTGGCTCTCTATACCCGACAGATCAGATCACAACAGCGCAAGCAACTTGTATTTGGTGGAAGAAATATGTAAGAGGGTACCTACATAGACGGACTCTTAGTCAAAAAAGCTTCCAATTCAAAAATTTCGAATTGGCTAGAGAACATTCAAAAATAGTGATTTATTCGGACCATGTTTAGTCAAAACAGTATCTCATGTCGGTTTGGGACTTTTAGGTTCCATGTTTATGTGGGATTTACGAGTAAAACAAAATGGAATATACCAACTGACATGTCACAAAATGCAACTATTTTGATATAGAGTTTGCGTAGGTGCTGTGCTAGCAACGTATCACATCTTACAAATAATTTCATCTACACCCATTTGGACGTTTGATACTCCACGAGAATACTTTAAAATTAGTTTTCTGCATGAGAAAGTACAAGGAATGAAAACGACAAAGTTCATGCGTCAACCTTAATATTTATAGCGGCCAAGTTGTTATATGCGTCGTTCGTGACCACAATGTAATCCATTAACAACTTTCTTAATCGGGGTATAAACCCTCATTTAACCTCTAATTTGTTCAGTTAAAACAGCCCTTTGTATTCTTTGAGCTATTTCGCTTGTTTTAATTTCTAAATTTAAAATCTTATGTTGCATATTCTATTTATTTTATTATTTAGTTTTTTCTTTTTTATTTTATTATTTATTTTTAGAACATTAACATAATAAATTCGTTTATGTAAGAGTTAAGACTATACTTTTATTATTCTTTAAAAATGTTTATTTTTTCAAATGGCGATCAAAAAATAAGTTTAAAATTATTTATATGTTGTTAGGAATAACTGGCATGTTTAAGAAATGATGGGATTGATTTTGACAAACATCTATGATAAAGGGAAAACATTTTAAATTGTGTACAAAATGCATTTTACGTGGTAGTCCCATGCTGTAGTCTATATTATGGTTTTAGCACGAACGAGGCTTGACGGGAAAGGACGACGCCCTCACAGAATTGTCAGCGTAAGGTAGCAGCTTAATAATGTTGTTTCTTATGTTAAGTATATAGAACGAGAGACCCTTTTAACCGAAAACGAAGGCATTCCATCTTAGACCTCAGGGATGAAAATGCATCTGCATGCGAACGCTTATGGGCTACAGTATCCACTTACCATCAGGTGAACTGTGTGCACGTATGTCATTATTCTATAAAAAAAATCTTCTAATATATTCCATTAAAAATCTTACTTCATTCATATCCTATGAGATTAACATCGAACGCAAGAAATTTACGAGAAATCGCCCTTGAGTATGCGAGTATATGTGTGCCTTGCCCTAAAACCCTCGCAGATATAAGAGGAGGCCTGTGCCCTGACATATTTGGGGGCACGGCAGTGCCCCCACCAAGTCGAGCAAAAAAGCGGCACGGCCGTACTCTACTAAACTAAACTAATTGCACTAAACAATCTAATTTAATATAATATCTATTACTTGAGAGATACATTGTGTTTTTATGCGATGGCTAAGTCAATCTATTTATTTAAAATATAAAAGATTTTTAGTATTGATGTGGTTACTATAAGATATAAGAGTTAGGTTAGCTAATTATGTAATAATTTAAGACAGAAGGTCCTTTAAATAAGGACTGAATAAATTAACCAACTTGGTATTACATGGATCTCACAACGTTTTACGGTAGAAGAACTGAGTATTGCGAGACTTGGCCTTTTTTACAAGTTGTTTTTGATGGCATATATTTTTCATCATGGGTTACGCGAATACGTATAGAAGTTTTGATGTCTTTTGTGCAATAATATTGTTTAAGTTTAAGTGCATAATTTGTATTATGGAAAAGGTAAACAGTCTGTCATTGCGATTTGATATATTGAAAGTGTTCTCATTTTAAATATATAAATTAAATGTTTTATATTGACTTACAATTATTGCTCAGTTAAAAGCACTGTAATATATTACCTTAATATGTAAAGTTTACATTGCAAATCTGCATACACCTACGGACTTTAACAAAATGCAGAAGTAAATGTGTTAAATTAAAAATGTGTGATGTACGATAAATACTACAATTTTACACATAAATATATAATAATAACAATACACAAGTTCCGGCAATTGGCACCGGTGTATTGCGCGCGATAATGGTAATTTTGTTTTTCATACATGATATAAACGCATATATGTGTGCGTGTACATCGCGTATGACACACAAAATTGTAGGACCTAGGGTGATTTACACATTTTCAGTGTAACATTACCTTCGTATTTATTAACGTCCATGGATACAACCTATATTTATAGCTCAGCTAGTTTTATTTATCAGCTACATATAAATAAATCTAAACAGAGAAATATGCATGCTATTATGGATAAGCTTGATACCTAAAATACCAGGGAAGGGTATGTTATAGGCTGCGACTATACTTTACATTTGCCCACACATGTGGGCACATGTGTGTGCCCACAGGTACTGCAATAATAAACATTCTATGCAGTTAATTTCTCGAGAGGATAACTATCATAGCATTTTATTATGTAATAGAGCCAAACTGCAGCATATAATACCGCAACACTGCTAAAGACTGCATAAAGACCACGCTCGTATCGAGCATTATACTGCCATATTTCGTACGGTAACAGATAAAATCGGAAACCTTATCTGCCGACTTCCAAAAAGGAGACGGTACTCAATTCAGGTGTATGTTTTTTTTTTATGTGTGTTACCTCATAACTTTGTACTGGGTGAACCAATCTGGGTGATTCTTTTTTTATATGAAAGCTGATAGTTCTCGTGTGGTCCCATATTATGAATTTGATAAAGGTCAGACCAATGGTTATTGAGTTATTCTTAAATAACTTATATTGAAGTCGCTTATATTGAAGTCGGCTGTACAGAATTTTTAATTTTTAATTATTTTACTACTAAAGTTTCATTGCTGCATTCATTTTCATTTCATTCATTAGAAGATGTTTTCTTCCTTGCACAACTTCCTTGTGGAATTTATTACCATTAAAGGTTATTCCGGACCGATATGGCTTAGGGAGCTTTAAGAAAAGGGCCTACTCATTTTTAAAAGGCCGGCAAAGCATCTGCAATTACCCTGGTTCCCCTGGTGTTGCAGTTGTTCATAGGCGGCGGTAGTCACTTTCCATCAAGTGAGCCGCATGCCCGTTTGCCTCCTCTCCTATAAAAAAAAATTGCATGTTAGCCTTTAGGGTGGCAATCAATCTCCATTTTATTAATAAAATGTAAAATTTATTTAAAAAAAATATTAGTCTGTATGGACCAAAGTATTCACTTACCGTCAGAAACAGAAACTTTTTTATTCAATATAGATTATTATACATAATACTTCTTTTGTTTAATTACCAGTGGTTCGAAAGAAACCTTTGTCCTGTAATGAACCAGCAAGAATTTTTTTCAAATAACAGCTTACAATTATGTGTTTTACACAATTAAAAACACAAAAAACATTATTCCCCGGGGTTATTATCATCCATAAGTACCTTTTCATACAAACTTAGTCTAATACATTTTTTAAACTTTGAACAGGTCAAATTTTGTATATTTTGTGGGATATTAGTGTAAAAGTTTATACATCTCCCCAAGAAAGAATTACTGACTCGGTGGAGTTGAGTAACTGGTATTACTAGCTTGTGTCTGTTCCTTGTATTTAAAGAATGAATATCACTTATTTTTGTAAAACTATTTTTATTTTTGTGTACGTACATTACATTTTCATAAATGTATTGACAGGCCAAAGCAAAAACTTCCTCCATATTTTTTTTCAAAAGTGTCATATTTTATATAAAATGAGGATCTGTAGAAGCTCAAAACAATGAGGTGTTCAAACTCAACACATGCAACTTTTACAGTTCGCTCAGTAGTGTAGGTAATAATAGTGATAATAATTAATTAGCTAATAGGAGCCAACCCTTAAAACCGTTTCTCTATTAAAATAACTATCTACCTGGTGATTACTGAAGTCAAATATTAAGTTATAAGCTTTTAATCAATGTTCAGTAATATATAAAATATGAATATTGTTGCTATTTAAGAACAAATCAATTTTTAGCTCTTTGCCTATCATGCCTTATACTCGTATATTTTGATGCACCAGGAATACACAATTTTAATCATCACTCTGTGGAGTCATAAAATCTAGGATTTGTAAGCTACTTTCTAAATTATTTCAATTATTACAACTGGTAGAGACTGGTAGAGACCCCTTGTAGTGGTGGGTAAGAATACTCACTACTCCATATCTTCCCGTGGGTGTCGTAAAAGGCGACAGAGGGAAACTGAGGCAGAGGATGGACAGCAGCATCTTTCTGATATCAGCAAAACAACAATAAAAAACTGCGGTTGCCAACCCGCTTGCCAAGCGTGGCAACTATGGCAAAAAAAAACCCCATGAAAGTAACGAAGAGACGGCTACCAGTCCCCGGTGTCCCCGCTATACCTGGCTACGGTGGTGACCATGGTAACGTTGGGGCAGGGGGTGCTAAGAATCTCCAGTGGAGGATCGGTTGCCACATACGACAACTTGACCTGGCAACTTATAACGCACACACCCTGAGGACTGATGAGAAGATCCTGGAGATGGAAGAGGAGATAGACAAGTTGCACTGGAATGTCATAGGATTATCCGATGTCCGAAGAGAGGGTGAGGACACGGAAATCCTCAAATCAATACAGCTCGTATTGAAGAAGCGATCAGGCGGAACGAAGGCTCCAAAGTCTTTACCAAAGACCTGTCTGCCAGAAAGAGCCAACTGTAAAAGCTGAAAACCGAGTGTGGCAGCATCGTTTCCGGGACACTTGAGATTTTGAGTGAGATTGAGAGGTTCTATGGGCAGTTTTTTATACGTGGTAGAGCCACGCGGCAGCTTTTGTTGTCGCACGGATGGGCCGGCTCGATCCGGGGTGGTACCACGACCTAATAGAAAACCAGCGTGAAGTAGAGGTTTACTTCTGCGTTTCGCTTGGTGAGTGCAGGTGGCCGGAGGCCCTTTTTACTGGAAGTGAGGCATTCCATCTTAGTCCTCACGGGTGACAACGCATCTACATTTTGATTTGTAATAGAGGATAGATGTAGATGTCTATGGGCCACAGCAACCACTAACCATCAGGTGGACTGTGTGCTCGTTTGTCACCCTTATCCTATAAAAAAAAAGCTGTACACGTCATCGTTGGCGCCACACGCAATTGTGATGATCCAAGAGCAAGTTTTATCCGACAATATTCCGATGATATCCCGGACGTCAGTCTGAGCCTGATTATAATGGCTCTCCAGCACCTTAAAAACGGCAAGGCCCCAGGCGAGGATGGAATTACAGCGGAGCTTCTGAAAGCGGGTGGAAAACTGGTACTTGAAGTCGTTCAGAAGCTCTTTAATTCCGGCCTCCATGGTGGTACTACCCCGGAGGCGTGGAGCAGAAGTGCGGTGGACTTGTTCTTCAAAAAATGCGTCAACGCTCACTTGAAAAACTACTGATCGATTTCCCTTCTCAGCAGCGTCTACGTGCTGTTTTCGAGAGTCATTACTAATCGTCTCGCACGCAGACTTGACGACTTCCAACCTCCCGAACAAGCCGGTTTCCGAAAAGGCTTAGTACCTTAGACCACATACATAACCTGCGGCAGATTGTACAGCAGACAGAGGAGTATAATCTGCCACTTTGCCTTGCGTATGTGGACTATAAGAAAGCCTAAGATTCCGTCGAAATTCGGGCGGTGCTGCAGTCCCTTCAGCGGTGCCAAGTTGACTGTCGGTATATCGAAGTGCTGAAGTGTTTATACAGTAGAGCTACGATGGCTATCATAGTACATAATCAGAGTACGAAACCTATCCAACTGCAGAGAAGTGTAAGAAAAGGTGACGTGATATGCCCGAAACTTTTGAAACCCCGAAATCAATGGCGATTACATCTCTCACCTTCGATTTGACGACGATATCGTCTTTATGGCAGAATCGCTGGAGGACCTAAGCAATATGCTCAATGACCTCAATAGTGTTTCCCAACGGATAGGTCTTTTGATAAACATGGACAAAACAAAGATCCTGTTTAACGTCCATGTCACACCTATGCCGGTAGTTGTTGGGAGCACAAAGCTCGAAATTGTTGACAAAAATATTTACCTTGGACAAATAATTCGACTAGGTAAGTCCAACTTCGACCGAGAGGTCAATCGACGGATTCAACTCGGCTGGGCAGCGTTCGGGAAACTACGACACATCTTCTCGTTAGACATACCTCAAAACCTCAAAACGAAATTGTACAACCAGTGCGTGTTGCCAGTGATAACTTACGGATCTGAGACGTGGTCCTTCACTGCCGGCCATATGAGGAAGCTCAATATCTCTCAGCGAGCTACGGAGGGGGCTAAGCTCGGGGTGTCTCTGCGTGATAAACTTAGAAATGAGGATATCCGCAGTAGAACCAGAGTAACCGACATAGCCTAACGGATTAGTAAGCTGAAGTGGCAGTGGGCCCGCCATGTAGCTCGAAGAACCGACAACCGATGGGAAAGAAAAGTTCTTGAGTGGCAGCCGCGTGCCGATAGGCGCAGTGTAGGGCGACCCCCCACTAGATGAAGTGACGATCTGGTAAGACATGCAGGAAGTCGATGGATGCAGGTGGCTCAGGACCTTGCTTTGTGGCATTCCTTGGGGGAGGCCTATGTTCAACAGTGGACTTATGAAAGGCTGTAATAATGAAAACTCTTATTTTAATCTAAGCAATTATATTTCTAAATAAAATGTACAAATATATATCTTATGGAATTCACAAATCTTCAATTTACGCAATATTAATTTAGTGTTCGGATTGCAGTACAGTTCAGTTGAACATAGTCAATGTGCGGAATGCGAAATCTAGTGCGCAGTACATATATATCGATGTATGCAACACTACCCATCTCAATGCAACACCATACTCTTTGCCTGCACCAGAAGAATGACCACAACCGACAGAACTACGAAACGATCTTCTTAGTACGTTGAATACCAGTGTGCTTTTGAATGGCGCTGAGCCTTGTTGAATCTACTGTTTGTCTCGGAATTTCAGTTGACACGAAGCTCCAATGGGGCCCTAATATATCTAAACTATATTGTAAACTTTGTGCTACAGCATATGCTTTTTTTTATATGATACGGGTGACAAACGAGCACACAGTCCACCTGATGGTAAGTGGTTGCTGCGGCCCATAGACATCTACATATATCCTCTATTACAAATCAAAATGTAGATGCGTTGTCACCCGTGAGGACTAAGATGGAATGCCTCATTTCCAGTAAAAAGGGCCTCCGGCCACCTGCACTCACCAAGCGAAACGCAAAGGTAAACCTCTACTTCACGCTGGTATTCTGTGAGGTCGTGGTACCACCCCGGTTCGAGCCGGCCCATCCGTGCGACAGCAAAAGCTGCCGCGTGGCTCTACCACTGTTAAAAATTGTGTAAATAAAAAAATGCTGTAAAAAGATTGGAGGCCTCACATGTGTTGAAGCAGCTAAATTTGTCTACTTTAGTTATTTTCATAGCATAAAGTCGTAGTCGTAAAAAAACATCTAGCCACCGAGCTTCAGCACGTTGAGCAAGTATTGCAAGACTTCGGATTCCGCACCTACGCCAGAGTGACCGAGTGAAGCCGGCAACAGTCGAGCGTGCGCCTCTATACTACCCTATGTCATAGGAGTCACAGACAAGGTTGGCTACATCTTGAAGCCAGCTTCCATTAAAACATACTTTAAGCCACCGAAGAAGATTAGTCAATGTTTACCGTCCGTCAAGTGTCATATCCTTCTACAAGATGCAGGAGTGTACAAGCTGGATTGTGTATGTGGTCTCTCTTTCATATCAAAAAGAAAAAGATCTACAAAAACCCGTATACTCGTAAAAATACACACAGACTTGAAGCACGTATGTTCCGGGAAGTCTGCAGTTTGTAAATATGTTCAAGATCATCCCCGCCAATACGTTAGATTTTATAGGCAACAAATCCTCGCAAAAAAATACCGATTCCTACCAAGAATGATTCGCGGGCCATGGATATTAAAAAAAAACCATCCTAATTTTAATAGAGAAGATGAATGGGTATTGCCACCTGCTTTGCATCCTATAATTAATAAAATTTAATCCAAACCCAAGTATACCACTGCAAGACCTCAAGATACTGTAAGTTCATTCTGCGTAGATCGGACAAAAAATTAATATGAAAAAAACTGAATATTGCCGGGCTAACTATGACATCGGGTCGTCAAACACATCAGTCCTGCCCGTGGCCGTCGAGAATTAAAAAGTTAAATTAAACGCGAAAGACCATGCTTTGTAGCGAGCAATTACCGATAGACAGCGCTGTAGTCAAGTTCTAAATAAATTCTGTATTTATGGGCTTAAATAACTAGTTTTAACTATATTGGCTTAGCACTAGAAAAGAAAGCCAAATAATTTAGACAGGCGGTGCAGTGAAAAAGTCCCAAGAGAATTCGAAATGAAACTCTTCGCGCCACCTACTGGAAAATGCAGAACAAAGTCTGCCGAGCCAGCTAGTAGTTATATTAAATCAGCTAACTATTAAATACTCAACATCTACAGTAATAGGTCAACTACTTCTCTTTAAGTCTTTTAGCTGTAGTTACAAAACGCTAAATAAAAATTGGTAGGAATTTTAATTGCCTAATTTTATCTAACCTTTACATTTATCATCATCTTTCCAATGTTTTTATTTATACATTAAGGGAGACCAATGAGCACACATTCTACTTGATAGTAAATTCAGGCTATGGCACAAAAACCCCAACATCTATTTCGATTAAAAATCAAAATGTACATGCATTGTAACTGCAGAATAAGATCAATTGTCCCATTTACAGGGAAAAGGATCTCTGGTTATCTTACCATTCGAAACACAGCAGAACTAAGCTGCTATTTTACGTAACTATAGTGAGAGTGTGTGGTCCTTACCCAGCCGAGTTTACCCACTTGTGTAACCACATAAAATATAGCTGTAGCGTGGGTCTATCATGTATCAAGCCACCAATGATAAAATCATTTTTAGTTTTTTCTGCCATCAGAACCTTAACACTACTCGTTTGAAAAATGTAAACTTATTTATTTATCATAACCACCATAAATTTCTAAATCAATAGACTTCCAGCATTTCATACTAGGTTGTAACTTCATCTAGTATATAATATTTTGTCAGAAGAAGATAGTAGTTGGATGATATAAATGAAACAGTGAATAAAACCAACGTTTTTCATTTTTAATATATTGTTCATTGTTGATTAGTCACGGTAAATAAATATTATGTGTTTTAACTGTTTATTTTTTTGTGTAAATAAGGAAATAAGGGCATTTCAGTCCTAACATTATTATGACAAGAGACATTCTATATTTAACTTCATAATTTTACAACTTGTACCATACGCTTGTCGACGTACCGCAACCAGATTGGCAGACGACGGGACTTAGCCCGGTCAAGCTCGGATAAGTCTTCACGTCGGGATAGCTTTTAAAACCTTAGGAATAGTTTATTGAGTCATATAAAATATTTTTTGTGATACAATATTATGATTAAAGTAACCCAATATACTTAAAATATACCCAAAATAAATATTATAATACCAATAACATAATATTGTAGATTTTTTCGCCAATCTTTCTTTTCTAAGGTGAAAATTTTGAATTAATCAAGCGAATGAAAAAAAGTCATATTAGACATGTAGTAGATTTATTTTATCTAAATAGTATAGAATCCTCTTACAAAATAAAGTAATTTTTAATCCTACTTATTATAGATAAAATTATACATGTGTCAATATACAATACAAAAATTAAATAGAAAAAAAGTATTTATTCTTCACACTTATACATAATCTAAATACGTATACATAATATAAGCACTTATAAATAACGAAGGAGAATATTTATTAAATATATTATACAGGCATAATCGTCAAAATGAACGTGAAAACAATGTCCTTATATCTGGACAGTGTGTCGCAGCCCTACTTGTAGCAAAGAAGCCGCTCTTAGAATCACCGCGAATGCTATCAGGTACGAACTTAAGTGGGATATCGTAAAATTATTACTTTAAGACCACCTGCTGGCTTATGACAAGGAGGACAAGCAGCAAAATATTGAGGGTTTAGGTGACTGAGGATTATGGCACGTAATACCAATTTATTATGGTGCCGCTACAATATGTAGTCGTAATTAAAGTTAAGGATTTACTTGGTGACATTATAAGACATAAATAGAAGTGAGGAATGGACTTTAATACTATTTTATAAAACCTTAAACTCATCTGCGTCTTTTAAAATCGTCGTAAAATATTTAATTTACTGATGTTTTTGTTTCGTCAATAGAATTTTTTACCATGTTTTTGTAGTAACATGTTTGTCTGTCGTTCCGGGTGGAATTTAGTAACTGATTTTAAACTAACTTCCGATTAAAATGTTGAATATAGCTCAAATTCCGATGACAATGCAAGAATATGATAAAAGTTTCTAATTTCTAGTGATATTAGTGCTGTTATTCTTTTTGGCTTTTACAACTTCATCGGACTCAGTGCTCGCGGCCTTGTTGGCTATAAAAAAGGGGCATTATGCGGCGGCGGAACTCTAGGTTATGAGCAATGTATACGTCTCAATTCTCTGCATATCGTAAAACAATGTGACGTAGTCTCTAATAATTTTCTGATTTTTTCCAAAATTTTTGTTTTAAGATTACTTGTTTTAAGATTACTTGTTGTTTTTACTTTTTTTTAATTGGACAAGCTCATTAAGCTTTACTCGTTACTAACGAAGCTATGAACCTGGCATGATATAAATTTATCCATTCATTGATTAAATAAGTAAAAGAAACGTACAAGATAAATTTCTTTTAGCTCTAAATCGATATTAAACTTTTAAAATAATAAATAATGCATTTTTTTAAAGATTGACCTTCGTTTCTTAGCTAAGATTTTACCGATAAAAACCCAATTACTTTCTACTTCTTCCTCTTCATCAGCCCGTAAAAGAACACTCCTAGTCATGGGTCACTCTTGGGACTAAAACTTACTTATACAAAACCAAAGACCTCAAGTCCTTAGTTGATAGTATTGTTAAAGTATCTAATTCACAGATATATGCCGATATAATTGTTTTTTTCATTCTCATCTTCTTTATCACTCTGGGGTATCAAAGAGTTCACTGCTGGGTCTGGGGCTCTCGCTCCCATTATTGCAAGAATTTCTCTTTATCGCCTCGCTTATCGGGTGGATTGGAAATTACTTAGGTCTTGTTTGTCGTGGGTTGGCAAACGCAGTTTTTTTATTTTTAGCTTTTATTAGGAAGACGTTGCTGCCCGGCTCCTGATTTGTTTCCGTCAGTCGGCTCTTGCGTCACCCGCGGGATGATATGGGGCAGTAGATATTCTTGTACCGATACTACACGTTTGTCGTCTCTAACATCACTTACGTAATGGAATAGATTAATGGATTCTCTTTCAATAATGTTTTTGATTCTCCATGAAATTATGTATTAAAACAAAATTTTAAACAGAAGCATATTTTTTTATTTACCTTATTAAAGTATATGAAATAAAGAACGCGGATTCTTTGCTGTCTTTTTTATTTTTTACTGTCTTCTTAATTAGAGATTGGTATCCTTCCACTCTCTTTAAATTTCAGAATGAGCACTTCCGTCTTACAAAATAGCTTCCCAGATTAATATGCGGCCCAAAATTATAGTTACAACCTAATATTACAATAAAAACCTTGTGCAGGGCGACCTAATTAATTTTAAGAAGAGGTGTCAATTACTAACTTTGAAATGGGAGAGGGCCGCTCGGATATTCTAACTTTTTAGATTTTTTCACTTACCTGGATTTGAATGCTGCTCAATACAAAATTATTTGTTGAAGAAGAATCAGTGAAGTGTAACATAACACGATGAGCATTTGAAAAGTTATAATTGGTTTATTTTTCATAAAGCGATTCTTGCTATTTCTTATTTATTAAAATTATTTAAGTAATGAGTTCCGAATTAACCTTTAATGGTTCAAAAAGGTTCTTTCATTTCGACAGAATTAATATCATTTTTTTTTATTCAAACATTTGTCTCATAAGACCAGTAATATTTAAAACATAAAAAAAAACGACAGCTGACATGCATTTCTTGGCAGGTATGCCTATACTCACCACGCTGGACAGGCGATGAGAAGAGTACAGAATCTAATACTTTTGTACTGCTAACGACGTATAGATGTGACGTACTATGTCAGTCATTTTAGTTCTACTGCGGATGCTTTCATTACAGATTATATGTAAACACAAAGCACCCAAAAGCACGGATAAAATATGCCCATAAAAAAAACTTATGTAGTGAAATTTTCAAATGATTATGAAATTTAAAGTTATGGTTACGTGTATTCCTTTCCATGCGGATATGCGTAGCCTAGATGAAGTCCCTAATATATATATATATATATATATATATATATATATATATATATATATATATATATACTAGCTGGCCAGGCAGACGTTGTTCTGCCCTCTCCGATGACCCTGCGTCCTATAAAAATCTTAATAAAAAATATTGAAGGCACTTATAGAGATAAAAACTATCCCATCTCTCAAGTTGGACCAAAATGCACACAGTGTGCTAAATTTCATTGAAATCAGTTTAGTAGTTTAGGAGTCCATCGCGGACATTTACGGTCAATTGAAGTTAGCATAAATTATTGTCCTCTGTCAGACGTGATGAGGTTTTCTAGGGTTCATCTTACCCATACTATACGAAGAGCGTCAAATTGATGCCTATTTCACAACAAGAGAGTGCGAAGTAAGCTTGTTAAATTTATTCTTAAATTAATATTGACACAATTCTGTTTCAAAGTATTAAGAGCTAAGGTGATAAAAAATATTTCTAAACATTATTTTATTTCAAAACATTGTAAACATTATTTTTCTTAGCTGTCATAAGCCAGTACTATACCAGCGTCACTTCAGGGCAGAATACTAACGCACCTGATGGTAATCAATGAATTTTTCGTAGTCACCAAGCTTTTCAGATGGATAAACAATCCCAATATCAGACATATCATAACTTTGATATACATATTATATTTGGTACATCAAATGAGAAAACAGTACAATCATAAATTAGTTAATCTTTCGTTTTTAAAATTTTCCATATTATTTTCTTCTTACGACACCCACAGGACAACGATGTACAAGCTTATAATACAATAAATAGGTTTGTGGCTATTATTTGGATATAAAAAGTAAAATTCCCCAATTATAAGTAAAGCAAGGAAACAGCAGTCATATTTAAAAATAATAGTACTTCATATTTACCACTTCCACAACTATCAAATTTATAAATAACTACTCTATGATCTATATTTAGTTTGCATGAATGATGAAACATCTGTGTCTGAATTAGATAAACATATTCTGTGTTTCCTTATTTTATGTTAACAAATAACACAAATAATAGAATCAGGCATTACTTTTCGGAAATCCATTATATTAAAGTTCAAAAAAAGCAATCTCTTCCAGACAACCTTAAGAATAGGAAAAAATTGTACTGTTGGACCGTGGGAGGTGGTGTATATTATAGTAAACTTACATACGAATACCTAAATAAACTAAACCGATACATAATTACCAAAATATTAAATGCATTAACAAATACATACATAAGATATAATAAGCAAATGTTCTTAAAAAAAACCTCAATAAATACAGACAGGATACAAGAAATAAATGTCGCAAATGATAACCAGTGATTATTGCATTGTTAAGTAGTGATTTTTGACGTCAGTCTTAAACTTTTCTAGTGTTTTCGCACGATCAATTTGCGGAGAAAGATCATTCCATAAGCACATGGCCTTAACTGTGAAGGAATTCTTAAAGTATTAAGTTCGATAAGAATGTGGCGCGAGTATAAGTTCTCCGGCTGACCGCAGAACTCTATGCGGTCTGTCATGACGAAGAAACTTACAGTTTTCCTTCAGATAGCTAGGAGTCATTGGATTGATTGATTTAATGTCTTCAATGGAGAAAAGTGTCAGCAGTGGAAATGGCATTACTTTTACGAAGTTAAATTTCGTGCAAAAATTAAGAATCTGCTTTGAGATGATGTCGACGCAGACTGCAGCTGTAAATTTTCTCACGCGAATTTTTGATAAGAGAAGAATATTAATCCGGTTTTCAATTGCAAATTTGTTTATTAAGATCTGTTCTATTTTACACAACTTATCTTTTTTACTTTTCAAAATTGGCGTAATGTATATAGTAGCGTTTGATACGGTAGTGGTGATGCTCAAAACATCACGAGCATCCAATTTGGGGATTTTACGTCTACTGCACTCAAGTTATTACAGTCCAATCGCTAACTGAATTAAGATAAAATTATTCGTAAACTTTATATGTGTTTCTTTATTACCTACAGTTTCAAATTTTAAAGCTATTATAAGTTATGTATTTTAAAGTAAAAAGTTATTTAGTTCATGATTTAAGCTTTTTGTCTCATTTTATTTGAAAGTAGTTGTTAAAAATAAATTTATTACGAGTACCAAGATATTATACTTAATTTCTGATAGTTATTAGATACTTTGTAAAATGGCATGTATCATTGAAACCGTAATGTAGTACTTAACTGCGTAATAAATACAGGCTGTTAGGCAATCCATCTTTGTTCTTTAGAGTGACAACGCACCTTTACCATTTGTTGCGCATTGATGGCTGGTGTCTAAAGATATAAAAGTTTAATATTTGCCATCAAAAGTGCATTACGAACTCGTTTTTTACGAACCCATTTTGTATAATTACAATAATTATTTTATTTAAAACTTCACTATACAAACTTACACCTATCTAAATAAAACAAATAAGAAATTTTAAGAGTATATTTATTAAAATTTTCAATACAATACGATATTATATTATTTCAAAATACAACTAAATCTCTCAATATATGTGTTGACGCTATAATCAATTAAACTACTTGTTACTATAGTTTCGTCTTTATTAACCAATATAAGTCCACTGCTGGATATTGCTGTAAGAAGGATTTACCATAATCGTGTAATACCAAATCTTGGCATACGGATTGAAAGCCACCAGACAACTTGTACTTTTAACGCTCCACCCCGTTGCCTTTCTTTAATTTTAATGTCTGTTACGACAGACTTGAAATGATTATAAAATGTAAAAAAGCGAAACGGAGGATATGAGACCATTGGGATGATGGATTCCGCCATCGACATCGATTATAAATTATTATTTCAGAGCAGCAGCTTTTTCTTCATTCTCCTGTTGTAGCTCTTCAAGCCGTTGGAGTACTTTTTGGCGACGTCTTTCTAAAGGTGTTTTGGACCACCACATTTCAGCAGCAACGTCCTAAATCAAAATTAAGAAATATTGAAAACTGTATGTTATTCTCCATTTTTCTTTCTATAAAATTTATGAGAGAGTCACCCGCCCATGTTTGAAGAACCATTTCAAAATATACAATTTTATTGTATTTTATTATTCCGCCACTAGACAACATGAAATTTTTAAGCTCATTCATTCATTGATTCGATCTATTCATTACAGCCTACAAAAAATCGGCCAAGTGCGAGTCGGACTCGCCCATGAATGGTTCCGTAGCAGCAAGTAACATAATTTACGATTAGTGACGTATTAAAAAAAACTACTTACTAGATCTCGTTCAAACCAATTTTTGGTGGAAGTTTACATGGTAATGTATAGCATATATTTTTTTAGTTTTATCATTCTCTTATTTTAGAAGTTACATGGGGGGGGGGGGGGGGACACACATTTTACCACATTGGAAGTGTCTCTCGCGCAAACTATTTAGTTTAGAAAAAAATGATATAAGAAACCTTAATATCAATTTTAACGACCTATCCACAGATACCCCACTCGTATGGGTTTGATGAAAAAAATTTTTTTGAGTTTCAGTTCTAAGTATGAAGCCCCAAAATTTATTGTTTTTATTTTTCTCTTTTTGTGTGATAATCTCAATGCGGTTCACAGAATACATCTATTTTACCAAGTTTCATCAGCATAGTTCTTTTGGTTTCGGAAAAAAATGGCTGTGACATACGGACGGACAGATGGACGGACAGACATGACGAATCTATAAGGGTTCCATTTTTTGCCATTTGGCTACGGATCCCTAAAAATAACACACAACACAAAGACCTATAAAAAGTAATAGAGGAAAAATTGCCAATGATGCCACGCTTGGCAGGTGAGTTGAAAACTACTTTTTTACCTCGTTTCCAGTAAAAAAGGTCACTATATGAAAAAGCTGCACTGTTTTTTTTTTTACGATAATATTGTGTGAGAGCATGTTCCTTCCTCGACTGTGCCGACCCATTCATGTAGTAAGTGTACTCATTGAGAATAATGCATTTATCTTAGTCCTCAGGGACAACTACACATATAATTGTGGGCTTCTTATCGAGGCTAAGTATCGTATATGGACCACAGCTTCACTTACCATAACCTATTTTACAAATTGAATAAAACTGTTTTTTACGGATTTTATCGCGTTTATTTCCCCCCCCCCCCCCCCGTGACCATGGGTTGCTGAAAAACACTCGAAACGTCGGGAATAAAAATAATAAAATAAACGCGATAAAATCCGTAAAAAACAGTTTTATTCAATGTGTAGTGTTCGCGTAAATATAAGAAATCACTATTTTACAAAATAAATATTTCTACCCAGCCGTAGAACACATCTACTTACGTGTTCTGCATACACTGGATCTCGGAAACTAAGCTGAACCGCAATTTCTTGAGCCGTGAGAGCGCGAATTCTCAACTGCAGGCGTCTCTTGGTAGTAAGAACATCGTCCAACACTGATAGTAAAGAACCTGTGTAAAGGCATCGTACAATTTAATATCCGTTATAAATCAGTATGATGTTAATTCTTAGCATGTAAATACTGTGAAAGACAATCCTCTACCCCATGTAATCCCGTGAGTGTGGTGAGAACGACAGAGGGAAATGACCGGTAAAAATACTGCGGTTGTTAAACCACATGCCAAGAATGGCAACTATGGTATCGCACTTATTAGACAATTTTCGGAGGAAGCACCACGGAGCAGAAAATTCAGCAATGAAAGTAATAATTGCTTACTCTATATGGCAACAAGTAGTTACAGTCTCAATACGCCCCGCCGAGCATAAGCCTGTCATTCTTCAATTCATGTTAGCAGACTTCACGTGTATCCTCACAAGATTTTATTTTTTAGGTATTCTGTCGATGAATTTATTCATCACCTAGCACATACTACATCAGCACTCAAAATTGAAATTAACAATTTCTGTGACGCTGGTGGTTGTTAGCGTACTTTGAAATGAATGCGAATGAAAGCGAGCGCTTAATCTCTGAGCAACTGTTCTCATTCTGGGATGATCATTTTGTTTTCATTCGATTTCCTATTTTCTTTGTTTTCTAAGAACCGTTTTTCAATTATCGATTATTTCTTGCAGAGTAAGTTTTGTTAATAGTGCCCAGATACATAAATGGTTTTATTTTCTTTTTCTTTTGCTGTTGCTTATTCAAAATGTGTCAAATCATAAAAATACAAGTCGATTATATTGCAATAATAAAGATAAATAACATTTGTAATATAATAAAAAAATGGTTAAAATTTTTTTAAGTTGATGAAGGTGTTCTTGTAATAATTGGAAAATTTCTAAGTTGATGAACGTGTTTCTTGTAATGTTCCCTTATATTGGGACGTTGCCGGAGACACATACCCAAGGTTGTACATATATATGGGGTGGTCGGCTAATCGACTGCTAGTACTAAGGTTGCCAATGACTAGTTCTATATTAAGAACTTATCATAGCAAGGTCTAATGAACCAAAGCATTAATATAGAAGGTCTCTATGATGCATAAGCATTATGATAGCAGAGTTATGACTTGAAGTCCCATATGAATAAGACATACAATAGCATACTATTATATGACCATAGTCTATGAAATATAGCAAATATGTGGAAGGTCTCAAATATGTAAAAGCAATGATGCAAGGAATGGGACTTGAAAATGATTATTATAGCGGCGTGTAGGTTTGCTTCGCAGCCTCCGAGACCGAGGTAAACTTGGACTCGCTAACCAATGTGTCCGAGACATATCATCTTAGTGCCGGTGGTAAAAGGGTTTGTTGTAGCAATACGACTTGCCCGTGGACATCGCACACCCCTACCGTTTTTCTGCGGCGTCTTAGCGCATAGCGTTATGATACGTCGGCTATCTTTCGGATTGGGATGAGTGTGTTTGGTAGTACTTTTAAGTGCAGCAAGCATATTAAACTCCATGTCTTAGTGCAATAGCGCTATGATACGTGGAGTTTTGGCTACTGACGTCTTAGTGGCGTGTTACTGTGACATGTTAGTTGTATTTTGCGGGTGGTGCTGTCTGCTGGGACTGTATGGGGGACCTTGGGATGGTGTAAGCCTGACGATAGTCGTATTGATGCTTGTTGCATTCTGCAGCATTGCGTCTCTGCGATGGTTGTTTGGCGGGTCGCTATTCTCAATGGCACTCTCTGCGTATTGGTTTGATTCACAACCCAAGTAGCTTTGCCCAAGTCGGGTCCCTTCATAGCGGGGCTGCAGACTGTCTGCCCTCCATTATGTTTTATATAACAACCTAATAATATATCTCTATAAAGTTCCAACCTTTGAAAGATTGAAGGCAACTTGTTGGTGGGTGAGACAAGCATGATCGAAAAATGCATATACTCAACGTCAGTGACACAAACCCTTTCTGATGGCGAATTATTACTAATATCTTATAACTGCCTATTGGCTATATCTGCCATTGTTTTGGTTGGTGAAGCAAATGTGTCGACCTCATGCGGGTGGTAGCTGGAGGGAGAATCTGAGGAGGCTCTCAAGGCTGCGGCCGATAGCCGCGCAACGTGGGACCCCATTCCCTTGAGGTGAGCGGTAGACTCATGACACGCTCTGCGGCCGAATGGCCGTGCTGACCATGCAATTAGTGTTGATGCCTTACACTTACATCACGTATGCAGGAACGGCGGTCTGGCAGGTGGTGACGCTCACGGAGGGCTTTTTATGACCAGTGTGACAGTGACGTACATTCACTGTGGCTGGATTTGATCGTATTCTGTATGGCGTTTACTCGCATTAACATGCGCGACTTCGGTCGATGTTTGTGCTTACGCACTAAGCCAAGTCCTCTTTTACTGGTTCGCCACTTATTTTACTGTGCACTACGGTCCAGTTCCCAAATTAGCGTACATTTCGCGGAGAGCGCATTTATATTGTTGGCGCTCACCGTGCGCGGCGTGTGCGGAGCCGTGTACCTCCTCCACATTTTTTTTAAATGTGGGAGAGCGAAGCCCTTGTATCTGGTATTTGATATAAATATTGTGAGCCTTTTTCTAGCGGGATGGTATTAATTAATAAGGAATTGACTGTTGTGAACCTGATACAAGTGGAATAGGGACAATTTATTGTTCTCAACTGTTTGAGCTCTGTCTTCGTTAACGGGGTTCTTTAGCTTATAAGACGCTACTAACAGCTTTCGATTGCTCTCGTGAATATTCATTCTTCCAAGATACACCTAAAAGAACTAAGTTACTATACAATCACAACGTAAATAAACCTAGCAAGCTAACAGCATAGCAAAGTGGCGAAGCAATCAGCTTTGTAGCGGCTTCTAACGGTTGCTGTTGAGCCATCAGTTTCAAAATAAAAGGTACAGATGTCTGGATGATCAGTAATCGATTGCTGAAAACAGAATTTGAAAATTCGAAACCGTTCTTGAGATAATCATCGTGGGACAGACGGACAGACGGACAGACATTGTGAAATCAATAAGTTTCTTCGCAAGCTTTGCCACTTAATAAGGGTCCCAACTAAGACGATCACGACATAAATTTATTAAACGGCCTATATTTAAACCTTTAGAAAGATGAAAATATACTGGTCACGTAAATTAGATATATTTATATGCCTTATAGATATAGATTCTAAACAAATACAAGTATTAGTATATAGAGATGGAAGAGAAGAGGGGGGGGGGGGGTCGTTACAGTATCATTCCGTGGGTTTCGTAAATGTAGCTATGGGATAAGCCAGATACACCATATACCCTTATAGCTTCCGATAGATGGCGGTAAAACTTGTTAATACCAGACGCAAAATACGCAGATCCACAACGAAATTAACTAACCGAAACGTCTAGTGCGGTTTTCAATTCACCTGCCACGCGTAACTATTTATGGGCTGATGATGACAATGAAATATTAGTAATATGTAAACATACATCCAGTTACGGAACAATTATTTGCAAACAAGATTTAAAAAGGAAATTTCAGTGTATACATTTCATAAACGCCAGATATAAAATATTTAACTCAAAAAGCAAGCAGCGTCAAACGCGCAAGACGTCTGGCGTTGCGAAAGCTAGCCAGCCCTGCCAGCAGCATTAATCATAGCCCTGTGGTATTTACTGGAGTCATCTATTACTATAAGCATTTACTGCCTCTTTGGTCTAGTAGTTGTAAGCACGATTTCTGATCGTATATTTTCGGGTTCGAATTCCAGTTTGTGCTATACTCGTGCCTCGGAAATCACGTAAAGCAGTTCCTGCGCCTGATCTCTTTTCGTTATCTTCGGATTGCCGTCCCATCGAACATCGCATACAGAGGTTAAGGGAATAGAAAGCGCACCTGTACTTGCGCTGACACTCGTGCTGATCCTACCTTAAGCCTATGGCTTGTCTTCGATTAGACTTGCCGCTGAGAGAGAAATTCTTTTTTCTGGCGATGGTCTGGCACTTAACACGGGGAAAAACGTAATTATCCACAGTTGGGCATGTGACTTCCAACTCTGGGATGAATTGGCGTGTTCACAATACGCGGGAAATATATTGGTATTTGTTTACATCTGAATAATTATATGAGATATTTAAAATACCACCTTCCGGAAGCCACGAGATCTTCTCATTTCCCATAATTTTCGTTAACTTCAACCGTATCTTACCTTAAGTTTAATGCGTTGAGAAGAAACAGAAAAGTTAAATATAACAGCATAAGAAAAAAAAACATAAGTACTGTAAATAAATCTATTTCAATATACCTATTGTATACGAATCCGAAACCCTTGATAAGCAAGAAACATCCAACCTCTGAGACAAAGCACCAGCTTTATGAAGTTTTGTTCTCCACATAAGTGAAATACTTCCGTAATCGACTCTTGGAATTTGAATAACTTTAGAATAACATTGGAAGAGCAGTTTCTGTTCGGCTTCCCAACGAATTCGCGACGTTCCTATAAATAGAACTCGATCTTCTGGATATTCATTTCATTTATTTCATTCATTTCATTCATTTCAATTATTTCATTTATTTCATTCATTTTACTCATTTCATTCAATTCATTCATTTCAATCATTTCACTCAATTCAATCATTTCAATCATTTCAACCATTTTATTCATTTCGTTCGTTCCATTCATTTCATTCGTTCCATTCATTTTATTCGTTTCATTCATTTTATTCGTTTCATTCATTTAATTCGTTTCATTCATTTCATTCATTCATACCTCATATCTTACCGTGGGTGTCGGAAGAGGCGACAGAGGGAAACTGAGGCTGAGGATGGGCAGCAGCATCTTTCTGATAACAGCAAAATAACAATAAAAAACTGCGGTTGCCAACTCGATCGCCAAGCGTGGCAACTATGGCAACATACCCCCTCTGATAGTAACGAAGAGACGGCCCCGAGTCCCCGGCGACCCCGCTATTCCTGGCTACGGTGGCGACCATGGTTACGGCGGGGCAGGGGATGCTAAGAATCTCTGGTGGTGGTTCGGTTGCCACCAACGACGACTCGACGTGGCAACTTATAATGCACGCACCCTGACGATTGCCGAGAAGATCCTGGAGCTGGAAGAAGAGAAAGACAAGTTGCGCTGGAATATCATAGGATTATCCGAGGTCCGAAGAGAAGGGGAGGACATGGTAATCCTCGAATCCGGCAACTTGTTCTTTCACGGGGAGGGCGACCATCTCTACCAAGTAGGCGTCGGATTAATCGTCCACAAGTCTCTCATTAACAACGTTGTAAAGATTGGGAGTGTCTCGACGAGGGTTGCGCACCTTATACTCAGAATCACCAAACGGTATTCGCTGAAGGTCATGCAGGTTTACGCACCAAACTCGGCACACCCCAATGAGGAAGTAAAGGAAATGTATGAGGGTATCCTAGAGCCATGCATTCCTCCAAAACCCACAATACGGTGTTAATTGCCTTACATAGAGGGGTGGCCACAGGAAAATAAACTAAGACATAATTTAAATTTAATGATGCATAACTTGACATGTAACAATAACTTAAATTTGACATTTAATTGTAAGAATAATAATGATAAATTTCATTTGATTGACATTAATAATTTAATAAAAAGTTTTTGACAAGAGATAGGTATTACCTATCAAAGTGTATTTTAAGACTGGTAGCAAATACGCTATTTTATTATTTATACTTTAACTCAGCCAATGATTTGGCTACCTTGACACCTGCTTTTTTTGAGCAACAAAATAATTTTACATTTGATTTGGAACCAGTTCCTAATAATTTAAATTAGATAATAAGACAATAGAGGTAATCTCTAGCAAAGATAATTTAAATAGATTAGAATGCAACTTACCAATACATAATTATGTAATTTCACAAATTAACAATAATAAAAACTGTATCAACCTGGTGCATCAAAATATACAAGGTATGTTAGGCAAAGAATTAGAAATTGAATTATTTTTAAATAGTAACAGTATACATATTTTATGTATTACAGAACATTGGTTGAAAGATTACAACTCCATATTTAATTTCAGTAATCACCAGGTGGCCAGTTCGTTCAATAAAGATACTAAATAACGTGGTGGCTCCATAATATTAGCTAATAAATCCTTATCATGTAAAGAACGTAAAGACATTGTGAGCCTCTCTGTTGAGCGTACTGTAGAAATGGCATGTGTTGAGCTTGAGCACCTTATTGTTGTCAGTGTTTACAGACCCCCATGTTCAAGTTATGATACTTTTGAAAAAAATATGGAAGAAGTCTTAGTTAAGCTTAATAAACAGAATAAATCTCTTGTAGTGTGTGGAGACTTTAATATCAATCTCCTAGAAAATTCTTCCATGATTATTAAATTTTGTTCTTTGTTCAAATCCTATAATCTTAATAATTTATTCTTTGAACTAGCAACTTGTATTGATAATATTTTTTTAGGTGTTGTACCAATCAACAAATCAATAATTCAAAAACTTAGTTCAGATCACTGTGGACAACTGGTATCGTTACCTTATTTGCACAAAAACAGGTAATTGAGAAAATTGTGTTTGTTCCTATTAATGCAAAACGCCTGGAGAGATTTAGAAGTAATATGGTAAAAAAACCCTCCATCCCTTCCTTATAAGAACAATGCAGACTATTTATATAGAGAATTATTTACCCTTATAAACAAAGAATTTAATAAAACATTCACTTCCAAAACGTTCTCCAGAAACAGTCGCAAGGCATTTAATGAGTGGGCGACAGTAGGAATTCATAAAAGCAGACGGAGGTTATATGACCTTTACCATGAAAGATCGTATAATCTTTCCGATGCTTTTAAAAAATACGTATAAAATTATTCTAAAGTGTTTAAAAGAGTTTGCTCTACAGCCAAATCATTACATATTAGTAACAAAATTAAGACGGCTAAGAATAAAATTAAAATGACGTGGAGTATAATTAACAGCGAAACCGGTAAAGAGAAACCTTGTAACTCAAACTATCAATTAAAAATTAATAATGAATTGACTAAATCAAATCAAGAAGTTGCAGTGGTGTTTGAAAAATATTCCACTGATGTTCCTATCTTGACAACAGAGTCATTGAATACTTCTCCAACTGTCGCCGAGTCATTACTTAAACAGAATGTTAATACCTGTTTAAAAGAATTTAGATTTGAAAAAGTTTTACCACATAATATTGTAAAATACTTCAAAACCATTGATGTAAAGAAAACCGCGGATTTGTGGGGGATTTCCGTTACAGTGATTGCGTCCATAATAGATTTAATTGCACCTCATCTTGCTATTATTTTTAATACTTGTATCGATTCTGGTGTGTTTCCTGATTTAATGAATTATAGTAAAGTAATACCTTTATTTAAGTCTGGTAGTACATTGGACCCCGTTAATTATAGACCTATTTCTGTATTACCAACTCTCCGTAACATTTTTTATAAAATAATTTTTGATCAATTGTTAACTTTTTTAATACAAATAAATTATTTCATAAAAATCAATTTGGTTTTACAAGGGGTCGCTCGACATCTGACGCCGGTGTTGAGCTTATGAAATATATTTTTAATGCCTGGGAGAATTCACAAGATGCCTTAGGTATTTTCTGTGACCTTTCCAAGGCTTTCGATTGTGTTCATCATGATACATTAATCAGAAAACTACAACATTACGGTGTAATAAATTTGGCGCTTAGACTTATTACTTCATATTTAAGTAACAGAACTCAAAAAGTCATCATCAATGGTAAATGTTCCTCCGGATCGGTAATATCAATGGGCGTTCCTCAGGGCTCGATTCTTGGCCCATTTCTGTTCTTAGTCTATGTTAATAACTTACCTTATCTTGTAGGGGACAATCACGATATATTATTATTTGCTGACGATACCTCCTTAATTTTCAAACTGAAAAGGCAGTCAATTAAATATGACGATGTAAATAATGCTCTATCGAAACTAGTACATTGGTTTTACGCCAATAACTTGCTCTTAAACGGCAATAAGACAAAATGTATTAAATTTACAATACCTAACGTAAAACATTCGAAAACCAATGTGCTCTTAAATGGGGAGGAGTTGAGTCTTGTGGATACCACTGTTTTTCATGGTATTACTACTGACGCGAAACTTCAATGGGGCCCCCATATATCTAAATTAGCAAGCAGACTTAGTTCTGCAGCGTATGCTGTAAGAAAGATTAGAAGTCTCACAGATGTT
Organism: Parnassius glacialis; assembly: GCA_033319125.1. Classification (NCBI taxonomy): domain Eukaryota; kingdom Metazoa; phylum Arthropoda; class Insecta; order Lepidoptera; family Papilionidae; genus Parnassius; species Parnassius glacialis. The sequence goes on along the minus strand of JAVANC010000012.1, from coordinate 7,128,517 downwards.
GAAACAGCTAGGTTAGTGTATTTTAGTTACTTTCATAGCGTAATGTCTTATGGAATCTTGCTATGGGGTAATGCGACTGATATTGAAGCTATATTTGTTTTGCAAAAGAGAGCCGTACGGGCGATTTATAATCTAAATTGTAAAGAGTCCCTCAGAGAAAAATTTAAAGAAATAAACATATTAACTTTGGCATCGCAATATATTTATGAAAATGTAATGTTTGTACATAAAAACATTAATAGCTTTAATAAGAATAAGGATATTCATACCTTAAACACTAGGAACAAACATAAGCTTGTAATGCCAGTTACTAGACTCCACAGAAATAGTAATTCATTTATGGGGCAATGTATACGCTTTTACAATAAAATCCCAGAACATGTTCAAAGTTTGTCAATTAACAAGATTAAAAGTTTTATTAAAGAAAAACTGTACAAAAAGGGTTATTATAATATCAAGGACTAGATGAATGAAAATAACCCCTGGGAATAAGGTGATCGCCACCATGATGGTTCTATGAAAATTCATTTAAAATTGTATATAAAAGATTATTGTTAAGTGAAATTATGTTTAAAAAAAAAGTCCCGCTGGGTTTCTTGCTGGTTCTTCCCAGGACAGAGGTATTTTCCGAACCAGTGGTAAATAAAATAATGACTTTCAATATGTAGGTATTATGTAATAATCCATATTGAATAAAAATCATTCTATTTTATTCTATTCTAATGGGAGACTTCAACGCAAAACTAGGCACAAGAGAGAACGGTGAACTGATAGTAGGGAAATTGGGAATAAGGCCACGGAACTAAAGGGGCCAGCAGTTGGCTGACTTCATGGAGAAAGAAGGACTATTTGTTCTTCATGTGTTGTGACTTCATGGAGAAAGAAGAATGTTTTAGTATATTTTCTCCGATATGCAGGTCTCACGATGTTTTTCTTTACCGCCAAGCTTGTGTTAAATCCACTTATAAATAATTATTTTAAATCAAAGTTACCTAACCCACAATTGCTTACAAATAGCAAGTTATGGGAACAGGCTTAAAAAACACTTAAAAAATACAATAATGTTTATTTTTATTTTAACAAGTTCACTGTCCGGTTTCCAGACACAATAGTAAGACAATAGCAATGACCTATATGTAGTGCACAGGACAGCGAAAGGGTTAAGGAGCCAGTCAGATAAATCCGAAAAAGCCGTTCGAGCCAAACTATTCGTGCTACAACCATAATATAGCTGCATCGTGGCACTACCACGTATAATCCATCTATTTTATATAATGAATATAATGTCTTAAAGTAGCCATTTTTTTTTGGAACAATATGTCTTACGATAGTAAAAAATCAAATATAAGACGCAACAGATTTCAACTGCTATTTTCCATTTACGGTTAAATGAAGTTAGCATAAATTATTGTCCTCTGTCAGACGTGATGAGGTTTTCTAGGGTTCATCTTACCCATACTATACGAAGAGCGTCAAATTGATGCCTATTTCACAACAAGAGAGTGCGAAGTAAGCTTGTTAAATTTATGCTTAAATTAATATTGACACAATTTTGTTTCAAAAGTATTAAGAGTACTAAGGTGATAAAAAATATTTCTAAAGATTATTTTATTTCAAAACATTGTAAACATTATTTTTCTTAGCTGTCATAAGCCAGTACTATACCAGCGTCACTTCAGGGCAGAATACTAACGCACCTGAGGGTAATCAATGAATTTTTCGTAGTCACCAAGCTTTTCAGATGGATAAACAATCCCAATACCAGACATATCATAGGTTTGATATACATAATATATTTGGTACATCAAATGAGAAAACAGTAGAATCATAAATAAGTTAATCTTTCGCAGTTGTTCATTTATTGGTTTTTTAATTTTTCCATATTATTTTCTTCTTACGACACCCACAGGACAACGATGTACAAGCTTATAATACAATAAATAGGTTTATGGCTATTATTTGGATATAAAAAGTAAAATTCCCCAATTATAAGTAAAGTAAGGAAACAGCAGTCATATTTAAAAATAATAGTACTTCATATTTACCACTTCCACAACTATCAAATTTATAAATAACTACTCTATGATCTGAAAATCTTAATAAAAAATATTGAAGGCACTTATAGAGATAAAAACTATCCCATCTCTCAAGTTGGACCAAAATGCACACAGTGTGCTAAATTTCATTGAAATCAGTTCAGTAGTTTAGGAGTCCATCGCGGACATTTACGGTCAATTGAAGTTAGCATAAATTATTGTCCTCTGTCAGACGTGATGAGGTTTTCTAGGGTTCATCTTACCCATACTATACGAAGAGCGTCAAATTGATGCCTATTTCACAACAAGAGAGTGCGAAGTAAGCTTGTTAAATTTATTCTTAAATTAATATTGACACAATTCTGTTTCAAAGTATTAAGAGCTAAGGTGATAAAAAATATTTCTAAACATTATTTTATTTCAAAACATTGTAAACATTATTTTTCTTAGCTGTCATAAGCCAGTACTATACCAGCGTCACTTCAGGGCAGAATACTAACGCACCTGATGGTAATCAATGAATTTTTCGTAGTCACCAAGCTTTTCAGATGGATAAACAATCCCAATATCAGACATATCATAACTTTGATATACATATTATATTTGGTACATCAAATGAGAAAACAGTACAATCATAAATTAGTTAATCTTTCGTTTTTAAAATTTTCCATATTATTTTCTTCTTACGACACCCACAGGACAACGATGTACAAGCTTATAATACAATAAATAGGTTTATGGCTATTATTTGGATATAAAAAGTAAATTCCCCAATTATAAGTAAAGCAAGGAAACAGCAGTCATATTTAAAAATAATAGTACTTCATATTTACCACTTCCACAACTATCAAATTTATAAATAACTACTCTATGATCTATATTTAGTTTGCATGAATGATGAAACATCTGTGTCTGAATTAGATAAACATATTCTGTGTTTCCTTATTTTATGTTAACAAATAACACAAATAATAGAATCAGGCATTACTTTTCGGAAATCCATTATATTAAAGTTCAAAAAAAGCAATCTCTTCCAGACAACCTTAAGAATAGGAAAAAATTGTACTGTTGGACCGTGGGAGGTGGTGTATATTATAGTAAACTTACATACGAATACCTAAATAAACTAAACCGATACATAATTACCAAAATATTAAATGCATTAACAAATACATACATAAGATATAATAAGCAAATGTTCTTAAAAAAAACCTCAATAAATACAGACAGGATACAAGAAATAAATGTCGCAAATGATAACCAGTGAATATTGCATTGTTAAGTAGTGATTTTTGACGTCAGTCTTAAACTTTTCTAGTGTTTTCGCACGATCAATTTGCGGAGAAAGATCATTCCATAAGCACATGGCCTTAACTGTGAAGGAATTCTTAAAGTATTAAGTTCGATAAGAATGTGGCGCGAGTATAAGTTCTCCGGCTGACCGCAGAACTCTATGCGGTCTGTCATGACGAAGAAACTTACAGTTTTCCTTCAGATAGCTAGGAGTCATTGGATTGATTGATTTAATGTCTTCAATGGAGAAAAGTGTCAGCAGTGGAAATGGCATTACTTTTACGAAGTTAAATTTCGTGCAAAAATTAAGAATCTGCTTTGAGATGATGTCGACGCAGACTGCAGCTGTAAATTTTCTCACGCGAATTTTTGATAAGAGAGGAATATTAATCCGGTTTTCAATTGCAAATTTGTTTATTAAGATCTGTTCTATTTTACACAACTAATCTTTTTTACTTTTCAAAATTGGCGTAATGTATATAGTAGCGTTTGATACGGTAGTGGTGATGCTCAAAACATCACGAGCATCCAATTTGGGGATTTTACGTCTACGGCACTCAAGTTATTACAGTCCAATCGCTAACTGAATTAAGATAAAATTATTCGTAAACTTTATATGTGTTTCTTTATTACCTACAGTTTCAAATTTTAAAGCTATTATAAGTTATGTATTTTAAAGTAAAAAGTTATTTAGTTCATGATTTAAGCTTTTTGTCTCATTTTATTTGAAAGTAGTTGTTAAAAATAAATTTATTACGAGTACCAAGATATTATACTTAATTTCTGATAGTTATTAGATACTTTGTAAAATGGCATGTATCATTGAAACCGTAATGTAGTACTTAACTGCGTAATAAATACAGGCTGTTAGGCAATCCATCTTTGTTCTTTAGAGTGACAACGCACCTTTACCATTTGTTGCGCATTGATGGCTGATGTCTAAAGATATAAAAGTTTAATATTTGCCATCAAAAGTGCATTACGAACTCGTTTTTTACGAACCCATTTTGTATAATTACAATAATTATTTTATTTAAATCTTCACTATACAAACTTACACCTATCTAAATAAAACAAATAAGAAATTTTAAGAGTATATTTATTAAAATTTTCAATACAATACGATATTATATTATTTCAAAATACAACTAAATCTCTCAATATATGTGTTGACGCTATAATCAATTAAACTACTTGTTACTATAGTTTCGTCTTTATTAACCAATATAAGTCCACTGCTGGATATTGCTGTAAGAAGGATTTACCATAATCGTGTAATACCAAATCTTGGCATACGGATTGAAAGCCACCAGACAACTTGTACTTTTAACGCTCCACCCCGTTGCCTTTCTTTAATTTTAATGTCTGTTACGACAGACTTGAAATGATTATAAAATGTAAAAAAGCGAAACGGAGGATATGAGACCATTGGGATGATGGATTCCGCCATCGACATCGATTATAAATTATTATTTCAGAGCAGCAGCTTTTTCTTCATTCTCCTGTTGTAGCTCTTCAAGCCGTTGGAGTACTTTTTGGCGACGTCTTTCTAAAGGTGTTTTGGACCACCACATTTCAGCAGCAACGTCCTAAATCAAAATTAAGAAATATTGAAAACTGTATGTTATTCTCCATTTTTCTTTCTATAAAATTTATGAGAGAGTCACCCGCCCATGTTTGAAGAACCATTTCAAAATATACAATTTTATTGTATTTTATTATTCCGCCACTAGACAACATGAAATTTTTAAGCTCATTCATTCATTGATTCGATCTATTCATTACCGCCTACAAAAAATCGGCCAAGTGCGAGTCGGACTCGCCCATGAATGGTTCCGTAGCAGCAAGTAACATAATTTACGATTAGTGACGTATTAAAAAAAACTACTTACTAGATCTCGTTCAAACCAATTTTTGGTGGAAGTTTACATGGTAATGTATAGCATATATTTTTTTAGTTTTATCATTCTCTTATTTTAGAAGTTACATGGGGGGGGGGGGGACACATTTTACCACATTGGAAGTGTCTCTCGCGCAAACTATTTAGTTTAGAAAAAAATGATATAAGAAACCTTAATATCAATTTTAACGACCTATCCACAGATACCCCACTCGTATGGGTTTGATGAAAAAAATTTTTTTGAGTTTCAGTTCTAAGTATGAACCCCCAAAATTTATTGTTTTTATTTTTCTATTTTTGTGTGATAATCTCAATGCGGTTCACAGAATACATCTATTTTACCAAGTTTCATCAGCATAGTTCTTTTGGTTTCGGAAAAAAGTGGCTGTGACATACGGACGGACAGATGGACGGACAGACATGACGAATCTATAAGGGTTCCATTTTTTGCCATTTGGCTACGGATCCCTAAAAATAACACACAACACAAAGACCTATAAAAAGTAATAGAGGAAAAATTGCCAATGATGCCACGCTTGGCAGGTGAGTTGAAAACTACTTTTTTACCTCGTTTCCAGTAAAAAAGGTCACTATATGAAAAAGCTGCACTGTTTTTTTTTACGATAATATTGTGTGAGAGCATGATCCTTCCTCGACTGTGCCGACCCATTCATGTAGTAAGTGTACTCATTGAGAATAATGCATTTATCTTAGTCCTCAGGGACAACTACACATATAATTGTGGGCTTCTTATCGAGGCTAAGTATCGTATATGGACCACAGCTTCACTTACCATAACCTATTTTACAAATTGAATAAAACTGTTTTTTTACGGATTTTATCGCGTTTATTTCCTCCCCCCCCGTGACCATGGGTTGCTGAAAAACACTCGAAACGTCGGGAATAAAAATAATAAAATAAACGCGATAAAATCCGTAAAAAATAGTTTTATTCAATGTGTAGTGTTCGCGTAAATATAAGAAATCACTATTTTACAAAATAAATATTTCTACCCAGCCGTAGAACACATCTACTTACGTGTTCTGCATACACTGGATCTCGGAAACTAAGCTGAACCGCAATTTCTTGAGCCGTGAGAGCGCGAATTCTCAACTGCAGGCGTCTCTTGGTAGTAAGAACATCGTCCAACACTGATAGTAAAGAACCTGTGTAAAGGCATCGTACAATTTAATATCCGTTATAAATCAGTATGATGTTAATTCTTAGCATGTAAATACTGTGAAAGACAATCCTCTACCCCATGTAATCCCGTGAGTGTGGTGAGAACGACAGAGGGAAATGACCGGTAAAAATACTGCGGTTGTTAAACCACATGCCAAGAATGGCAACTATGGTATCGCGCTTATTAGACAATTTTCGGAGGAAGCACCACGGAGCAGAAAATTCAGCAATGAAAGTAATAATTGCTTACTCTATATGGCAACAAGTAGTTACAGTCTCAATACGCCCCGCCGAGCATAAGCCTGTCATTCTTCAATTCATGTTAGCAGACTTCACGTGTATCCTCACAAGATTTTATTTTTTAGGTATTCTGTCGATGAATTTATTCATCACCTAGCACATACTACATCAGCACTCAAAATTGAAATTAACAATTTCTGTGACGCTGGTGGTTGTTAGCGTACTTTGAAATGAATGCGAATGAAAGCGAGCGCTTAATCTCTGAGCAACTGTTCTCATTCTGGGATGATCATTTTGTTTTCATTCGATTTCCTATTTTCTTTGTTTTCTAAGAACCGTTTTTCAATTATCGATTATTTCTTGCAGAGTAAGTTTTGTTAATAGTGCCCAGATACATAAATGGTTTTATTTTCTTTTTCTTTTGCTGTTGCTTATTCAAAATGTGTCAAATCATAAAAATACAAGTCGATTATATTGCAATAATAAAGATAAATAACATTTGTAATATAATAAAAAAATGGTTAAAATTTTTTTAAGTTGATGAAGGTGTTCTTGTAATAATTGGAAAATTTCTAAGTTGATGAACGTGTTTCTTGTAATGTTCCCTTATATTGGGACGTTGCCGGAGACACATACCCAAGGTTGTACATATATATGGGGTGGTCGGCTAATCGACTGCTAGTACTAAGGTTGCCAATGACTAGTCCTATATTAAGAACTTATCATAGCAAGGTCTAATGAACCAAAGCATTAATATAGAAGGTCTCTATGATGCATAAGCATTATGATAGCAGAGTTATGACTTGAAGTCCCATATGAATAAGACATACAATAGCATACTATTATATGACCATAGTCTATGAAATATAGCAAATATGTGGAAGGTCTCAAATATGTAAAAGCAATGATGCAAGGAATGGGACTTGAAAATGATTATTATAGCGGCGTGTAGGTTTGCTTCGCAGCCTCCGAGACCGAGGTAAACTTGGACTCGCTAACCAATGTGTCCGAGACATATCATCTTAGTGCCGGTGGTAAGCGGGTTTGTTGTAGCAATACGACTTGCCCGTGGACATCGCACACCCCTACCGTTTTTCTGCGGCGTCTTAGCGCATAGCGTTATGATACGTCGGCTATCTTTCGGATTGGGATGAGTGTGTTTGGTAGTACTTTTAAGTGCAGCAAGCATATTAAACTCCATGTCTTAGTGCAATAGCGCTATGATACGTGGAGTTTTGGCTACTGACGTCTTAGTGGCGTGTTACTGTGACATGTTAGTTGTATTTTGCGGGTGGTGCTGTCTGCTGGGACTGTATGGGGGACCTTGGGATGGTGTAAGCCTGACGATAGTCGTATTGATGCTTGTTGCATTCTGCAGCATTGCGTCTCTGCGATGGTTGTTTGGCGGGTCGCTATTCTCAATGGCACTCTCTGCGTATTGGTTTGATTCACAACCCAAGTAGCTTTGCCCAAGTCGGGTCCCTTCATAGCGGGGCTGCAGACTGTCTGCCCTCCATTATGTTTTATATAACAACCTAATAATATATCTCTATAAAGTTCCAACCTTTGAAAGATTGAAGGCAACTTGTTGGTGGGTGAGACAAGCATGATCGAAAAATGCATATACTCAACGTCAGTGACACAAACCCTTTCTGATGGCGAATTATTACTAATATCTTATAACTGCCTATTGGCTATATCTGCAATTGTTTTGGTTGGTGAAGCAAATGTGTCGACCTCATGCGGGTGGTAGCTGGAGGGAGAATCTGAGGAGGCTCTCAAGGCTGCGGCCGATAGCCGCGCAACGTGGGACCCCATTCCCTTGAGGTGAGCGGTAGACTCATGACACGCTCTGCGGCCGAATGGCCGTGCTGACCATGCAATTGGTGTTGATGCCTTACACTTACATCACGTATGCAGGAACGGCGGTCTGGCAGGTGGTGACGCTCACGGAGGGCTTTTTATGACCAGTGTGACAGTGACGTACATTCACTGTGGCTGGATTTGATCGTATTCTGTATGGCGTTTACTCGCATTAACATGCGCGACTTCGGTCGATGTTTGTGCTTACGCACTAAGCCAAGTCCTCTTTTACTGGTTCGCCACTTATTTTACTGTGCACTACGGTCCAGTTCCCAAATTAGCGTACATTTCGCGGAGAGCGCATTTATATTGTTGGCGCTCACCGTGCGCGGCGTGTGCGGAGCCGTGTACCTCCTCCACATTTTTTTTAAATGTGGGAGAGCGAAGCCCTTGTATCTGGTATTTGATATAAATATTGTGAGCCTTTTTCTAGCGGGGTGGTATTAATTAATAAGGAATTGACTGTTGTGAACCTGATACAAGTGGAATAGGGACAATTTATTGTTCTCAACTTTTTGAGCTCTGTCTTCGTTAACGGGGTTCTTTAGCTTATAAGACGCTACTAAAAGCTTTCGATTGCTCTCGTGAATATTCATTCTTCCAAGATACACCTAAAAGAACTAAGTTACTATACAATCACAACGTAAATAAACCTAGCAAGCTAACAGCATAGCAAAGTGGCGAAGCAATCAGCTTTGTAGCGGCTTCTAACGGTTGCTGTTGAGCCATCAGTTTCAAAATAAAAGGTACAGATGTCTGGATGATCAGTAATCGATTGCTGAAAACAGAATTTGAAAATTCGAAACCGTTCTTGAGATAATCATCGTGGGACAGACGGACAGACGGACAGACATTGTGAAATCAATAAGTTTCTTCGCAAGCTTTGCCACTTAATAAGGGTCCCAACTAAGACGATCACGACATAAATTTATTAAACGGCCTATATTTAAACCTTTAGAAAGATGAAAATATACTGGTCACGTAAATTAGATATATTTATATGCCTTATAGATATAGATTCTAAACAAATACAAGTATTAGTATATAGAGATGGAAGAGAAGAGGGGGGGGGGGTCGTTACAGTATCATTCCGTGGGTTTCGTAAATGTAGCTATGGGATAAGCCAGATACACCATATACCCTTATAGCTTCCGATAGATGGCGGTAAAACTTGTTAATACCAGACGCAAAATACGCAGATCCACAACGAAATTAACTAACCGAAACGTCTAGTGCGGTTTTCAATTCACCTGCCACGCGTAACTATTTATGGGCTGATGATGACAATGAAATATTAGTAATATGTAAACATACATCCAGTTACGGAACAATTATTTGCAAACAAGATTTAAAAAGGAAATTTCAGTGTATACATTTCATAAACGCCAGATATAAAATATTTAACTCAAAAAGCAAGCAGCGTCAAACGCGCAAGACGTCTGGCGTTGCGAAAGCTAGCCAGCCCTGCCAGCAGCATTAATCATAGCCCTGTGGTATTTACTGGAGTCATCTATTACTATAAGCATTTACTGCCTCTTTGGTCTAGTAGTTGTAAGCACGATTTCTGATCGTATATTTCCGGGTTCGAATTCCAGTTTGTGCTATACTCGTGCCTCGGAAATCACGTAAAGCAGTTCCTGCGCCTGATCTCTTTTCGTTATCTTCGGATTGCCGTCCCATCGAACATCGCATACAGAGGTTAAGGGAATAGAAAGCGCACCTGTACTTGCGCTGACACTCGTGCTGATCCTACCTTAAGCCTATGGCTTGTCTTCGATTAGACTTGCCGCTGAGAGAGAAATTCTTTTTTCTGGCGATGGTCTGGCACTTAGTTATAAGAGCGATGATAGCATTTTTTTATTCTGAAATATTTAAATGTAATGAATTTTTCTCTAGCAACCGCTTAACTGAATAATAGGTATCCCATCTTAGTCCTCTTAATCAAGAATAAATGTAGATGTCGATGGAATACCATCAGGTAGACAGTGTGCTCATTTCTCGCTTTCATTCTATAGAAGAAGGAAAAACGTAATTATCCACAGTTGGGCATGTGACTTCCAACTCTGGGATGAATTGGCGTGTTCACAATACGCGGGAAATATATTGGTATTTGTTTACATCTGAATAATTATATGAGATATTTAAAATACCACCTTCCGGAAGCCACGAGATCTTCTCATTTCCCATAATTTTCGTTAACTACAACCGTATCTTACCTTAAGTTTAATGCGTTGAGAAGAAACAGAAAAGTTAAATATAACAGCATAAGAAAAAAAAACATAAGTACTGTAAATAAATCTATTTCAATATACCTATTGTATACGAATCCGAAACCCTTGATAAGCAAGAAACATCCAACCTCTGAGACAAAGCACCAGCTTTATGAAGTTTTGTTCTCCACATAAGTGAAATACTTCCGTAATCGACTCTTGGAATTTGAATAACTTTAGAATAACATTGGAAGAGCAGTTTCTGTTCGGCTTCCCAACGAATTCGCGACGTTCCTATAAATAGAACTCGATCTTCTGGATATTCATTTCATTTATTTCATTCATTTCATTCATTTTAATTATTTCATTTATTTCATTCATTTTACTCATTTCATTCAATTCATTCATTTCAATCATTTCACTCAATTCAATCATTTCAATCATTTCAACCATTTTATTCATTTCGTTCGTTCCATTCATTTCATTCGTTCCATTCATTTTATTCGTTTCATTCATTTTATTCGTTTCATTCATTTAATTCGTTTCATTCATTTCATTCATTCATACCTCATATCTTACCGTGGGTGTCGGAAGAGGCGACAGAGGGAAACTGAGGCTGAGGATGGGCAGCAGCATCTTTCTGATAACAGCAAAATAACAATAAAAAACTGCGGTTGCCAACTCGATCGCCAAGCGTGGCAACTATGGCAACATACCCCCTCTGATAGTAACGAAGAGACGGCCCCGAGTCCCCGGCGACCCCGCTATTCCTGGCTACGGTGGCGACCATGGTTACGGCGGGGCAGGGGATGCTAAGAATCTCTGGTGGTGGTTCGGTTGCCACCAACGACGACTCGACGTGGCAACTTATAATGCACGCACCCTGACGATTGCCGAGAAGATCCTGGAGCTGGAAGAAGAGAAAGACAAGTTGCGCTGGAATATCATAGGATTATCCGAGGTCCGAAGAGAAGGGGAGGACATGGTAATCCTCGAATCCGGCAACTTGTTCTTTCACGGGGAGGGCGACCATCTCTACCAAGTAGGCGTCGGATTAATCGTCCACAAGTCTCTCATTAACAACGTTGTAAAGATTGGGAGTGTCTCGACGAGGGTTGCGCACCTTATACTCAGAATCACCAAACGGTATTCGCTGAAGGTCATGCAGGTTTACGCACCAAACTCGGCACACCCCAATGAGGAAGTAAAGGAAATGTATGAGGGTATCCTAGAGCCATGCATTCCTCCAAAACCCACAATACGGTGTTAATTGCCTTACATAGAGGGGTGGCCACAGGAAAATAAACTAAGACATAATTTAAATTTAATGATGCATAACTTGACATGTAACAATAACTTAAATTTGACATTTAATTGTAAGAATAATAATGATAAATTTCATTTGATTGACATTAATAATTTAATAAAAAGTTTTTGACAAGAGATAGGTATTACCTATCAAAGTGTATTTTAAGACTGGTAGCAAATACGCTATTTTATTATTTATACTTTAACTCAGCCAATGATTTGGCTACCTTGACACCTGCTTTTTTTGAGCAACAAAATAATTTTACATTTGATTTGGAACCAGTTCCTAATAATTTAAATTAGATAATAAGACAATAGAGGTAATCTCTAGCAAAGATAATTTAAATAGATTAGAATGCAACTTACCAATACATAATTATGTAATTTCACAAATTAACAATAATAAAAACTGTATCAACCTGGTGCATCAAAATATACAAGGTATGTTAGGCAAAGAATTAGAAATTGAATTATTTTTAAATAGTAACAGTATACATATTTTATGTATTACAGAACATTGGTTGAAAGATTACAACTCCATATTTAATTTCAGTAATCACCAGGTGGCCAGTTCGTTCAATAAAGATACTAAATAACGTGGTGGCTCCATAATATTAGCTAATAAATCCTTATCATGTAAAGAACGTAAAGACATTGTGAGCCTCTCTGTTGAGCGTACTGTAGAAATGGCATGTGTTGAGCTTGAGCACCTTATTGTTGTCAGTGTTTACAGACCCCCATGTTCAAGTTATGATACTTTTGAAAAAAATATGGAAGAAGTCTTAGTTAAGCTTAATAAACAGAATAAATCTCTTGTAGTGTGTGGAGACTTTAATATCAATCTCCTAGAAAATTCTTCCATGATTATTAAATTTTGTTCTTTGTTCAAATCCTATAATCTTAATAATTTATTCTTTGAACTAGCAACTTGTATTGATAATATTTTTTTAGGTGTTGTACCAATCAACAAATCAATAATTCAAAAACTTAGTTCAGATCACTGTGGACAACTGGTATCGTTACCTTATTTGCACAAAAACAGGTAATTGAGAAAATTGTGTTTGTTCCTATTAATGCAAAACGCCTGGAGAGATTTAGAAGTAATATGGTAAAAAAACCCTCCATCCCTTCCTTATAAGAACAATGCAGACTATTTATATAGAGAATTATTTACCCTTATAAACAAAGAATTTAATAAAACATTCACTTCCAAAACGTTCTCCAGAAACAGTCGCAAGGCATTTAATGAGTGGGCGACAGTAGGAATTCATAAAAGCAGACGGAGGTTATATGACCTTTACCATGAAAGATCGTATAATCTTTCCGATGCTTTTAAAAAATACGTATAAAATTATTCTAAAGTGTTTAAAAGAGTTTGCTCTACAGCCAAATCATTACATATTAGTAACAAAATTAAGACGGCTAAGAATAAAATTAAAATGACGTGGAGTATAATTAACAGCGAAACCGGTAAAGAGAAACCTTGTAACTCAAACTATCAATTAAAAATTAATAATGAATTGACTAAATCAAATCAAGAAGTTGCAGTAGTGTTTGAAAAATATTCCACTGATGTTCCTATCTTGACAACAGAGTCATTGAATACTTCTCCAACTGTCGCCGAGTCATTACTTAAACAGAATGTTAATACCTGTTTAAAAGAATTTAGATTTGAAAAAGTTTTACCACATAATATTGTAAAATACTTCAAAACCATTGATGTAAAGAAAACTGCGGATTTGTGGGGGATTTCCGTTACAGTGATTGCGTCCATAATAGATTTAATTGCACCTCATCTTGCTATTATTTTTAATACTTGTATCGATTCTGGTGTGTTTCCTGATTTAATGAATTATAGTAAAGTAATACCTTTATTTAAGTCTGGTAGTACATTGGACCCCGTTAATTATAGACCTATTTCTGTATTACCAACTCTCCGTAACATTTTTTATAAAATAATTTTTGATCAATTGTTAACTTTTTTAATACAAATAAATTATTTCATAAAAATCAATTTGGTTTTACAAGGGGTCGCTCGACATCTGACGCCGGTGTTGAGCTTATGAAATATATTTTTAATGCCTGGGAGAATTCACAAGATGCCTTAGGTATTTTCTGTGACCTTTCCAAGGCTTTCGATTGTGTTCATCATGATACATTAATCAGAAAACTACAACATTACGGTGTAATAAATTTGGCGCTTAGACTTATTACTTCATATTTAAGTAACAGAACTCAAAAAGTCATCATCAATGGTAAATGTTCCTCCGGATCGGTAATATCAATGGGCGTTCCTCAGGGCTCGATTCTTGGCCCATTTCTGTTCTTAGTCTATGTTAATAACTTACCTTATCTTGTAGGGGACAATCACGATATATTATTATTTGCTGACGATACCTCCTTAATTTTCAAACTGAAAAGGCAGTCAATTAAATATGACGATGTAAATAATGCTCTATCGAAACTAGTACATTGGTTTTACGCCAATAACTTGCTCTTAAACGGCAATAAGACAAAATGTATTAAATTTACAATACCTAACGTAAAACATTCGAAAACCAATGTGCTCTTAAATGGGGAGGAGTTGAGTCTTGTGGATACCACTGTTTTTCATGGTATTACTATTGACGCGAAACTTCAATGGGGCCCCCATATATCTAAATTAGCAAGCAGACTTAGTTCTGCAGCGTATGCTGTAAGAAAGATTAGAAGTCTCACAGATGTTGAGACAGCTAGGTTAGTGTATTTTAGTTACTTTCATAGCGTAATGTCTTATGGAATCTTGCTATGGGGTAATGCGACTGATATTGAAGCTATATTTGTTTTGCAAAAGAGAGCCGTACGGGCGATTTATAATCTAAATTGTAAAGAGTCCCTCAGAGAAAAATTTAAAGAAATAAACATATTAACTTTGGCATCGCAATATATTTATGAAAATGTAATGTTTGTACATAAAAACATTAATAGCTTTAATAAGAATAAGGATATTCATACCTTAAACACTAGGAACAAACATAAGCTTGTAATGCCAGTTACTAGACTCCACAGAAATAGTAATTCATTTATGGGGCAATGTATACGCTTTTACAATAAAATCCCAGAACATGTTCAAAGTTTGTCAATTAACAAGATTAAAAGTTTTATTAAAGAAAAACTGTACAAAAAGGGTTATTATAATATCAAGGACTAGATGAATGAAAATAACCCCTGGGAATAAGGTGATCGCCACCATGATGGTTCTATGAAAATTCATTTAAAATTGTATATAAAAGATTATTGTTAAGTGAAATTATGTTTAAAAAAAAAGTCCCGCTGGGTTTCTTGCTGGTTCTTCCCAGGACAGAGGTATTTTCCGAACCAGTGGTAAATAAAATAATGACTTTCAATATGTAGGTATTATGTAATAATCCATATTGAATAAAAATCATTCTATTTTATTCTATTCTAATGGGAGACTTCAACGCAAAACTAGGCACAAGAGAGAACGGTGAACTGATAGTAGGGAAATTGGGAATAAGGCCACGGAACTAAAGGGGCCAGCAGTTGGCTGACTTCATGGAGAAAGAAGGACTATTTGTTCTTCATGTGTTGTGACTTCATGGAGAAAAAAGAATGTTTTAGTATATTTTCTCCGATATGCAGGTCTCACGATGTTTTTCTTTACCGCCAAGCTTGTGTTAAATCCACTTATAAATAATTATTTTAAATCAAAGTTACCTAACCCACAATTGCTTACAAATAGCAAGTTATGGGAACAGGCTTAAAAAACACTTAAAAAATACAATAATGTTTATTTTTATTTTAACAAGTTCACTGTCCGGTTTCCAGACACAATAGTAAGACAATAGCAATGACCTATATGTAGTGCACAGGACAGCGAAAGGGTTAAGGAGCCAGTCAGATAAATCCGAAAAAGCCGTTCGAGCCAAACTATTCGTGCTACAACCATAATATAGCTGCATCGTGGCACTACCACGTATAATCCATCTATTTTATATAATGAATATAATGTCTTAAAGTAGCCATTTTTTTTTGGAACAATATGTCTTACGATAGTAAAAAATCAAATATAAGACGCAACAGATTTCAACTGCTATTTTCCATTTACGGTTAAATGAAGTTAGCATAAATTATTGTCCTCTGTCAGACGTGATGAGGTTTTCTAGGGTTCATCTTACCCATACTATACGAAGAGCGTCAAATTGATGCCTATTTCACAACAAGAGAGTGCGAAGTAAGCTTGTTAAATTTATGCTTAAATTAATATTGACACAATTTTGTTTCAAAAGTATTAAGAGTACTAAGGTGATAAAAAATATTTCTAAAGATTATTTTATTTCAAAACATTGTAAACATTATTTTTCTTAGCTGTCATAAGCCAGTACTATACCAGCGTCACTTCAGGGCAGAATACTAACGCACCTGAGGGTAATCAATGAATTTTTCGTAGTCACCAAGCTTTTCAGATGGATAAACAATCCCAATACCAGACATATCATAGGTTTGATATACATAATATATTTGGTACATCAAATGAGAAAACAGTAGAATCATAAATAAGTTAATCTTTCGCAGTTGTTCATTTATTGGTTTTTTAATTTTTCCATATTATTTTCTTCTTACGACACCCACAGGACAACGATGTACAAGCTTATAATACAATAAATAGGTTTATGGCTATTATTTGGATATAAAAAGTAAAATTCCCCAATTATAAGTAAAGTAAGGAAACAGCAGTCATACTTAAAAATAATAGTACTTCATATTTACCACTTGCATAACTATCAAATTTATAAATAACTACTCTATGATCTATATTTAGTTTGCATGAATGATGAAACATCTGTGTCTGAAGTAGATAAACATATTCTGTGTTTCCTTATTTTATGTTAACAGATAACACAAATAATAGAATCAGGCATTACTTTTCGGAAATCCATTATATTATTAAAGTTGGTAAAAATTGCTACCGCTAAGTAAGTTAAATTTAGCGTTCAGCCACCACAGAGTCTACATCACCTGAAAATGCCTTGCGTAGAGGCGAAACACGTGTCACACGTGTGATAATATGTTGAATACATGAGTATATGTAAGAGGCATGCAAGCTAATCAACTTGTAAAATTTCTTGATAGTTTAACTAGTAAAGAAGTTTAAATAATTTAATTTTGCATTTTTTATTTCAGGAATTAATTTATATACTGAAGAGATGAGATTATTTTTTTCTGCACACCTTAGCAAACCTTCATCTCACCGCTGCCAAATACTTAGTCAGTGAGCTACGATGAAATCAATGGGTATTGATTTATTATTATATATACTTTATAGTACACCAAAAAAAAAGACAGAAAAAAAAAATTACAAGGAGTAAAACTTAAGAAGTACGTACAATGAGGCGGTCTTATCGCTATAAAGCAATCTCTTCCCGACAACCTTAAGAATAGGAAAAAATTGTACTGTTGGACAGTGGGAGGTGGTGTATATTATAGTCAACTTACATAAGAATACCTAAATAAACTAAACCGATACATAATAACCAAAATATTAAATGCATAAACAAATACATACATAACATATAATAAGCAAATGTTCATAAAAAAACCTCAATAAATACAGACAGGATACAAAAAATAAATGTCGCAAATGATAACCAGTGATTATGGCATTGTTAAGTAGTGATTTTTGACATCAATCTTAAACTTTTCTAGTGTTTTCGCACGACCAATTTGCGGAGAAAGATCATTCCATAAGCACATGGCCTTAACTGTGAAGGAATTCTTAAAGTATTAAGTTCGATAAGAATGTGGCGCGAGTATAAGTTCTCCGGCTGACCGCAGAACTCTATGCGGTCTGTCATGATGAAGAAACTTACAGTTTTCCTTCAGATAGCTAGGAGTCATTGGATTGATTGATTTAATGTCTTCAATGGAGAAAAGTGTCAGCAGTGGTATTGGCATTACTTTTACGAAGTTAAATTTCGTGCAAAAAATAAGAATCTGCTTTGAGATGATGTCGACGCAGACTGCAGCTGTAAATTTTCTCACGCGAATTTTTGATAAGAGAGGAATATTAATCTGGTTTTCAATAGCAAATTTGTTTATTAAGATCTGTTCTATTTTACACAACTAATTATTTTTACTTTTTAAAATTGGCGTAATGTATATAGTAGCGTTTGATACGGTATTGGTGATGCTCAAAACACCACGGAGCACCCAATTTGGGGATTTTGCGTCTACGGCACTCAAGTTATTACAGTCCAATCGCTAACTGAATTAAGATAAAATTATTCGTATACTTTATATGTGTTTCTTTATTACCTACAGTTTCAAATTTTAAAGCTATTATAAGTTATGTATTTTAAAGTAAAAAGTTATTTAGTTCATGATTTAATTCTCCAAGCTTTTTGTCTCATTTTATTTGAAAGTAGTTGTTAAAAATAAAATTATTACGAGTACCAAGATATTTTACTTAATTTCTGATAGTTGTTAGATACTTTGTAAAATGGCATGTATCATTAAATCGTAATGTAGTACTTAACTGCGTAATAAATACAGGCTTTAAGGCAATTCACCTTTGTTCTTTAGAGTGACAACGCACCTTTACCATTTGTTGCGCATTGATTGCTGGTGTATAAAGATATAAAAGTCAAATATTTGCCATCAAAAGTGCATTACGAACTGGTTTGCTACTGCAGTGTCTTGGAAAACCATTTTGTATAATTACAATAATGATTTTATTTAAAACTTCACTATACAAACTTACACCTATCTAAATAAAACAAATAAGAAGTTTTAAGAGTATATTTATTAAAATTTTCAATTCAATTCCATATTATATTATTTCAAAATACAACTAAATCTCTCAATATATGTGTTTACGCTATAATCAATTAAACTACTTGTTACCATAGTTTCGTCTTTATTAACCAATATAAGTCCACTGCTGGATATTGCTGTAAGAAGGATTTACCATAATCGTGTAATACCAAATCTTGGCATACGGATTGAAAGCCACCAGACAACTTGTACTTTTAACGCTCCACCCCGTTGCCTTTCTTTAATTTTAATGTCTGTTACGACAGACGCGAAATGATTATAAAATGTATAAAAGCGAAACGGAGGATATGAGACCTTTGGGATGATGGATTCCGCCATCGACATCGATTATAAATTATTATTTGAGAGCAGCAGCTTTTTCTTCATTCTCCTGTTGTAGCTCTTCAAGCCGTTGGAGTACTTTTTGGCGACGTCTTTCTAAAGGTGTTTTAGACCACCACATTTCAGCAGCAACGTCCTAAATCGAAATTAAGAAACATTGAAAACTGTATGTTATTCCCCATTTTTCTTTCTATAAAATTGATGAGAGAGTCACCCGCCCATGTTTGAAGAACCATTTCAAAATGTACAATTTTATTGTATTTTATTATTCCGCCACTAGACAACATGAAAATTTTAAGCTCATTTATTCATTGATTCGATCTATTCATTACAGCCAACAAAAAATCGGCCAAGTAAGAGTCGGACTCGCCCATGAATGGTTCCGTAGCAGCAAGTACCATAATTTACGATTAATGACGTATTAAAATAAACTACTTACTAGATCTTGTTCAAACCAATTTTTGGTGGAAGTTTACATGGTGATGTATAGCATATATTTTTTTAGTTTTATCATTCTCTTATTTTAGAAGTTACATGGGGGGTGGGGGGACACACATTTTACCACTTTGGAAGTGTCTCTCGCGCAAACTATTTAGTTTAGAAAAAAATGATATAAGAAACCTTAATATCATTTTTAAAGACCTATCCACAGATACTCCACACGTATGGGTTTGATGAAAAAAAATTTTTTGAGTTTCAGTTCTAAGTATGGGGGGAACCCCCAAAATTTATTGTTTTTATTTTTCTATTTTTGTGTGATAATCTCAATGCGGTTCACAGAATACATCTATTTTACCAAGTTTCAGCAGCATAGTTCTTATGGTTTCGGAAAAAAATGGCTGTGACATACGGACGGACAGACGGACGGACGGACATGACGAATCTATAAGGGTTACATTTTTGCCATTTGGCTACGGAACCCTAAAAATAACACACAACACAAAGACTTATAAAAAGTAATAGGGGAAAAATTTCCAAAGATGCCACGCTTGGCAGGTGAGTTGAAAACTACTTTTTTACCTCGTTTCCAGTAAAAAGGTCACTATATGAAACAGCTGCATCGAGCTGGTTTTTTTTACGATAATATTATGTGAGAGCATGTTCCTTCCTTGACTGTGCCGACCCATTCATGTAGTAAGTGTACTCGTTGAGAATAATGCATTTATCTTAGTCCTCAGGGACAACTACACATATAATTTTGGGCTTCTTATCGAGGCTAAGTATCGTATATGGACCACAGCTTCACTAACCATAACCTATTTTACAAAATAAATATTTCTACCCAGCCGTAGAACACATCTACTTACGTGTTCTGCATACACTGGATCTCGGAAACTAAGCTAAACCGCAATTTCTTGAGCCGTGAGAGCGCGAATTCTCAACTGCAGGCGTCTCTTGGTAGTAAGAACATCGTCCAACACTGATAGTAAAGAACCTATGTAAAGGCATCATACAATTTAATATCCGTTATAAATCAGTATGATGTTAATTCTTAGCATGTAAATACTATGAAAGACAATCCTCTACCCCATGTAATCCCGTGAGTGTGGTGAGAACGACAGAGGGAAATGAACGGTAAAAATACTGCGGTTGCTAAACCACCTGCCAAGCGTGGCAACTATGGTATCGCACTTATTAGACAATTTTCGGAGGAAGCACAACAGAGCAGAAAATTCGGCAATGAAAGTAATAATTGCTAACTCTATCTGGCAACAAGTGGTTACAGTTACAGTCTCAATACGCCCCGCCGAGCATAAGCCTGTCATTCTTCAATTAATGTTAGCAAACTTCACGTGTATCCTCACAAGATTTTATTTTTTAGGTATTCTCTCGACGAATTTTTTCATCACCTAGCACATACTACATCAGCACTCAAAATTGAAATTAACAATTTCTGTGACGCTGGTGGTTGTTAGCGTACTTTGAAATGAATGCGAATGAAAGCGAGCGCTTAATCTCTGAGCAACTGTTGTCATTCTGGGATGATCATTTTGTTTTCATTCGATTTCCTATTTTCTTTGTTTTCTAAGGACCGTTTTTTAATTATCGTTTATTTCTTGCAGAGTAAGTTTTGTTAATAGTGCCCAGATACATAAATAGTTTTTTGTAGAATCATACTATACTACACGTTGTAGTAATATTCTTGTTTAATAATTACACGAATTAGTAAATACTTTTGTATTATTTTCCATTCTCATATTTTGTTATATCAAAATAAGAGAATAGTTCAGTAGACCGTTACTAAATATTATAAGGTTATTGTGTTACAAAAGAAAAAGGTTGTTACAAAAGCACAAGTTTGCCACAATATTTTTTCTGATATAGATTTTATCCATACAGTGGGATTTTCTGCGGTATATTGCATACATTATACAAATATAAATGATAATTATATCATTTGATGGTGACGTGAGAGGTTCCATCAATTCATATTGTGACACCTCATAATTATAATTAATAAATAATAATTAAATTCATTATACAGACATTTAAACATGTCATAGAAATTATACAGGGTATTTTTGGAACGCTCCCGAAAACTAAGACAGGCGACAGCACCAAGTATACCTTTGATCATGGGTCACAAATAAATTCGATCCTAATGAAAAAAAATCATCTTTTTACAACGTTTTATTAGCTTTTTTCACGCGCCATCATGTTAGTACAGCTAAATGAAACGATAATTTCATAAAAAAAATCATGAATACACTGAAACCTAAAACCAGCAGTGGAATAACTGAATTCATATCAGCTGATTAAAGGTCAATGTACCTAACTTATCTACTTAACCTACTATTTTGCCACTGTACTTGTCTCCACGTAGCCATTTTAATCCGAATTTACAGGTTAAATAACCCAAATAACTGGTTCAATTTCCCGCTAATGAAAAAATACATAAATGAAATGTAACCAAGGTTAGAGTCATGCGTTTTTATTCATCTGTAGGTATGTTTATTATTCTCATGTATTCAGTTATGTATGTATTCAGATTAGTTCAGTACTAAGTTATTTAAAAAAAATTAGTTATGAAACAGCTTACCGCTCTTAATCCTCCGTGGTCTTATGAGATGCGGCTCAAATTGTGCTCCATTCATTTCAAGGCAGATTTGGGCTCGGTGTTGCGTCTCCTCATGGAGGCGGGGCATCATCGTGTGGTCTTCGACACAGTCCGTACGTAGTTTGTCGAAAACATGCACGATCCTTTTGTAGTTTGGTCAGCACTATCACACTCACGATTAAAAACCCTTTCTTTCACATACCCCACAGAAAGAAGTCGAACGGGGTCAGATCTGGTGCACGAGGTGGCCAAGCGTGTGGTCCTAGTCCGCCAAATCCAGCGATCATCAAATAGCTCATTGAGGCGCTCACGGACGAACCTCACGACATGTGGAGGGGCACCATCATACTGGAACCATGTGCGGCGATATTCAGCCAACGATAGGTCGTCTAAAATGTCTGTCAACTGTTAATTTATAAAGTTTAGGTATCGCTGTCCGTTCAGTCGCTGTGGCAGAAACACTGGTCCCAGTATGCGATACTTAAATAAACCTGCCCATACGTTAACCGACCATCGGGTTTGGTGCCCGGTTTGTCGAACAGCGTGCGGGTTAAACTCTGAATACATGTGTGTATTTCTTCGGTTCCACAGGCCGTTTCTGGTAAATGTCAACTCATCTGTCCAGACAATGTGCTCAATGGAACCAGCCACACGTTGTTGCTAGTATAATAACCAACGGCAGAAAACTCGTCGGCGTTCATGATCGCCGGCAACTAAAGCTTGCACTTTGTGCAATTTGTATGGGCGCATTCGGTTACGCTTCAACACTTTGTGCACTGCACAGTATGACACACTTGTTCCATCCCGACGTCTTAACAATTTATTTAGCGATACTTCGTGTACCTAGGTTCGGATACATGACATGTTGTCGTATTCACAATCACTATAAACGTACGCGTTAAGCATTATTAAAACAAAAAACGAACAAGAATAATACCAACACGTAATTACAATTTAATAAACAAATCGACAAAACTGAAACCTACTGCGTCACAGCGTGATGCGACACGAGCCGGGCGGGTTAAAATGTTTCGCACCGAGCTAGATACAGGTCGAGTGGAGGGAGGTTACAGTCGCGTTCTAAAGTACTACATGGTATTGGGATATTGTTTTATAATATTATAGTAAGTAATTAATTGTTTTATTGTAGAATCATAATAGGTGCCTTACTTGGAATTAAAAATGGATAATGTTTACTTGAGCATTATTTGTTATTTCTATCGTAAAATATAAAGTAGTTTGTAACAAGAAAACTTAAGGTAAGGGTCGCACGCCGTCCATTATGTCGTCTTTGGTCACATGGTCACATGGAAGCCAAATGTTGAAGGTGTTTTGGTGTTACTGGATGCTACTTCATCATCACTTTCATCTTCGCTTGAGCTTCCGTCATCAGGTCTATCACATGGTAATTTTTTCGGTATTCTTCCTCAACACTTTTATATTTACTGCACAATTTTCCCCATTCACCTTCTCCTATCATATTTACCTTTTCGTTCACTAGTTTAGTCATAAAACAATAGATATAAATAATTTTTCTTTCCTTCCTTTTTAAAACATCGTCGCGAGTCGCAAAGTAAGCTGTGTATGCGACTGTATTTTTGGAGCGAACAAAGCGCGGAAACCAATAGCATGCAGGCACAGTAATACTGGCGGATTGTTCCCCCGTCGCGCCCCCTTCGTACCAATATGTGATATATCGCTCAGTGCCCAAGTTCAAGGCCAGCGTTCTTTTTTCACCGTTCGCGCGTACATTAACCTCCATTAGTCAGGTGATATCAATTCAGTTTTCACTGCTGGTTTTATGTTTCAGTATTTTCATGATTTTTTAATGAAATTATCGTTTCATTTAGCTGTACTAACATGATGGCGCGTGAATAAAGCTAATAAAACGTTGTAAAAATATGATATTTTTTTCATCAGGAACAAATTTATTTGTGACCCATAATCAAAGGTATACTTGGTGCTGTCGCCTGTCTTAGTTTTCGGGAGAGATCCAAAAATACCCTGTATTTTAAACAATTAAATGCAAATAATAAGCTAAAGTTCAAATATATTCATTAGGTATATTGAATATTATAGTATTAGTAATCGCACAAATTGTCTCTAAAAAATCTCTAAATTTATTAAAAACCTGCTTAACATATTCAAAATGTATCAAATCATATAAATACAAGTCGATTATATTGCAATAATAAAGATAAATAACATTTGTAATATAATAGAAAAAATGGATCAAAACAAAAAGTTGATGAAGGTGTTCTTGTAATAATTGGAAAATTTCTAAGTTGATGAACGTGTTTCTTGTAATGTTCCCTTATATTGGGACGTTGCTGGAGACACATACCCAAGGTTGTACATATATATGGGGTGGTCGGCCGATCGACTGCTAGTACTAAGGTTGCACAATGACTAGTCCTATATTAGGGACTTATCATAGCAAGGTCTAACGAACCAAAGCATTAATAAAGAAGGTCTCTATGATGCATAAGCATTATGATAGCAGAGTTATGACTTGAAGTCCCATATGAATAAGGCATACAATAGTATGGTCTATGAAATAAAGCAAATATGTGGAAGGTCTCAAATATGTAAAAGCAATGATGCAAGAAATGGAACTTGAAAATGATTATTATAGTGGCGTGTAGGTTTGCTTTGCAGCCTCCGAGGCCGAGGTAAACTTGGACTCGCTAACCAATGTGTCCTAGATATATCATCTTAGTGTCGGTGGTAAGCGGGTTTATTGTAGCAATACGACTTGCCCGTGGACATCGTACACCCCTACCGTTTGTGGGCGGCGTCTTACCGCATAGAGTTATGATACGTCGGCTATCTTTCTTATTAGGGTGAGTGTGATTGGTAGTACTTTTAAGTGCAGCAAGCATACTCAACTTCATGTCTTAGTACAATAGCGTTATGATACGTGGATTTTTGGCTACTGACGTCTTAGTACCGTGCTACTATGATACGTTGGTGGTATTTTTAGTTAACAACATTATCAATTTTTTTACCAAAGTCGATAGGGATCATGTGGGTGTGTTGCGAGGGGGCGTCATCCGTATGATAGTTGCATTGACGCTTACTGCTACTTGCAGTATTGTGTCTTGTGATGGATCTGCGGGTGTACTGCACCTGATTCGACGCATCTTGTGGTTCTGGTCTATGGAAGTATGCTGGTGGTGATGTCTGCTAGGACCGTATGGGCGACCTTGGGATGGTGTAAGCCCGACGATAGTCGTATTGATGCTTGTTGCGTTCTGCAGCATTGCGTCCCTGCGATGGTTGTTTGGCGGGTCGCTATTCTCAATGGTGCTCCCTCCACAACCTAAGTAGCTTTGCCCAATTCGGGTCCCTTCATTGCGGGGCTGCAGACTGTCTGCCCTCCATGATGTTTTATTTAACAACATAAAATTATATCTCTATAAAGTTCCCATCTTTGAAAGATTGAAGGCAACTTGTTGGTGGGTGAGACAAACATGATCGAAAAATGCATATACTCAACGTCAGTGACACAAATCCTTTCTGATGGCGAATTATTACTAATATCTTATAACTGCCTATTGACTATATCTGCCATTGTATTGGTAGGTTGAGCATATGTGTCGACCTCATGCGGGTGGTAGCTGGAGGGAGAATCTGAGGAGGCTCTCAAGGCTGCGGTCGAAAGCCGCGCAACATGGGACCTCATTCCCTTGAGGTGAGCGGTAGACTCATGACACGCTCTGCGGCCGATTGGCCGTGCTAACCATGCAATTGGTGGTGATGCCTTACACTTACATCACGTCTGCAGGAACGGCGGTCTGGCAGGTGGTGGCGCTCACGGAGGGCTTTTTATGACCAGTGTGACAGTGACGTACATTCACTGTAGCTGGATTTGATCGTATTCTGTATGGCGTTTACTCGCATTAACATGCGCGACTTCGGTCGATGTTTGTGCTTACGCACAATCAAGGGGCCAAGTCCTCTTTTACTGGTTCGCCAGTTATTTTGCTGTGGACTACGGTCCAGTTCCCAAATTAGCGTACCCTTCGGGGGGAGCGCATTAATATGGTTGGCGCTCACCGTGCGCGGCGTGTGTGGAGCCGTGTACCTCCTCCACATTTTTTTTAATGTGGGAGAGCGAAGCCCTTGCATCTGGTATTTGATATAAATATTGTGAGCCTTTTCCAAGCGGGAAGGGATTAATTAATAAGGAATTGACTGTTGTGAACCTGATACAAGTGGAATAGGGACAATTTATTGTTCTTCACTTTTTGAGCTCTGTCTTCGTGAACGGGGTTCTTTAGCTTATAAGACGCTACCAACAGCTTTCGATTGCTCTCGTGAATATTCATTCTTCCAAGATATACCTAAAAGAACTAAGTTACTATACAAACACAACGTAAATAAATCTAGCAAGCTAACAGCATAGCAAAGTGGCGAAGCAATCATCTTTGTAGCGGTTTCTAACGGTTGCCGTTGAGCAATCAGTTTCAGAATAAAAGGTTCAGATGCCTGGGTGATCAGTAATCGATTGCTGAAAACAGAATTTGAAAATTCGAAACCGTTCTCGATAAAATCGTGGGACAGGCGGACAGACGGACAGACGGACAAACATCGTGAAATCAATAAGTATCATCGCAATCTTCGCCACTTAATAAGGGTCCTAACTAAGACTATATTTAAACCTTTAGAAAGATGAAAATATACTTCTCAACTATATAACTCTATATTTCTCAACGTGGTAGAGCCATGCTGCAGCTATATTAGTAGTATAGTTTTAGCACGAATGGGTCGGCTCAGCCGGGGATGGACCACGCTCTCACAGAATACCAGCGTAAAATAGCAGTTTTACACTGCTATGTTTCGTATGGTGAGTGTAGAGAACTGGAGACCCTTTTTACTGGAAAAGAGGCATTCCAACTTAGTCCTCACGGGTGACAACGCATCTGCATTTTGATTCGCAAGGGAGGATAAATGTAAATGTCTATGGGTCGCAGCAACCACTTACCATCGGGTGGGCTGTGTGCTCGTTAGTCACCCTATTTCTATAAAAAAAATACTGGTTACGTAAATTAGATACATTTATATGCCTTATAGATATAAATTCTAAACAAATACAAGTTTAAGTATATAGAGATGGAAGAGATGAGGGGGGTCGTTACAATACCATTCCGTGGGTTTTGTAAATGAAGCTATGGGATAAGCCAGATACACCATATACCCTTATAGCTTTCGATAGATGGCGGTAAAACTTGTTAATACCAGACGCAAAATACACAGATCCACAACGAAATTAACTAACCGAAACGTCTGGTGCGGTTTTCAATCCACCTGCCACGCGTAACTATTTACGGGCTGATGATGACAATGAAATTTTAGTAATATGTAAACAAACATCCAGTTACGGAACAATTATTTGCAAACAAGATTTAAAAAGGAAATTTCAGTGTATATGACGGCACCTGCACCGTTGCAGGTGCGACGGCGTCAGTCTAGCTAGACAGAATTCTTATAAAAGACACGTGTACCGCACACTTGCGGCATTGCACCTGTGGTGCCGCCCGTCCTGCTTGTATTAAACGGACGGAGCGGCCACCGTTAAGGCAGTCTTGGCTCTGACGTGGAACGGTACGCTTGTCGTATTCCGTTACTAGTTTATCCTCGACTCGTTGGATAATTAATTCGTGTAAACGAATTAATTATTATTCCTAACTACAAAATTAGTCTCTGTACTATACTCAATTACCCTTTCTACATCAGAAGTAGGATAAAGTCCCCATTTTTGCCCACATTTAATCTTCGAATAGTATGAGGATTATTACATTTGTGGAAGACTGTAATGCATTCCGCATTGATGAATCTGTTTTTATGTTAAATACCGGAATGATATTTGCTATGCTACTTACGATATTTTCGTATCATTAAAGTGTAGAGAAAAGATAAAGTGAAATTATTTAAGCCAATTTTTTTTAATTTGTTCGATTTGTATTAAAAGTACCCCGCAATTATTTTCATTATTTCTTGATGTACCTAAATATGTTAACATATGTCGAAAGAAGTTGGAGGCTTTCTAATTAACTTATTCAAGTTATGTTGTAATTTGATAGTTCACGCGAAACATGATTATCATTTGCTATATTTTGAAGTTCAAAATGTTTAATGGATGTACCAAAATAAAGGATTAACTTTAACACGCTATGAATTGAAAATAATAAGTGACATTTTTGTGTTCTAATGTGTTGATCAGTGTTGCAGTTTGCTCCGAATATTGTGTCGTCGACAAGATTGGGGTTTGATGTCGAGGGATTCGTCGAAGTCTCTACAACAATGATCAATGAGGAAGTTGTTGTGACGGCTAATCGAACATGGTCAGGTACGGCCGAGCGCTGGTAAAATTGAGCTTACACCGCTACAGTCAGTAACTTATCGACAGATCTTACGGTAAGGCAATTTAAGCGGCCGCCGAACAAATGGTGCTTTGGCGCTGAAAATGGACGTCTGAGGTCGGTTTTCGTAGATTTTGCGCAGTTACATCCTTCCCTTTGAAATGTTGTGGTATTTGCCTCTACACATAGTTTCTGTTATTTTTTTTGCAATGTTTTCAAATGTCATACTGTTGCCGTTTCTTAAGAGAATATGTGATGAATTTTGGAAGCTCTGAATTCCATGGTTCGCAATACATTTATCTCGATTTCTTTTAATTTTACAAAGCAGTACAACGATTCGCTAGAGCTAGTACGGCTACGGCGCGACGGCTCGCTGGCGCGATTGTGGCACGAACGTAGCAGAACGAAAAGCTGGAGCGCGTTTTCCTGGAGGTAGCCATATTGGCGCGTCCATGGCTTAAATGAAGTCTGGGATGGTCGACCGTTGTAATATTTAACAAGAGTTAATACCTGTTAGCAGGTGGTGATAACTGATAGACCGTATGCTGTTCACTGTCAACCGCACGAGGACGTGCGACAGTCAGAGGTAGCAGTGTCTGTGCATCTAGAAAATACTAGAGACGTTGCAACACTCTAGCGAAGTAATTATTCTTGTGCAGGAAAGGAACATGGTGTTGCAGGAAGGCTGGTCTGTGATGCACTGGAATGTGTCGTATTGCTGTTGGTTTACATATTTATGTATTATCATGTCACTACGTCCCTCACGATACACTTTTGTGTGATTGTGACAGGTACATGTTTGCGGTATGGTTGGTCTGTACCTGTTCTATATTGAATTGAAAAAAAAGAGAGTAAGAAAAAAAAGTGGTTCTTACTATCATTGCAGGGCGTTTGCCGGTCCAATGATATAGCTACAGGCAATATTAATTCCGGACTAGCAAATAGTACTTGAAAAAAAAAGAGAGTAATATCATTGCAGGGCTTTCTGCCGGTCCAATGATATGGCTATAGGGAGTAGTGATTCCGGACTAGCAAAAACAGTACTAAAAAAAAAAGAGAGAAAATAGAAAAAGCTACAGACTAATCATTCCGATCTAGCATAAAGATGATTAAAGTTTTGTAGGGCTTACTGCCGGAACAAAACTGATTGTCGCCCAAATCTGCAGGGTCAATATGGACCGGACCAGACACTGTTTTATCAGAATGATCGAACGATGTTTTCCTTTCTACAGATAAGTAAGATTGTGATGGACTGCGTGCGAGGACGCACGCATGTCAGCATGGCCGTGACGGCGCCTGCACCGTTGCAGGTGCGACGGCGTCAGTCTAGCTAGACAGAATTCTTATAAAAGACACGTGTACCGCACACTTGCGGCATTGCACCTGTGGTGCCGCCCGTCCTGCTTGTATAAAACGGACGGAGCGGCCACCGTTAAGGCAGTCTTGGCTCTGACGTGGAACGGTACGCTTGTCGTATTCCGTTACTAGTTTATCCTCGACTCGTTGGATAATTAATTCGTGTAAACGAATTAATTATTATTCCTAACTACAAAATTAGTCTCTGTACTATACTCAATTACCCTTTCTACATATACATTTCATAAACGCCAGAAGAAGCAAGCAGCGTCAAACGCGCAAGACGTCTGGCGTTGCGAAAGCTAGCCAGCCCTGTCAGCAGCGTTAATCATAGCCCTGTGGTATTTACTAGAGTCATCTTTACTATAAGCATTTACTGGCTATTTGGTCTAGTAGTTGTAAGCACGATTTCTGATCGTATATTTCCGGGTTCGAATTCCAGTTTGTGCTATACTCGAGCCTCGGAAATCACGTAAAGCAGTTCCTGCGCCTGATCTCTTTTCGTTATCTTGGGATTGCCGTCCCATCGAACATCGCATACAGAGATAAAGGGAATAGAAAGCGCACCTGTACTTGCGCTGACACTCGTGCTGATCCTATCCTAAGCCTATGGCTTGTCTCCGATGAGACTTGCCGCCGAGAAAAAAATTCAGTCTGGCGATGGTCTGGCACTTAGTTATAAGAGCGATGATAGTATTTTTTTTGTTCTGTTATATTTAAATGTAATGACCTTTTCTCTAGCAAACCCTTAACTGAATAATAGGTATTCCATCTTAGTCCTCTTAATCAA
This sequence comes from Parnassius glacialis, assembly GCA_033319125.1. Classification (NCBI taxonomy): domain Eukaryota; kingdom Metazoa; phylum Arthropoda; class Insecta; order Lepidoptera; family Papilionidae; genus Parnassius; species Parnassius glacialis. The sequence continues at coordinate 7,097,761 of JAVANC010000012.1, read as the reverse complement.
GAATAAATGTAGATCTCGATGGAATACCATCAGGTAGACAGTGTGCTCATTTCTCGCCCTCATTCTATAGATGAAGAAAAAACGTAATTATCCACAGTTGGACATGTGACTTCCAACTCTGGGATGAATTGGCGTGTTCACAATACGCGGGAAATATATTGGTATTTGTTTACATCTGGATAATTATATGAGATAATTAAAATACCACCTACCGGAAACCACGAAATCTTCTCATTTTCCATAATTTTCGTTAACTACAACCGTATCTTACGTTAAGTTTAATGCGTTGAGAAGAAACAGAAAAGTTAAATATAACAGCATAAGAAAAAAAACATAAGTACTGTAAATAAATCTATTTGAAAATACCTATTGTATACGAATCCGAAACCCTTGATAAGCAAGAAACATCCAACCTCTGAGACAAAGCACCAGCTTTATGAAGTTTTGTTCTCCACATAAGTGAAATACTTCCGTAATCGGCTCTTGGAATTTGAATAACTTTAGAATAACATTGGAAGAGCAGTTTCTGTTCGGCTTCCCAAGGAATTCGCGACGTTCCTATAAATAGAACTCGATCTTCTGGACATATTCCTAAAAAAAATATGAAGTAAAATAATTTAATAACGAAATTCAAGTTTTTGTCGCACCATTTTCGTCAATTTATGTATTTTTTTTATTTTTTTTTTCTCACTTATCAATGTATATTGCGTCGGGAACATGAAAAATTATTAATACACTCAATGAAAATTGAAATAAATCAAATGAACATTTTTAGTAGAATACAATAATTTTCTAAGTAAAAGTGAGTGAAAGAAATAGATGTAAAAAAATTATTCATACAAAAAAATATTATTATTGATTTTTTATTACATTTTTTTACCAACAACCTCGTCTATTTTTTTTTAAACCTGTACATTTCATTGGTTTCTAAATGTTATCATTTGTGAGATATTATAAAAGTAATATATATGTAATTCAGACCACTTGTATAACAGCACCGTTTAGTAAAAACGCTGGGCTTTTAACTGAAAGGCTAATTAAGCTAATTGACTGCGAAATATATAATTTTATTTGAAATCTACAAATCTCGTTTGGATAAATCACAATATTACCTTTAATAATTTTCACTAAATCTTTCTTTAACCGCTTTGGATCGGTTTTATCGGTTTTAGGTATTTTTTTCACAAATGGTTTTTCTGCGTCATCCATCCAAATGACGCTCGGCTGGAGAAGTCGCGAAACCTTCATTACTAAATGTATTAACATTATGAGACCCGACTTTCCAGGGTATTTGCCTACAATATTTGCTGGTGTTAAATCAAAAAGCGTTGCCCCAACTTCACTACAAATAGCATGAATGAGCATTTTTTTACCGCTACCAGAAGGTCCTGAAAATGTAAAAGTCTAAAATAATATTTGCGTCATAGAAGAAATCCATAGAATTATCCCATATTATATCACATAAACGATGCCCGTGCTTTGTAAAATTTCTTGGGGGAATGCCTTAAATTCAGCAGATTAATTGGTTTTGGACTGTAATTATCATGATATCACACTTTAAGTCTATAAGTCTCTAATGGAAATCTAAAATACTGATCACACATAATCCTAAGCTGCATCAAACCAAAATAAATTTCAAAATAAGAAAAATCTAAATATATACCTAAAATCGGTCATTATAAAAGTTAAAATTAAACACGATAAAATCCGTAAAAATAGCTTTATGAAAATGACTTGCCTGTTATAAGTACAGATCTTATCTGAGGTGCATTAGTTCTGACATGTTCTGATCCAAGAGGTAGTATACAATACTCCTTTATTAGCTGACGTATATCACCCAAACAAGGTGTGGGCTCTCGACCTTGGCTTCTCAACTCTGATCCCACAAAATTTTTTTCACCTATGTAGTCGTCAATCTTCACTATTGGATATGGACGTATTATACCATTTGCTATTAGTTCTTCAAATAGGGACTCGGTTGTTCTGTCGGGAGTTAAATCTTTTTCTTTTTTCTTCTTACTTTTTTTTCCCCCACGTTTTACCTAATAAACGTAAACGTTACTCTTTAAACTAGATAATGATATACATTGATTTTATTTTTGCACGTGGATCTTAGCAAGTTTATTTTTACATCTTTAACTTAATGAATTTACATTAAGTAACGCCTGATTCTAGTAATTAATTTAGTAAGAAGGGCATTTAAATGAAACTAAGTTTAAAAATATTCTTACATAACCTTTTTTTGAGGTTTCTTCGCTTTCTTTCCCTTGTGTGACCTATCTCGGTCACAAGCTAACTGTAATAACTCAAGTTCACTCCTCATCATTTCATCGACATTATTTCTTATCTCTTGTTCTATCTTTACCATTTTTTCACTTTCAATTATATCTTTATAGTATCTTTCATGGTTTTCATAATCATCGTCTTTATATTTCCATATATCTTCAAATCTAAAACGATAAGTGTACATAATTTATGCCATTATTTGTCATACGTGATCACATAATAAATAATGAAATTAATTTCAATAAGTGATTTTTTTACTTATTTAAAAAAACTACCACCTATTTTATATTCTTATATTTTTATCCGATTGTGAACTATGTTCAAAATTCCATGTCTGTAGCTCTTCGAAAGGTTAGTTTAAAATAAAATACTATGGGCTGTTCATTTTTAATTTATTCAAGTTAATAAAAACGTGGCAAAAATATTGTACTATTTTTTTTCAAAGATCTGCATTTATATAAAAGCAAATTATCATAAACAAACAGCAATTTTTCAATGACGAACTCAAAGTTATTCATACAAAAAAAATAATTATAAATACGCGTATAGTTGCAGGAATAAAATATTTCAACTGTCTCCCTTTTATATTTTGTGTTGATAATTGAAATTGTCAATTACGTTTATCGTTTGTTATATCCACGGAAGACTCATCAAAAACTCTATTGATTTTTTACAGTACAGAGGGGCAGAAATTTTATTGTAAGCAAATTACTTGTTATTTTTATTAATAATATTTAATAGTTGTATATACCTTTAAAGGCAAATCATTTTGAACAAAACCAACTGTGTTATATTTAACAATGTCTAGTGATAAGCCAATGGTGTATCTGTTAAAATAAATAAATAAAATTATATATTTATTGCAATAAATCTTCTCTGTGAAACAAAGGATAGATAGCTAAATTGGATTCAGGATTCATTCCATGAATGGGTAAAGTACTAACTGTGACTATTATCCATCACACAATTGTTGTGCTGTATCCGAGTGTAAGAAATAAAGAATTTTTTTAAAGGATAAGGGTGACAAACGAGCACACAGTCCACCTGATGGTAAGTGGTTGCTGTGGCCCAAAGACATCTACATCTATCCTCGTTTGCGAATCAAAATGCAGATGCATTGTCACCCGTGAGGAATAAGATGGAATGCCTCATTTCCAGTTAAAAGAGCCTCCGGCCACCTGCACTCACCAAGCGAAACACAGAAGTAAACCTCTACTTCACGCTGGTATTCTGTGAGGTCGTGGTACCACCCCGGTTCGAGCCGGCCCATCCGTGAGACAGCAAAAGCTGCCGCGTGGCTCTACCACTGTTAAAAACATACTGTGAACCACCGCAGTATGTAAATCACCTCTATATTTTATATAATTTATTTTATAATTTCCTTGTCATATCCAATATAATATATGATTAATACGAGTTTTTTTTATAGAATAGGGTGACAAACGAGCACACAGTCCACCTGATGGTAAGTGGTTGCTGTGGCCCATAGAAATCTACATTTATCCTCGTTTGCGAATCAAAATGCAGATGCGTTGCCACCCGTGAGGACTAAGATGGAATGCCTCGTTTCCAGTAAAAAGGGTCTCCGGTTCTCCACACTCACCATACGAAACACAGCAGTGTTAAACTGCTATTTGAGGCTGGTATTCTGTGAGAGCGTGGTCCTTCCCCGGTCAAGCCGACTTATTCATGCTACAACTATACTACTAATATAGCTGCAGCATGGCTCTACCACGTGGAAATGGTGGATGATAACAGTACATTAAACCCGACAATTCATAATCTTTGTATTACAATAATATACCATCATCTAGGTGGTAGGACTCCTCTTACTTATTTCTGCTGCAAAATTGCAGTGTTTACATTTCATTGTTTTGGTCCGAAGAGTATAGAAAGTCACTTTACTTAAAGGCTGTGAGACATTCTCACTTAGTACTCGGGGTAACAACTTATCTGTAGTCTTCTTTCTTTGTAGTTGTGTAACTTCGTTTGTGACTAAAGTTAAAAAAAGGTCGTTAAATATAGGCCATAATAATAACACCGATTTTTTATAAGGAATAACAGTAATAACTTACTCTTCGTTGGCATTGATGATGTCCTGTAAAAATGCTGAACTTGTACATTTATAGTTTTGTAAATCTTCCATTTCATCCTTAATTTTGTTATCTTCAGCTTTGCTGCTCTTCTTGTCTTTACTTTCCTTACTTTTCTTAGATTCTTTTGATGACACAGGAGAAGATTTGCTAAGCTCGCTTTCTACGCCTGTGCCTTTACATTTAATTCAATATATAAGTTAATTATATAAATTTTAGATGGTAAGCATACTAAGAAAGAAAGATAAAGAGTAATAGAATCTAGCACTACGTTAAAGTTACAATATAATTGCATAAACTACCTTGTCTACTAAACATAGTTCTACTTCCACCGGCTTCTTCTGAAGGGAATTCCGGGAGTCTATTTGTTCTTTCGTAGTATTCCGAAATCCAGCTTCTTAATTCATCTCCAATTCTTTCACTAATTTTTGCTTTATGCTGAGAGTGCAATCGTTCTTCTATAGTGACAAGTGCTTCGTGATATTCAATCTCAAGCTTATTTTGTATAATTCGACGACTTTCTTTCACCTAATTGAATATAAAATTATTAGATCGACTAACTGACCAGAAAAACGTTGTTCTGTTCTATAGGTAGTTGATGTAAGGTCGGTGGTGCAATAAATTCTTAGTTTATTTCTTAATTACATTTAGTATCGTTGTTGAGATTTTTAGTTATTGAGTTGAGATTGTAGATGGGAGTAAATAATTTTATTTTGTGGCAATAAACCAAATAATTTTTTGTATACGAGTTAGTTTGATACATAAATATATATTTTTTTTAAAACTTGACATGAACGCCACCTAACATATCTCAGATATCACCATCGTCTCGACTTAATATTATATAAAAAAAAATTGTAAGATTATGATTTCAATCAGTCATGATTTAATAAATACTACGGGTAAATGAAATTAGTTCTATTAAATTAACATAACTAATATTTCATACCTTTTCTGCCATCTTTATAGCTTGGGATTCAGTATATGGAGGTAATTCCATCCCAATGAGCAGCTGCTCCTCACGCTTTCTTCTTTTAGTCATTCTCCTCGTTATAAAACCCCGCCAAACCCGTTGTATAGCAGTAGCTGCTGTAGCTGACATTTCACCTTTCTGATCCCTACCTTTCTCTTTCATCAAGCGTATTTCCTTCATGAACTGACCTCTAAAATTTGTTAAAAAGGGTAATCAGATTGGAATTAATATTTTCTTAAATGTACACAATTAGTTATTTCCTGATCTGTCTATGGTTTTTATGTAGTGATTGTTCTGTCGGGAGTTAAATAGAATATATGTGTATATAAAGTTCTGAATATATGTGTATATACGTGTTTATATATCTGTAAATATATATAAAGCTACATTTATGAGACACTTACATATTTTAATTTATAAAAGTAGATATAAAATATATTTCAAGTACACAATCATGCGGATCGTGCGCGTATCTGTGGTTATAGTATAGCAGAATCATCAGCGCCGTGGGTTACCCTGCAGCATTACGCTATATCATAACATTTTCACAGGCTCGATGCACACCACTTCACTTGTAGTCCTAAACTGCCCTACGTTTAACTGTATTTTTTATTTATGTGAAGTGTATAGTACCAGTGAATAAATAATTTCTTTCTTTCTTGAATTTTGTATTTTGTTGATAAGTTTGTCACAATTAAATAAATTTATCAAAAATAATTAAAAATACTAATGCTGCGGGTTCGAATTCCGCAGGGAGCAAGTATTTGTATGGCCTAAAAATTATTGCGGATCTGTTTGTCCTCATGCATATGATGTATGTAAACTGCCGCCACAATACTACTAGAATATTACTAGTTTGGGGGTAACGTTTTGTTTTATTTTTTATAGGATAAGGTGAAAAACGGGCACACAGTCCACCTGATGGTAAGTGTTTGCTGTGGCCCATAGACATCTACATCTTTCCTTGTTTGCAAATCAAAATGCAGATGCGTTGTCAGCCGTGAGGACACACATGGAATGCCTCTTTTCCAGTAAAAAAGGTCTCCGGTTCTCTACACTCACCATATGCAACACAGCAATGTTAAGCTGCAATTTTACGCTGGTATTCTGTGAGAGCGTGGTCCTTCCCCGGTCGAGCTGACCCATTCGTGCTACAACTATACTACTAAAATATCTGCAACATGGCTTTACCACGTTTAAATGTTTATTTAAAAATTACATATGCACTTAAATATGCAATAAATGTAGCACTATGCATGTTACATGTTTCATGAAATAACCTCCAATGCAACTGAATAATTAATTTATTGTTGTTACTGTGAATTTCTTGATAGCGTGGAAAAAGTGGCGTTCACCTACGTGAACTTTGATATTGGCCACAACTTTTAAAGAGTATGAAGGTATTACTCAACTCAATGTAACCATTATACGATATCAATGAAGGATGGCTAGGACGCGCAGTGCGAAGTAAAAGCCTCTAAAAACAACAAGTTGTTTTTTAAACAATTGTTGGTTTGAACGAGTTCCAAATAGATCCCTCGAGACTAGAACCCGTGGCGTATTAGCCCAATAATCTATCCAAACAATCAGTTTTCTTTAAATTGTGTGCACACCATGGTAAGGTAGATAAAATTACTTTTCCTAGATATTCCATCTAGGAAAAGTAATTATATCTAAAGGAACAATTGGTAATTAACGTACGTAACTATTTTTAAGCTATTTTTGAAAAATATTTTGTCGTTCCACGGATAGTAGAACTATCATATAAATTACCAAACCCATAATCTAAATAGGGAGGTTGTGTTTAGTAGAATTAACTTTTTTTTATACAATAAGAGTGATAAACAAGCTCACAGCCCACCTGTTGGTAAGTGGATCTATGGCCAATAGATATTTACATTAATCCTAGCTTGAGAATCAGAGTGCAGATGCGTTGTCATTCCTGAGGACTAAATGGAATGCCTGGTCTCTAATTCTATACACAATAGGTAACAAAGCAGCATTATGCTAATATTTCAAGCTGGTGTTCTTTAGCAACGCGATTCTTTCCCAGTCGAGCCCACTCATTCGTGCTACGACCAAGATATAGCTGCAGCGTGGATCTACCACTAAATATTGTACATCAACTTTTTAAATAGCCTATTATAATTTCAATCATGTCGTGGCAGGAGACAGTTTTCGGAAATGTAATGAAATATGATCACTTTATAATACCTTAATCTTCCTTGACGAGCTCTTTCGTGGCTCTGAATGATGAGTATTGCTTGTTGTTCTGTCAGTATAAAAGATGGGGGCTTGGAAGTTTCATGTCCAAGCTTTGTTAATGTATCGATTATAAATTTTCGCCGGTCTTCCAATTCTTGTCCTCGTTCTCGTATGAAATATTGCGGTATGCAGGGCTCTGCTTCTTGTGGCGTAACTTGCAATTTTTGTAAAGCCTTTAACATAATGTATTTTTAATTTTTATATTGGTATAAATACTCAAAATAATATTATTATTATAAACAATATAAACATCAATAAAACGTAATAGTGTAACTATTTATTTAGTTTATTTAGTAAACATTAAAATAAAATAGAGAATTAGTTAAATTATTAAAAAAATACCTCGTCATCATCATAAGTGTAGTCAGATAAATAAAGTTCCACCAAATCATGCTTAATCTCAAGTAATCGGCCCAGGCAAGCTTCCAGAAGACGTCGTACAATTAGGCGTTTTTGTGGCTGCAGTAATTGATCGTAAATTGTGTCTAATTTGCAAAGCAGCACAGTATATCGTATTCGTAACTCTGATAAAAGAGGCTGAAACACAGAACGTTCAGCAGCTCCCGTCTCAAAAACTGCTTCATCTGTTTGAGTGGTTTCTCCTATTAGTTCTGATGCTTCACAAATAAGATCATTGTAGGTTTTATTTGACATGATAAATTATTTCGTTAACTCAAAACGTTACTTTATCTGTAACTTAGCTTACAATGTTAAGTTTTCCGTAAACAAGTAAATCACAGAAATGGTTTTTATATTTCTTCGTATAAAGACCCTTTTGAATAAGTCAAAATTCTTACAAAACAAAAATCACAAAATAAGTTAGAAGTCACATTTAACGTCCCACAGTATTACACAAAATGTGCGCTGTTTTATTGAATAAACAACCCATCACTATGTGCTTGGTCGCTATCATATTGTCACGCTTGGATTAACGTGTTTATTTTTGTTAAATTATCGCACCGAAAGTAAAAGGGTTGCTATACAAAGTCGATAGTCATAGCTGTAAATTTTACCATATTATCTCACCTTTTTATTCGAACGGTTACATTTTCGTCTGTATAACGTATAAAACGTTTATGGAATGAAATCCTTATTGTATTTCATATATAGTTACATTTCTTTTCAGGTTTATTTGAGTCTAAATCGTAAATTATGTATTTGACATATGAATATTGTTTTACTACAGGTGGCTGAGCAGCCATAATGCTTACTCGGGTTAGTAAAGGTTTCTAAGTGAGTGATTTATGAAGAATTATGCCCATACCCAAGAAGAATAATTAAAATGAAATTCTAATAAATACTCATCACTCTATATTTAAATGATGTTTCTACGTGGTAGACACCTTGCTGCAGTTTTATTGTGGTTGTAGCATGAATGGCCTTCTCGACCGAGGAAAGACTATGCTATGTGTAAAATAGCAACTTAATGCTGCTGTGTTTCTTAGGGTGAGTATAGAGAACCATCATTTTTAACTGGAAAGGAAGCATTCCATTTAAGTCCTCGTGGGTGACAATGCATCTGCATTTTGATTCTTAGTTGAGGATAAATATAGACGTCCATGGAGGCGCAACTGTGTCACGGTATACAACGACTCCTTAAAGAATCAAGTTTAAAATTATAAAACAGTGGTACGTTAACGTTCCGTTTCTTCACCTATTGTTAAGTTAATTATAGATTTCTTTCAATACTGCTGGCAGGTAGTTTACTGATGACTTATTTATTTTTGAATTTATTTATTATATATACAGGGTAATATTTAATTTACTGATGACCTTTTAGGAATATATTATGTATACATCATTACAACATCTGCAAGAAAAAAAATTATAATTCTTCAATTTTTATTTTCATACAAAAATAAAAATAATTTAATTGGACCTTCTAAACGGCAATACTCCTAAATAGCAAAATAAAGCGCGTGGCGGGGTAGGGGTGGAGGGGTGTAGGAGGCGACGCTTGCTCATTTGAACTTGACCAAATTACCTGTGTCGTCAGTCGCCTTTGGTGCACCCGCGACGTTTCTCTTTCCGTTGTGAGATTAATATCGCAAACGTTACGCGTTGTGACAATGGTTTACCGATACTCAAATGTTGAGTATACCGAAATGGTGCGAATTTTAGCAATTTGCAATGATAACGTTAGTAAAGCCTGCCGTGAATATTCAAGGCGATTTCTCAACTCACGTGCATCGAGCTACGCTACGATGCTAGGTATTACACAGCGATTGCGAGATTACGAGCAATTCCAGCCTGTATTAATCGATCGTGGTCGTCCACCGCGGCGCACAGTACGTGAGAAGGAAGACATACTGCAGTTTTTTGAACAAAATCCAGCAGCAAGCACTTATGAGGCAGCCCGACAGTTCAATGTGTCACAGTACTACGCATGGAGTCTACGCATGGGCACTAAATGAGACTCAATATTACATGAAACAAGATTACTCGGCATATGTTTTACGAAAACGAAAAGAATTATAAGAACAACTGAAATTAGAGAGAGAAAATCGCAACAATGCTATTGCACTACGACTATTAAATACGACAAACTAATTATATTAAAAAAAACACAATAAAAGAGCATTGTCTACCTCACCTGAAAACTTTTCCCATTAAGAAGGACACAAAAACACGCAAGCCAGTAAGAAAAACAAAACACTGAAACTGCACTCATCAACTCAAAGATTCAATAGTATTTCTGAAGGAGTTTTGAAACCTGCGATGCTGAAAAATTTATTTAAAAATAATTCCAACACAAAATCAGACAAATATGACAAAAAAGATAAAAATACATAGCAACTAGCACCCCACTCCTCTACTACAGATTTTATTAAGTAACAAATCCAATCAAGTAAAATAAAATATCTTTCAACCCGGCTGGTCACCGTGGAAGATTATGACCTCCACCATCCAAAGAACAACACCTAAACTCGCTGAAAGTTTAGAACACCTTCGGAAAATAAATTCTACATAGCAACATATGTCAGAACACTTGCCTTTTATAAACATCTTTGGAGGAGGCCTTTAGCTAAGGGGGTTCATGAAAATTAAACAAAAATCAATAAGTAAATAGATCTTTAATAAATTATGAATTAAAATATTTTGTCCATTTGGAACTAATTTAAATTTTAAATTTTATTTTATCCCATTCATTATGTTACAAAACTCAAAATCCATTTAAAATAGTCACTTAAAGTGTATTAAAATCTAAAAATTAACCTAAAATTATATTTTTCAATTTCATTTATAAAATGCAAATTATTTTGTAAAAAGTTATATTGTAAAACTTATTTGGCATGGAATAAAAGGCTTTTTTATTTTCTTTTATTTATAGACGTCCATGGGCCACAGCAACTTACAATAGGGTGAACTGTGTGCTTGTTTATTACTCCTATTATATAAATATAATTTTTATAAGGATATGCTGCTTATGCTCATATCATAATCTAGAAACTCAATTTGTTTTACAAGCATATGTGATTATCAATGCGTTAGCGTACATTACTGATCTCATGCACTCCACCTTAAGCTGTAAACCTGTTATTACGTTGATAACAGACTCGCTTTAAGTCGTTCGAAGTAATTACCAATCTGTTCCTATGGAGACTTTCGTATATCATTGGTATATAATATTTATAACAGAAGTTTCTTTTAGATATTACTGAAATGAAAAAATCTAAACTTGCGTAAAGCTCGTAACATATGATACTTTTTAATATTCCGTCTGAATTTAGCAAAACTAAGAATTATAATAATAATTTCTCCAGATTAAATTTCACACGGTCACAGTGCCCAGTCTGAACGGAGTTGTCGATTGTGGGGTAAACACAGCTATACTCTTTATTCCCTCACTCTAATAGTCCGACAGGACGGCAATCCTACATTACCAGAAAGAGATCAGGCGCAGGTCGAACGGCTTTAAGTGCTTTCCGAGGCAGGGAGATAAAATACCGCCAACTTCCTGACTCCGGGCTGCTACCGGATGTTTCTTTACAGAATATATCAATAACTGATTTTGGCTCGACTCGGGGTCAATCAAATCAAAAATATCAAGAATTGCCTTCATTTAATAAGAAATAAAAAAAAATTCAAAACTGCTTTAACAATTACAAAGAATATCTACAATATTAAAATACTTTACAGCAAATCCAATGAAGTATTCTTTATTTTTTTTTACGTAATTTAAAAATATTTGTTTTATAATTTTATTTAATTCTTTAATATCATATAAGTAACGGCTTTTTTGATAACTTTATTTCAATATGAAGTTTATGTTAAGCCCAGGCCATAAAATATAACAAATATTATAATACACAAAAATGTGATTATGTTGAAAGACTCGTAATATTATAAATAAACACTTAATGTGCAACACTTAACTTGCAATTAATAATTTGAATTTAAATTCATGATCAGTAGTTGTGCTTTCAAGCACTAGACCAACAAGGCGGTCAGACAACAGCAAAATATAATACCAGAATATGGAATCAAGTCTTATCCGTCTATCTTTCACAGAATGGATGTATCATGTGGATGATCAGTATTATATAAGACGAAGTAAAACGATGAAACTGTAACGTGCAGCATTGGAATTGATGTAATGAAAGAATTGCCCTTATAAAAAACTCTGCGCTGGATGCGGTCAAGTAGAAGGAACTGGCACTGGGAAGCCCCTGCCCAAACATGGGAACATTATTCCATGTGAGGCCGAACCTGCACCTTGTAAATTTGCACGTGGTGTGCCGGCATGAAATACTGTCCTGCTCTGCTGAGCACGCGCCAAGATTTTTAGAGGTCAATTTGGCCTTCACTTCCAAGTGACCAAGAAACTGCACGTCACTCGATATGTCGACTCCGAGGATTCCGATACTGGCTGAGGCAAGAGGGGGAGTGCCTTAAAACTGAGGAGATACGACAAAGGGGTTCTTTTTAGCGGTAAACGCGCAAACTTCTGTCTTCTGAGGATTAAACTGGACTAGATTCAGTCGCCCCCAATCCGAGATTTTGTTTAGCAAAGACTCGACTTCAGACCCAAGTTTGTCCCGGTACTTGGCGACGTTCTCCCGAGAAATATTGGCCAGGCCGGTGTATAGAGCATCACCAGTGCTGTCATCCGCATAACAATGAATGTAATGTCACCTTAATCGTCACACTTGGTAATTTGACGATCGTAGTAGCAGTAGCAATCTACGTGTCGCACCTTGATTGACTCTCCCAATTGCTGGTAGAAGTCCTGGTTAAAAAAAGCGGATATACCGCCATCTGTCGGAAGTCGTAGATCTTTTCTGGCATATAACATAGTGGCCGCTTGCAACACCCATGGGGCGATATCATTTGTCCATTTCCATCCAGTAAGCCGCAAGCTCGTTTGCCCACACTTCTGTAAAAAAAACATACAGTATCTTACTGATACCGTCACTACACGCAAACTCAAACCATTGTAATGCATTTTATTTAAAGTTGTTACTATATTTATTTAACAGGAAAAACCTGAAAAATGAGACCGGATTTTTGATATAAGCAATTTATAAGGATCATCATTATAGAAAATCAGACTGAACCTTTTCTGGAAGGTGGGACTATTATCCGCTTTGACGACAATGAATCAGTTTATCCTCGAACATTATTAAATGCGCGCTTCCCTAATGTTGTAAGGGATCCTGTATTTTAAAATTTATACTTGGATGTGTTATAAAAATTATCATATTTTATTTTTCACAGTATTTTTATTTAAAATGAAATTGTGTCGTTTTAAGACATTCTGATCGATAAGTCTTTGTATTTTTTTTGTAAAGGGATTCCTTTTTGAGAGTTTACAAGGAAGGAATGGTGATTTCAAATTTGAGAATTTTGCGCTCATAATTTTGCTCTCTGTCTCATTAGTCTATGGGATTTCTTTTTCTTCTCTTTTTATGGTCCTGTATAAGTTGACTACTGGCCTTTCCCGTTATATTGAGAATTTGTCTAAAACGTCACGCTTCGTAGTCGGAATCCCGATGGCAAAGGTTTTGCGCATTTGACGACACTACCAGTCGCCATTCTGGGTATAATACGTTTTATGGAAACGAGATAGTTATAACATCATAGGAAACCATATTTTTGAGAATTTTCCATATTCCTAACTACACCCATGGAATGCAATGGGATGACGGTTTCAGTCGGCTAACAGAGCCTCATATTATCTCACTTTTACTGAGTGAAATAATGCGAGAGTGCACTGTGCATTATCCTGTTATCAACTAAAAATAATAAAAACTGCTGTTGTCAATCCACCAGCCTGCGTGGCACCTATGAAAGAATCTCTTCTGTGACGCTATTGATGAGGCCTCTTCTTCAACGGATTTTTGAGTGTTATGAATGAATAAATGAATTAATGATTGAATGATTGCTTGAATAAATATATAAATTAATAATATGTTTTATGAATGAATGAATAATTGAATGAATGCTTGAATTAATTGATGAATAATTGAATGAACGCATGAATGAATGAATGAATGAAAATGTCACTCCACGCAATGAGGTTAATATTCTAAGTATTTACTGTTACAGCATATTCAAGTCCAATGCTATAGGCCTCCTCAATAAATTGCTTTAAAGAGGGATATTTGCCATGGTTTCCACGCTTGGCAAGCTGGTTGGCATCCGTAGTTTTTATTTTTATTTTTGTCGGTATTATAAAGATGCTGCTGCCCGTCTCCTGATTTGTTTCCTTGTGTCGCCTCTTACGACACCCACGGGGCGACATGGGGTAGTGGATATTCTTACAACGCCACTATACGGTAAGTTTTAATTATCTGAAATAAATAAATATAATAAATACCACCTTTGGTTCGTTCAATTTTTTTAATTGAAAATGTAACAAAAGATTTGAATAGTTAATCGTTAATCGAATAAATAATAGGTATATATTGGTAATGGTCAATAGCGACAGCAGGCTTAAAGTCAATAGACCCTTTTTACTGAAAACAAAACATTCCATCTAAGTCCTCATGAGTGACAACGCATTTGTATTTTGATTTTTAATCGAGGACAGATGTTGATGGCTATGGGCCACAGCATCCACTTACCATCGGGTGAACTGGGCGCTCGTTCGTCACCTTATTCTATAAAAAAGGGTCTCCGGTTCTACATATAAAACATAAAAGGCCTATGCGGCTATTTTACGCTTATATTTTCCGAGCGTCATTCTTTCACGGTCAAGTCGAACTATTCGTGTTCTAGCCAAAGTATAGCTAAAATGGTTTTATCCCACTATTTATCTTCCAAATAACTGTACAATAACCAGAGTATATTATTACATGTACAATGCACTTTAGATAATAAAATTCAGCTAAAATTATTTAAATATTATTACCTTGTCCATTTTTAATAGTTCTCTAACTTGCCTTTAGCCAGTCATGACATTTCGATCCCCTATTAAACCAAAATCATCTTACAATGTCAAGAAAATTCTTTAAATTACACCCCTCATGACACACCATTACTATATTCCAAGGGTTCCATTCCATCTATTCCCATAATGCATACAAAGGCACACATAATGTTAGGACGACAATTTTGTAAAGATTCAAAAGATATGAAATATTTCGAGGATTATTCGAGGATATTACACCATAATAATGTGTAGGTAATGATTAGAAATTAACCTGTTGAAATTCATAATAACTAAGAAGAAATAACCTGTATTTTTGTTATTTAACACACATTATTAATTGTTTTGGACAATAAAGGCCGATTTTGCAATACTCGGATAAAAGTTGTGCTTCAAATAAATTATAACCTGCTTGAATATAAAACAAATAATATAAAAGTAAAACATTGAACCTTTTTTCTGTTTAATGGAATGCCTCGTTTCCAGTAAAAATGGTCTCTGGTTCTCTACACTCACCATACGAAATACAGCAGTGTTAAGCTGCTATTTTACGCTGGTATTCTGAGAGAGCGTGGTCCTTCTCCAGTCAAGCCGATCTATTCGTACACTTTATTATATTATATGAATTTATTAAATTAAATGAATTAATAAATAAATGAATATAATTTAAATAAAACTAATTTTACGGATTTTATCGCGTATATTAACTTATTTTATATTCTCGACGTTTCGGACACTTTTCAGCACCCATGGTCACGGGAGGGGGGGGGGGCGGACTGAGGTACATGACGTCCTAATGTCATAGTTAACCACGGCTACCTTGACATTAAAAATTATTATTCCGTTCCGAATTTTTGTTCTGATCTACGTAGTATGAACTTACAGTATCATGAAGTCTTGCAGTTGTATGCTTAAATGATTTAATTTTATTAATTATGGGATCCCAAGCAGATGGTAGCACCCAGCCATCTTCTCTATTGAAATAAGGATGTTTTTTGATTTCAATAGCCTCGCGAATCATCCTTAGAAGTAATCGGTGTTCTTTAGCGAGGATTTGTGGTCTATCAAATCTAATGCAGTGACGGGGGTGATGCTGTACGTGTTCACAGACTGCAGACTTCCCGGAGCGTCGGTTCTTCACATCAGCTATGTGTTCTTTAACGCGGGTTTTTATGGATCTTTTAGTTTGTCCTATATAAAAGAGACCACATTCACAATCAAGCTTGTACACTCCTGTATCTTGCAGAGGAATATTACACTTGACTGATGGTAAAAACTGACTAATCTTCTTCGGCGGCTTGAAGTATGTTTTAATGGAAGCACGCTTCAAGATGTAACCAATCTTGTCAGTGACACATCTGACATGGCAGTACAGCAGGCACTCGCTCGACTGTGGCAAAATGTCGGGAAAATAAAATAAGTTAATATACGCGATAAAATTCATCAAATTAGTTTTATTTAAATGTGTAATGTTCGCGTAAATATAATAAATCATTATGAATGAATATCCTTTATTTTACACCACAATCAAATATACGAATGACATAAAAAGCAGATTATATTTACAATTTGGCAACCTTATCGCTACATAGTGATCTCTTCCAGGCAACCAAAGGTGTAAAGGAATAAAACATAGTATCTGTCGCTATATCTTTTCGATAATGGGAAAGACCCTTGTCCAGCAGTGGACTGTTACTGGTCTTTGCGGCTTATAATAAAATCTTTGTATACACCCCAACTATGCTGTGAAAAGGTAGGCGAGAATAATTTCACATAATCGAATTCTGCTTACGTCATGTCGTCAATGGTCCCTGATTGAGCTCAGTAACAATGTTAATCTCGTAGACTGATACATTTACCATTTTATGAAGTACAAGCTATAAGCTTACGTTATTTCACCTTGATTTTCATAATGTTAATGAGTTATTTTGCTTCTCCAATAGAGGCTTATATTTAATGGTACCAACACGAATACTTATATTTGTTAACATGGTAGTTATTGTTGGAAAACAAAAAAGACGACTGTATTTGCAATGATTCGATTGATAAACGACTTAAGACTACCTATTATGATACATTTCAAATGAAATATATACTATAAAATATACTATTTTCGTGCTACAACTATTATACAACTGCAGCAAGGCTCTACCACGTACAAATTTTTAATGCCGAATTGTACCAAATACTTAAAATAAGTGGTTTACTGCTGTGAGCAAAAAGCGACCGTAAACTGGGCTTGGCAAGCTACAGCTTCAAAAAATACCCGCGTGCTGAGTGCCCAATACGAGGAACTTTATCGACAACACATCGGTTAAGCTTTTGAGTCACCCTCGTTTCAGTTCTAATTTGGCAAAATGTAACTTCTTTTTGTTTACTAAATGATGATGCTCTAGCAGTGTTAATATTAATGTTAATGTTAGTTGTCAGTGTTAATGTTAGTGCATTCAATAGAAGAGGTGTCTGAGAGAAACTGGAAAAAATATTTCAAAATTTGGTTAAACGCATAAATGGAACTTTAACATACAGTTATAAAACATAGAATTTATGTTTAGTTTTGCAACACTTTCTGAGTAACCTACGTGTATACGACATATAGCTTTTAGCTCGCCATTCCACCTGTGTGGTAAGATAACCATTGCCATTTATATCATTTTTCTGCGTTAAAAATATCTCAATCCAGAATATTATGGTATAATTGTGTGCAAAATTTCGGTCAAACCAGCTGAGTCGTTATCGAGTGCGTTATTTGATTACAAACATTAAAGTTTCAAAACGATTTTTAATAAGACTTCAGAGAAGGGAAATTTGCAGAGTACCATTTTTATTAGCTAAGCTTGTTTAGGTTTAAACACAAGTTTATTAGTGCCCGACAGGGTCGAACTTTGATTATTTGTGTACTGTACATGCCCCCACATTGTCCACTGGCTCATATAAAAGTACAATAAATATTTTAAAACTTGACAAACTCTTGCAACTTGCACTGTACCCTAGTCTAGTATCTAAAATCAAACATAGCAGCTACCAAATTATTGACAAAAACACTAAACTCATTAGTACGAAATAATAAACGTTTTATCTTAGAAAACCTAATACACAATACCCTTAAAAATTTATACAATTTACTAATGGGATTAGAAAAACTTAAAAGTTATTGATACAAATCTGCCATCTAACTGTTCTAATTTTTTCATTCAGGTATGAATTAAATGAACAGTACTCGTAAGTCATGTAACAGTGTTGTCATTCCCATTCATTTTTATAGATTTCTACTTGCGTTAACGATTGTAGAAAGTTATACACACACTACACTCGGACACAGATTAAATAATGTTACTACGACTCGGAGTTCCTCGGAAAATATCTCTGTAGATGACAGTAAATTTGTTTATTTTTAGATCTAATTTTTTTCGTCCACGTGATAATACCGTTATTCAATTTAACAGGGTTTTTTTTCTGTTTAGACTTAACCCATCTCCATAGCCTATCCCACCATCCTCCTAGCTTTTCCTGCTGCAGAAAAAAAAATATCAATTTTATTTAACTATTTTATGACAGTGCTTGATGGTGGTAAGTGATAATGCGGCCGAAGATGGTCAAGCGCAATGACTTAGCTTATTATAAGTCTATTCACTCTTGCTTTGAAGGAATTTGAACGGTAAACATGCTTTCGCCCCTTAAGGCGGGTAAATACAGCTTTAGATTATTATC
Source organism: Parnassius glacialis (assembly GCA_033319125.1). Classification (NCBI taxonomy): domain Eukaryota; kingdom Metazoa; phylum Arthropoda; class Insecta; order Lepidoptera; family Papilionidae; genus Parnassius; species Parnassius glacialis. The sequence continues at coordinate 7,079,061 of JAVANC010000012.1, read as the reverse complement.
CATCTTAGCAGTCAATGTTGACGTAACAACTTGTTCTATCTAGTTCTTCCAATGTTTTTTGTTGCGAGTTTCCATGGGCTGCCATAAGTAGCTATTTTGATGTCAAAAAATAAGGTCATCAATATAGGAAATACAGGGTAAAAGGATATGTTTCTTTAAATTCTGTCATTTATTATAGTCATATCACTTACAACCAAATACCAAAAACAGAGATTGAATTTTTTAACGTTATTTCGTTGACATATTTGAGTTCACAAAGATATGCTATCATGAGACTGAACCAAAATGCATAGCGACATGCGATGCGAGGGTCTTTCAAGGATTTGAGGCAATAAAATTAAATAAACGGTCCGTGCCATATTGCATTACCCTCATTTTTGGCAGCTGTGAACGTTACTGGCTTGTCTTATATTCTCTTTACGTTGCCACAATATGCTTCTATGTTTGCAGTATAATAATTCTAATAAATACGGAAGGCGTAAAAAGATGCATTCAGATTATTGTTCAAATTTTAGTTGTGTGCCTATTAACTATATTTTTATTTACTTCTATTTGGTACAAATAGAAGTAAATAGAAGTTTTTTTTTAATACAAAAACTTCACTTTATAAAAAAAATATATCTTTTAAAAGTATAACATACAAAATTCAAACACTTTTGATCGGTCAGGAGCACAAAACTTACAGTATGCCCTATGTCTAGCCTCCAATCAAGCGAATAAAAATCTTCCAATATGTGGTTTCAAGTGAACCAATCACGATTTAGCAAATTTCATCTTTACATTGATAAGTTCCTTATGTTTTAAATTTCACAGATTTTTTTTATATTACATTCAAATGTTCTGAGTTATACAATTTCCGAGTTTTCCTTCAGAAAACGTTTTTCTTTTAATATCGAATAAAAAGAAGAGGCTAACTTATAAGTGCTTATAAGCAAGATTGAAATGATTTTGATTAAATATTTTGGAAATTACGAAAGTCTGCACATTAACGCTTGTACGATGTGCTTGAATAGGTTTAGATGCAATGCCATTGCAATAAAACTGGCGAAATTGCTGCTTTATTTAATAGAAAAATCATGTATTTTAGGCCCACCAAAACGGGTCGAAAATGATCCAGTTAAGATTATAATATGTCCATTAGCATATTTTACTCATTTTGCATTTTTGGCATTTCTTTTGGAATCAAAGTTGTGCATTTAAATTTAGTCAAAGGAACTAAAAAAAAAATTGCTTACTTATATGTTCATACAACCACAATCGCTCTTAGGTTTATACTAATCTGAACTAGGTCAGACTAACGGACTAGATGTCTTGAGTCCTGAATACAAATTCCACCCGTAGCCAACATTTGTGCATCATATTATAAAGAAACAATTCACTTAAAGTATCAAGTAGCAATGTAAGAATTGATGACTAATATTGCATATATATATATATATGCAATATTAGTCGCAATTTACACTATCAGTATGTATATACTAGCTGGCCAGGCAGACGTTGTTCTACCCTTTTCGGCGATCCTTCCTATGAAAAACATCCTTAAATTCGCAATAAAATAAATTTAAAGGTCACTTGTCGGGATAAAAAGTATCCAATCTCTCAAGATGGACCAAACGGCACACAGTGTGCAAAATTTCATTGGAATCAGTTCAGTAGTTTAGGAGTTCATCGCGGACAAACAATGTGACACGTAATTTTTATATATAAAGATATATATATACTGATAGAGTATGGCGTCTGATTGCGGTATTTAGTCAAATAAAAATAGCTAAACAATCAAAAGGGTAAAATAAATGTTTTATTTTCGATGTTATTTCGAGTTTGAGTAAACATACCGCCGAAATATGTGCCCCTAACTTAGTCAAATTCCAATCACAATGTATGAAGAAGATAATGAATCTGAATGAAGCGAAAGAGGTATGTAAGGATCGTGACACTTGGCGATCTGTTCTCTCTGGCCCCGTCAGGGATTGTGCGTGAAATCACGGCAACATTTAAGGTTGGCAACGCATCTGCAATTCCCCTGGTGTTGCGGTTGTTCATGGGCGGCGATAGTCACTTACCATCAGGTGAGCCGCATGCTCGTTTGCCCCCTATTCTATAAAAAAAAAAACAAATTTTAAATACTGTTCGAATCTATCAACTGTGCTGTTAAAGTTCTAGACAGTGTGGTACGAGTATAAAGTATCGCTACTATTATCAATACTAACTTAATATCAAATAAGTGTGACAAGCGAGAACACATTCCACCTGATAGTAATTATATGCTGTGCCCATAGACATATTTACCATTTCTCGATTAAGAATCGGAATGCAAGTGAATCGTCAAGCTTGACGACTAAGATGGAATGCCTCGTTTTTAGTAAAGAGGTGTCCGGTTCTCTACACTCACCATACGAAACACAGCAACATTAAGCGATTATTACTGCTACTACTCAGTGTATGTACCAATACAAATGTTCTATTGATGACAGCTTGTAACATCGGAATGTTTTCAATTCCACACTGGAGACCTGATACCGGTATTCCTGTACATTTTCAGGTATTTGCAACAAAATATTTTTCCGATACTATACCTTAACCCTATTTGTTGCCCATGTAACACGAGTACAGAAAGTTTTCCAAAGCGTTTATAGCGACGTAGATTAATCTAAGCGTTGCTAGCGGCAGACAAGCGTAGGACCCGGTCGGCAAATGTAGGAGGGATGAATATCGGCAAACATTCTGCGCTGGGCGTATATTGCGTACGTGATAAGATTTGGGAGGCTGGGGTGCATTGTTAGACCCAAGGTGGCAACCACAACACAATAACTCTCGAAGCCTACAATTTGTGCTTTTGTTCTAAATGTTGATTCTCAGGTGGATACTCTGGGCGATGAGCTACACAATCTTAAAGAAGATAAAGAGAAATATAAAAAATAACAAATAGAATAGCAGATTACCTTTTCATAATTTTACTTGATTACTGGACTGAAGTAACAGTCTACATACAAAGTAACGCTGGCCTAAGCCCTTATTTTCCTTTCCCCATATTTGAAAGAATTATAGAGCAGGAAGGAGGTGTTTTGCCTGTAAGCATGTAGGGGAGTTAACATATTCTCAAAATATTTTAGTTTCTCATACTCATGCAGGTTTCACGATGTTTTTCTTTAGCATTAGTAAATTCTAGGTGATATATATATAATTTATTCATATACTTATATACTTTACAAACGTACATCACATACATTATTTATACTTCGATATATTACATTCATAATTCTTATAAAGCGTATTATAATATATTGTATCTACTCAAAGACAATAATCGCCTTTAAAAAGTATGTTCTAAAAGCTGAGTGCTTTACTAGAGTTTAAAGTGCTGTCGTTTATAATTTTAGCTTCTTTACATTCTGATAGACATTAATTTCTCACTTACATTGCGTTGCCTTTGACGATGCCTTTTTTATAAGTACTGTAATTACTTTGACAGCGTATAATATATAACTGATGCGGGTATGCACACTTTGCAGAGAAGGTACTTTTCTTAATTTATTTGATATTCAACTTCAGTACAAAAATTAATGCAAGAAAACAAAAGCACCAAACGTTGGCTGTGTTAGAGAATCAAACACTCAATTTTCACGTGGTGGAGCCAAACTGCTATATAATTACATGTGCAGCGAGAATAAGTCCAGTCGACCGATGTAGGACCATGTCGGCATAGAATACCAGCCTAAAATAGAAGCATTATGATACCGTGTTTCGTATGAGTTGTTGCGGTCACACCGGAATCGCGGCCACCGTCACATCATAGACAACTGATGTGACGGCATAATGACCACATATTAACTTTGTAAATTTTATATTTATTTATTCTTCTATCAGTGACCTATGATTTTAATTATACTACTAGTTTATCTAACGCAAGAACTGTGGTGTGTGACAACAACGATTGACTTTTTCACAGATAACCAAAACCTCCAAATCCTTATCAGCTACAAGTTGTTAAAAAGAAATAAAAGGAGCTCTATACGCAGCAGAAGTACGTGTATAAGTAGCAGACTAATAGTCTGCTAGTTAACAGTCTAGCCTCTTTAATAAACGGCACCGTTCAACTAGTGGCGTAAATAATATTCAGTCGATGCGTCTATAGTGAACTGGCCGGTTGATGCTTAGGCCATTCATACAATAGGGTGACCATGTGACGAACAAGTGTAAAAAATCTGACGTTAGTAGTATAAGTAAATTATTAAGTGGCGAAGCTTGCGAAGTCACTTATTGATTTCACGATGTCTGTCCGTCTGTCCGTCTGTCCCACGATTATCTCGAGAACGGTTTCGTATTTTCAAACTCTGTTTTCAGCAATCGATTACTGATCACCCAGGCATCTGAACCTCCTATTTTGAATTTTTTTTCCGTTAGTAACCGCTACAAAGCTGATTGCTTCGCCACTTTGCTATGCTGTTAGATTGCTAGGTTTATTTTGATATAAGATATGTACTATTTGCCGTGGTTGCTCAGATGTTTAGCACGGTCTGTAAATTTCACAGTACGCGAGCAATCCTGGTTCGATTACGCCGGCATCAATGAAATTATTAAAATTTCAATTTTACGTGCTGATTTCCCACGTGCTCGCCGATGAAGGAAAACATCGTGAGGAATCCTGCATATCTGAGGAATAAGAAAATAAAATATTTCGAAGACATGTGAAGTTCGCCAACACGCATTGGGGCAGCGCGGCGGACATTTCCTTACCCTAAAACCCTCGCAAAAATGAGAGGAGGCCTGTGCCCGGCAGTGGGATGTATAATAGGCTGTAACTTTAACTTTATGTATTATTTAGAAACCATAAGATCCAATATTGTACCTTAATAATAAAGTACTTAATATGTTATTAAATGATTATTAATTTGTTAAGGCAAGTTAAACTTCTATGGCACTTGGAAGACACATGGATCCAAAAAGGACATCGTTGAATGAAATTACCTTAAATTATATAAATGTAAGCGACTTTGGGCACTTGGGCCACCCCAGCTGCACCTTAACTTACTCTCCTAATGTTTCTAGACAGGCGCTTTCGTAATTTTAATTATATTAACGGAATTCAGTGTCATAAAATTCCCAGACAGATTGACTCGGTCCAATTCTAACGATTGGACTCTATTACATAAAAAAATAGAACTTACTTCTTTAAAAAAAATAACCTGTAATTCCCCTGGGTTGCAGTCGAGACACCATAACCGCATGCTCGGTTGCCTCCTCTTCTATACAAAAACCTATATAAATAGCAAAAAGATATCAAATTAAAATATATATGTACATAGAATTAAATTCATTAAGGCTTTATTATTTACTCAATAATAAATATGCGGCGTTGGGTAGATGTACACCTTTAATTAATTTAAAGTAGGTTTGCGGTCGACTCCGTACACGGCTTCGTTGTGATGCCTCACTTGTAACTATAGTAGTGAAGAATTCGTGTAACGAATTTATCAAATTTTAAAAAGATATTTATTTATTTATTTATTTACTAACTCACAATTGTTATTACAGGCGTGGAGCCTAATGCAATAATGTGGCCACTAATTTAAAAAAGACAAATAGTTTAATGTCACCCTCTCGAATACCGCCAATGTACAATTAAATTTGTCTAATCGTTGTGCTACGATGTTAAGCATTCTAGCTGCACGAACATCTCTATATCTCTATCTCTTATAAAATCATTAAAGTAATTAATAAAAAAGACAATAAAATAGTTTTATTTAACATTATCATTACAGCGCTTCACGAGTTTGTGCTTTGTGGCAAGGAATGCTACAAAGTGCAGTTCCTAGACACATTACCCATCGACTTATTAAATATCAGTATTTCTTTTTGGATTTTCAAATAAATTATATAACAAGAATTTAATAAATTTCATATTTAAATAATTAACATAGTCAGGTTTTCATATGTTTCGGTACTTCGAGCAAATGTTACCTATATAAATTTTTATATGGTTTGTTTTTTAATCAATACATGATGGGTTGCGCAAGCTTGGTACAAAATATAAATATATCATATTTGACATAATATCTAATACACATTCATATTACTTAACAGTATTATATTTTAACAGTGGTAGAGCCACGCGGCAGCTTTTGCTGTCGCACGGATGGGCCGGCTTGTACCGGGGTGGTACCACGACCTCACAGAAAACCAGCGTGAAGTAGAGGTTTACCTCTGCGTTTCGCTTGGTGAGTGCAGGTGGCCGGACGCCCATTTTACTGGAAATGAGGCATTCCATCTTGGTCCTCACGGGTGGTACATTTTGATTTGTAATAGAGGATAGATGTAGATGTCTATGGGCCGCAGCAACCACTTACCATCAGGTGGACTGTGTGCTCGTTTGTCACCCTTATCATTTAAAAAAAAATACAAATTATTTGTATTTACATTTATTTCAACGAACTAAACAATGTTTTCATTGTTTGCATCATTAATATCACTAGTGGTTACCTAGTGGTCGAAATTTTATCGTGATTCCCATACTTTACACATTGTTAAAAGCACATATATCTAATACACAAAATAGAAAATAAAAAATATACGATTTTTTCCTTGATATACTAGCCTTGCCAACAAAACTTAGATTAATCGCTAGGGATGATTTTAGTTAGAATACTAAGTCACAGGTCATAAAAGAATTTTATTATCGGTTCTTTTTAATTCTGCAATTTCATAGTGTCGAGACGTCACAAGGTAGGTGAAAGCTTACTTAAAATCGCATTAAATTTGTGGACAAATACATTCATGCACGTTTAGCTAATAAAAGATTATTGAAAAATTCATAAGGATTTAAAATTTTATAAATTTTTAATTGGTTTGGAGACAATAATTTTTTTCGTGATATTCTTTAATACGGACGTAAACCGTAAAAACGTACTCGTATCTGCACATATAAACACACTCATATAAACACAGATATCTTTTAAAGTTATATTTTCTTTCTTGGAATCAATTTGGAGAGTCGGACCTATTAGGACTTCCTGTTGGAAGGACCTATTAAAATTACGAAAGTGGAATGTACCCTCAGCGGAATGACACAAATGTGTACATCAGCTACAAATGTTGTATCGACCGCTATAATCAATTAAAAAACGCAGTTGTATCTAGCATTTCGTTACAGACATTTATTAAGTTGAACAAATAGGCATGTAATTTGGTGACTAAATTGGATTGAATATACAATTTGAACACATTTATGCAACAGGATAGCTTCATAAATATACACCTAGGTCGTGTTTATATTTCACAACACTTTAGTTTTAATTCATATTGTTCTACCGTTTGTACACATTATAATAGAAGTTTAATACATGTTGAATTATAATAAATGTTGAATAAAACTAATTTAACGGATTTTATCTTGTTCACTTTAACTTAATTTTTAATTCCCATGGTCACCTATGATCACGGGAGGACTGAAAAGATTGACGTCCCGATGTCGAAGTTAAACCGGAGTACCCTTTCTATTTATTATTTATATATTTTATACGTGTTAGAGCCATGCTGCAGCTATATTAGTTGTAGCACGAATGGGTCGGCTCGACCGGGGAAGGACCACGCTCTCACAGAATACCAGCGTAAAATAGCAGCTTAACACTGCTGTGTTTTTCTATTTTTAAATATACTATATTAAAAATTGTACGAGTATTAAGGATACGGTCCTTACCTGTACAGTAGCTTGAAAATTGCTTCCAATACAGCGGTGTAGAGTTTCGGTGATATAACAGTCTTAGACCTCTCTGCAGTTACCATACTCTAGTTATGTTCTAAGATAGGTATCGTAGCCCTGCTGTTCAAACACTTCAGCACTTCGGTATACTGACAGTCAACTTGGCACCGCTGAAAGAACTGTAGAATAACCCAAATTTCGACGAAATCAAAAGCTTTCTCATAGTCCACATACGCAAGACAAAGTGGCAGATTGTATTCTTTGGTCTTCTGTACAATTTGCCGTAGGGTATGTATGTGATCTATGATAGTGAACCCTTTTCGGAAACCGACTTGTTCGAGAGGCTGCAAGTCGTCAAATTTGTGCCCAAGACGATTCGAAATGACACTCGAAAACGGCACAAGGGCGCGGCTCTGAAGGGAAACCGGTGTGTAGTTCTTCTAGAGAGCGTTGTTGCCTTTCTTAAAGAACAAGACCACCGCCTAATGCTCTCCGCCTAACAATCGAGAACGGAATTAAGGAGCTTCTGAAGGACTTAAATTACCGGTTTTTGACCCACTTTGAGAAGCTACGCTGTAATTTCATCCTTGTCCGAGGCCTTGTCGTTTTTAAGATGCTGGAGAGCCATTCCAATCTCACTCAGAGTTACGCCCGAGATATCAACTAGAATTGAACAATTTGCAGACCTGCACGTGCAGTTTTAAAACAAATATGAATTTAACTAATACTTTTATCTAAATAAAGAAAATAAGACTTTTATTAAAGTCTAAATAAATAATTAATTCCAAAAAAATTGCTATTGTATGACTATTATTTCTTCTCGTTATTTGTCTCAAGTGTTCAAGCCGTACGTAAGTTTAAATGGATTGCTAGTATTCTCAATAGTTGTCTTCCAAAAATATTTTTATTAAATATGTTTAGAGTAAGGATATATATATAAGTCACTTATTAAATAGTTAATGGAATAATAAACCTATAACAAAGAAAACAAACCATTACGTTTCACTAATATTTCACTAAAATTTGCAAACATATTCTCCTACAATTTTTAATGTGTTTGTTTTGTTTGTTTTCAGTTTGTGAGCAGGAGATATATTTTCATACAACTTCAAAAAGGAGGAGGTGTACACTTCGTCGGAATCATTCTTTTTTATGTATGTATATACACCAATTACTCGAAGATACCTGAACCGATTTAATTTTTTTTTGTTTCAAAGGGACTACCCGATTGGTCTTATTTAAATTTTATCGAAATCAGTCGAGCGGTTATTAAAAAATAAACAATAAATTATATTTATATTGAAGGTGGTTGTACATTTTTTTTAACTTTACCACTTGTACGAGTAGATAGTGCGCATCGTAGGAAATTCAAAAGTTTTTAATAGCTCAGGGACTGTGTGTTCCACTTAAACTTCTATGGAGTTTTACCCTAGCCACCACTACTAAATTTGGTAATCGCAATTTTACTTTCTATTAGGATTAAGTACCGATTTACCAAAATCGGTACCTCATCCTAATTTCAATAGAGAATAAGATGGTGGTCCATGGAAGTCTAAATATTTAATATACTGGCACATAAAAAATTAAACTATTCAAACAAAACAATTTTTAAAATAACATTATCCAAGATATTATTTGCAATTTTCGGGGGGAAAATCATCATCAATCTGTCAATCAGTAAATTAAATTCATTAAGAACACAATTATATTTTATTTGGCGTGTAGATGCTAACACTAAATCAGAATAATCCTATCGATGTACTCCAGAGTGAATTTCGGTCACGGCGCTCAGTCTTAACTAACGAAGATTTGGGCAGGATGGGGTTATACTGTCACAGTCTTATTAATAAACATAGACTTGAGCAAGATTAACTTTACTCCTAGTTTAAAGTTTAAAATAACTAATTTCAGTACTAATAAACATAGAGTAAGGAGGGAGTAAACTAATCCGAATCTACTCTCGGAATAAAAGTTACACCTTGGCGTTACATAGTTTAACGACGGAGTAACCATGCAGTAGCCTCGTATTTTGACATTTTGTAAAACTTTACGCACGTTGTAGCTGCCTAAATAAGTTCATATTTCGTTACTTCCATTAATATTTGTTACTTTCGTGCATTGTCAACAACCTCAAGATGAATAGAGATTATTTCATTGATGATATGAGTGATAGATGAAATTAATGAAGTGATTAATCAGATTCCATTAATGAAACGTCTAAAATTTTATAAAATTCGTAAGAATCCACTGGAAGAACTTCAAGAAGCCGAATTTAAAATTAAATACAGATTTTCTCGCGGTACTACCGTTTTCCTTATTGACATGGTGAAAAATGATTTAGCCGGTGATTCAAGAGGTGGATTTATACCACACCATCTGAAAGTTTTGACTGCCATAAGAACATGGGCCCGTGGAGAGGTAATTACTATGTACCTATTATCAATTTTATAGGTTTTTACCTTCATTTACTTTAAAATCTCCCATTATCAATAGTTTTTACCATTAAGTGAATCATTATTAGTTGTTATGATTTCTAATTCAATTACTTTTGCTTTCAACAGATACAAGATGATGCAGGAGATCTAAGTGGAATGAGTCAGCCAACTATATCACTTGTATGCTTTACAAGTTACTTTTTTAAGTCACTAGTAGCACAAAGAGCACAGTGGATTAAAGTGCCACAAAGTGATGTGGAGCAGAACCATGTGATTGCAGGTTATTATTCAGTATGTGGTTTTAGACAAGTGATACGGGCTATTGATTGCACATATATTTGAATCCCGAAATTCGATGGAAATATTGGCCAATATTACATAAATAGGAAAGGATACTGTTCAATAAATGTACAAGTAAGTTTTATAGCACCTAGCTAGCCCTTCTTTGCCATATAGTTACCTAGTTATATCTTAGTCAGATTCAGTATAATCTACTTAATCTATTGTTTCATATTAACAAAGCTATGAGTACTTTGTTCCAGGTTGTGTCAAATGCTAACTAGAGATCATGGATAAAGTGGCACATTGGCGAGGCAGTACACATGACTCAAGAATATTTAATGAAAGTTGCGTAAAACAAAGGCTTGAGCAGTCAGAATTTAAAGGCAAGTTTCTCGAAGATTCTGGTTATGCTTGTATTCCTTATTTATTCACTTATATCCTGCGTCCCAATACACAAAAGGAAGAAATGTACAACCGGTCGTACATCAGGACCAGAAACACTGTAGAACGATGCTTTGGAGTGTGGAATCAAAGGTTTCGGTGTTTACAGCTAGGACTTAATACAAAATTAGTGAATACAAACCTATATATTGTTGCATTGGCAATACTGCACAAAATTGCAATGCACAAGAAAGATCTGCTTGAGGATGCAGTAGAAGATGATGGAAATGTTCCAGTCACAGAATAAGTAAATAACTCCCTAAGAGGAAATTCAGTACAGGCAGCATTTATCAATGAAAATTTTGAAATAAATTATACAATATGTACATCTACAAAATATAAAGAAAATTGAAGCTATGTATGTATTTTTAACTTATTTTATTTTGTTATTTAGAGGCAAATTCTGGCTTACAAATTTCAATAAAAAGATAAGTAATAAGACAGTTATTAGTAGTAGTATTAGTATCCCAGCACCGAATTCTGCTGGCTGACATCTGCTTAACTGTTCGCCTCAACAAACATAAGGATCGTCCCCCACCCAATATAAAGTGGCATTTGTTGCATAAGGAGGGGTATGCAAGTGAATTTAGAGAGCTAGTTGTAAACAAGATGATAGAGATGGGTGGTATGGAAGGAATGAGTGTGAATGAGTGCTGGAAGGAAATGGCTGATTGTATCCGAAGTGTGGCAAGGAAGGTGTTAGGAGAAACAAAAGGGAAGCGTATGATAGATAAGGATGGGTGGTGGTGGAGTGAAAGTATTAGAGCAGTTTTGAGAGAAAAGAAAAATGCCTTTAAAGAATGGCAGAGCGTAGAAGACCAGAATGAATCCATAAAAGAAAGTAAGAGAGGGGCGTATAAAGAATGTAAGAAGAGAGCGAAGAAGGAAGTTGCTATTTGTAGGGCAGAGGCGCAAGATAAATTATATCGGTCCCTTGAAAGCCCCGAAGGTCAAAAACGACTTTTTCAAATTGCAAGAGCGAGAGAAAGGAATGGAAGAGATGTTTCACATGTAAAATGTATAAAAGATGATTCTGGAAGGATTTTGACTGACGATGAAAGTATAAAGAAGCGATGGAAGGAGTATTTTGAGAAATTGATGAATGAGGAGAATGAATGGAATGGTATGCTTGAAAACCCACCAGTGAATATGGGCTTAGTGAGAGAAATTAGTGTGGAAGAAGTAAAAATGGCTGTTAGGAATATGAAGAATGGGAAGGCGGTCGGCCCAGATGGAATACCAGTAGAAGTGTGGAAGTTGCTGAGGGCGGATGGATGGAAGTGGTTGAGTTTATTTTTCGGTAAATTGTTCCAGGAAGAACAAATACCTGAGGAATGGTGCAGTAGTATACTGGTCCCCATTTTTAAAAACAAAGGAGACGTTCAAAACTGCAGCAGTTACCGGGGAATAAAACTCATGTCACATACGATGAAAGTCTGGGAAAGAATAATAGAGAGAAGAATGAGAGAAGAGTGTGAGATAACACAAAACCAGTTCGGATTCATGCCCGGTCGAGGTACGACAGATGCCATTTTCGCATTACGCCAATTGTGCGAAAAGTACAAGCGCGTGCATAAAGATCTGCACATGGTTTTTGTCGACCTTGAAAAGGCGTACGATCGGGTTCCCCGTGAGGTTTTGTGGTGGGCGTTAAAGATGAAAGGTATGCCTGGGAAGTATGTGAGGTTAGTCCGTGCTATGTACAGAGCATCCCGTACATGTGTACGATCTGCCGCGGGAACTACGGGCAGTATCGATGTGGCGGTAGGGCTGCACCAAGGGTCGGCATTGAGCCCTTACCTCTTCCTACTGATTATGGACGCTTTGACGTCGGACCTGCAGGATGAGGCACCCTGGTGCATGCTCTTTGCCGATGACATCGTGCTTGTCGGGGAAGAAGGCATCGAGGTACAGAGCAGACTGACGGGGTGGCAACGGAGGCTGGAAAGTGTTGGCTTGAAGATCAGCAGAACCAAAACCGAATATCTGTGCTGTGATTTCGGCGGTCTTTCCAGTCCTGTACCCATGTCGTTGGATGGCGCTATACTGCCTATCTGCTCAGATGTCAAGTACCTTGGTTCCCTCATTCAAGGCGACGGCGGAATAGATAGAGCTGTGCAGCATAGGATTAACGCAGGGTGGATGAAATGGCGACAGGTCACAGCCACAACGTGCGATCCCCGAATGCCAATAAGGCTGAAGGGGAAAATTTACAAATCGATCATCCGACCTATCGTCATGTATGGAAGTGAATGCTGGGCCGTCAAGAAGAAGGATGAAAATAGACTGCATGCGAATGAAATGAGAATGTTACGATGGATGTGTGGTGTGACAAGGATGGATAAGATAAGGAATGAGTATATAAGAGGAAGCCTGAAAGTAGCGCCAGTGGTAGAAAAGGTGAGAGGAAGCAGATTGGCATGGTTTGGGCATGTGATGCGGAGGAATGAAAGTCATGTCACAAAACGAGTGTTGAATATGAATGTAGAGGGACACACGGGCAGAGGAAGGCCGAATAAAAGATGGATCGATTATATGAAGAGTGATATGAGAATGAAAGGAGTAAGTATGGAAATGACGGCTGATAGAGAGGAATGGAACAAAAAGATTCACTGCGCCGACCCCAGATAATGGGAAATGGTTTAGAGAATGATGATGATGACAGTTATTATAATAATATTTTTTTGATTTCGGACATAATACTTATTTATAAAGAAAAATATTTCTGCGGAGTCATTATCAACTGTCAAAGCATATTTCAGGGAAAAATGCAGAGTATAGCACATTTCAAGTCAATATGAATCTATGTAATATAAAAACTTTTGAGTGCTGTAGAGATTTGTTTAGATTTTTTAATAAATATCTCCGCTCCGCTACATTCACAGCCGGATTTTCTAGTGTCAACATTGTTTGGGAGTAGGACTTTATGCATGTATTAAATTTGCAACAACGAATGATAAAAATCTGAGTACCAATGTGTTTTTAAATGGGGAAGAACTGAGCCCTGTTGAATCCACTGTTTTTTTTGGCATCACTCTCGACGCAAAGCTTCAGTGGGACCCCCATAAATCCAAACTAGCAAGCAGACTAAGTTCTGCAGCCTATGCTGTAAAAAAGATTAGAGGTTTCACTAGTGTCGAGACAGCTAGATTAGTTTATTTCAGTTATTTCCATAGCATAATGTCTTATGGGATTTTGCTATGGGGAAATGCGGCTGATTCAGAAACTATTTTTGTTTTACAGAAGAGGGCCATTAGAGCTATTTACAACCTAAAACCGAGAGAGTCTCTTAGAGATAAATTTAAAGAAAAAAATATATTAACTTTGGCCTCTCAGTATATTTACGAAAATATAATGTATGTTCACAAAAACAAAGGCAGTTTTAGTAAAAAAAGTGATGTGCATTCTGTAAACACTAGGAACAAACACAAGCTAGTGATACCAGTTTCTCGACTCCACAGAGTCAGTAATTCATTCTTGGGGCAATGTATACGCTATTACAACAAGGTCCCGGAAAGTGTACAGGCCCTCTCTATTAGCAAGTTTAAATGTTTTGTTAAGTTGAAACTGTATAAAAAGGGTTATTATAGTATAAATGAATACATGGTCGATAAAAATTCCTGGGAATTAGATGATCGCTTCCAAGCTGTTTCTAAAATAAATTTTGAATAAAAATTATATCTATTCTATTCTATTTTATGATAATTAAATTACTAGTTTTAGTTTTTTTGATTATAGTTCTTAATATTGTAAATAATAAAATATTGTATATTATTTTAAATAAATTATTTAAATCTGGACTTGGACGTTGTTGGATTATAAATTAATGAAATAAAATTTTTGTTTTATTTTTAATGACAAATATATATATATATATATATATATATATATATATATATATATATATATATATATATATATATATATATATCATGTTCTTCCATTTTAATTGCATGTTCCTCTTCATTCATTTCCAAACGTCTCTTTGTTCTTCCTCTTTCAACATTTTGCTATGGCTTATCATGTTGTTTATATAGTTATCATTGTTCTGTAAATGAAACCCAGTTAAAATATATTGTTGATAAACATAACATACACTAGATAAACAGAAAAACAATTATTTCTTACATAATTACATAGAATAGGAATGATTGATGAATGAATGAATTGAGGAATTAATCTTCTAAAATGTTATAATCAGTATAGCATGTATACATTTGCTAAGAAACTAAATAATAAAAAATGTACTCGCAATCTCATCTGTATCATATATATATATATATATATATATATATATATATATATATATATATATATATATATATATATATATATATATATATATATATATATATATATTATGATGCCTCAACACCTCTGCAGGATTCAACAAATCTTTGATTTCTATTACTTCATCATAAGGAGTTGCAGGTCTTGCCGCACCACCTGTTTAAGTCAATTATTTTTTGTAGGTGCTGTATTTCTTCCGAGCATTTACCTTCATAGTTTTTCACTGTATTTTCAGCTGACTTAATTGTCGATATCAGCTATTTAATTCATTAAACCTGTAAGTACAGAAGATGAAATTAGTTGTATTAATATTAACCAACTAGACTCAATTGAAAATGTATAGTTTATATTTTTATTTTGGTTTTGATTGTTGGGCCTATTTTTCAAATGCTTGTCACTTTTATGCCTAAATTGAACAACAGATTTGGTATAAATTAAGCAGAAATATAGATCATACTCTAGAAAAACAAACAGGGCACCTAAAAGTCCTAACCTAGGTAGAACATAAAATCAGAAAACCAATAATCATCTTACTTTTTGTGAACCTCTTCCCACGCTTTAGTTTTTATCTTGATTGTATTTGTATCTAGGGATTTATTTTAATAATGTCCGCATATTCTTTGAGCACAGTACGAAATAAAAGCTGAAACAGTAAAAGATAATATCAATAAAGAACACGGTACAACGATTCGTTAATAATAAATTAATAAAATTATTGACTTAAATTACCATTTCTTCTTCATCCCAATTTTGAAAGCGATTGCGTTTTTTTAAGACCTGATTAAAAGTGCTTTAATTTGGAACTAAGTTTTTCCACTGAGTCCGAAAACAACACGTAACGCGTATTTTTCCATTCTTATCAAGTTGTCAAACTCAAAATATTGCCTGTCACTGTCATTAATGTCATCATCAAGCATAGAGTTCATTCACACATCATTCACTGACTCACTCTCATTTAATTAATCACAGAGTACTTTTGTACTTAATCCCGGCATAAGGAATGTATTGTTAGTACGAGGTTACTCCATGTTTATTAATAACATTGTAATAAAGAAGTTAATACGCAGTTACTCTGAGATTAACTAGTCCAAGTGTAACGTCGAATTAAGCTTGGAATAAGCAATTTTTATTCAAAAGGCTGTCAGTGTATCTATTCCCTTACCGTTGCAGTCCGATTGCACGACAATCCGACACAGCCAAATAGAGATTAGGCGCTGGACCAACGATTTTACATGATTTCCAAGGGAATGGAGTGGAAGCATCGCCACTTTCCTAACTCCGGTCAGCTGCCGGTTTACGGCACTTTTTTATATTTACAATTCTCAATACTAAGTCTACATGACAGGGCCTTTTCCTTCTGTCCGTATCTTTCCTTGTTTTTTGAAAGTTATCTCATTTATCTGCAGGTGTAAATGAGTTGCGGTGGCCACTTCTGGTTTAAGCTGCAAGATTGTTTGTCAATAATGTCTTAAAACATTATTATCGAAAGCAGCTACCATAAACTGTATCCTGTTTTGTTCACATGTCACATCAGTGGCCTTTTTTCTAGTTTTTCAACAGTGAAACATAATACCTGCCCCAATCCGTGATTTGAGCTCAGCTGCTAGTCCATTGTATTTTGTATTTGTATTACGATTTCAACCAGTATTATTAGCCCAACAATGCCTCGTTGGTCAGTACATTATTACCATAATATTCATACGACCTCCTAAAAGATATTATAGTTTAAAAATCTCTCAATAAATAAATAAATAAGAGCTACTAGATAAACATAATATACCTAATTAAGAATATAAATTTTATTTTCAGTTGCCGTAATACGACCACTTTGAGTTGTCATACATTAATGAATTTCAGTCCGTATTTTGCTTAATGATGACGTAACCAAACCAAATTCGAAGCATTTGTGGTGAACGTTCAATAGACAAACAAAAAAAATATTGTAAATTGACATATGTTTAAAAAAGTCCCGCGGGGTTTCTTGCTGGTATTTAAGAACCACCGGTAAATTAAAAGAAATGACTTTCAATAAGTATCATGTAATAATCTATATTGAATAAAAATTATTCTATTCTATTCTATTTTTCCCTGGTCAAGACGACCCATTCGTGCAGGGCAACGTGGCCCCACCACGTAAACAATTTAAGTGGTACTTGAACCGGGAGTTGATGACATATCGAGTCGTCGTAAACAAGAATAATAAAGATAACTGTAATTTTTGTAGCTGAGTCTCATTATACAAGGTTCTGAAGCTGACGCCATTTAATTAGGATTAAAATGATTCGTGTTTCATATTTTTTTATTATCAATTAATAATAATAAGTTTTGTAAGAGAATCTCTTGGCTCTCTGTCCTTTCCAGGAATTCTTCAAGTCGCATGTGCGTATTTTTGTATTATAATCGCAGTCTTGTGACTTGCTGGTCTAGTCTCCGGCTTAATTCCCAGCTGGGGCCAAAAATCAGTTAGTGTTTTTTTCTGTCAAGAAATTCTCTGTAGCAGGCCATTACGTTCGCAGTGTTTATCCCCGGGCCACGGAAATCGCACCTCTATTGTCTTAACCAAATACTTGCATTACACATCCAATAATAAGTTAAAACTAAACGAAGTGTAAATTATTATATTACGAAGCGTAAGTAATTATGGCAAAACTATTGTCCACACCTAAAGAGCAATGGCCAGACAAAAGTTTGATAACACCCGGGGCGTTTGTTGAATACTCGTGTAACTGAACAATACAACACTTAAGAGTTACACAGACGGTGTTAACATACACTTTGAAAGTTACCCTTGAACCCAATTTATATCGTACATGTTTGACCATAGAAATGAATTAAGTTTTTCTTCCATTTACGATTTCAATATGTTGAAATAACATTGTAAAATAAATAATTATATTTTTATAATGATTTATTATTTTTACGCGAACACTACAAATTTAAATAAAACTATTTTACGGAGTTAACGTGTATATTAACTTATTTTATATTCCCGACTATTCGGGCACTTTTCAGCACCCATGGTCACGGCCCCCCCGTGACCTGGTGGTATAGCCACGCGGCAGCTTTTGCTGTCGCACGGATGGGCCGGCTCGAACCGGGGTGGTACCACGACCTCACAGAATACCAGCGTGAAGTAGAGGTGTACCTCTGCGTTTCGCTTGGTGAGTGCAGGTGGCCGGAGGCCCTTTTTACTGGAAATGAGGCATTCCATTTTAGTCCTCACGGGTGACAACGCATCTGCATTTTGATTTGCAAACAAGGATAGATGTAGAGGTCTATGGCCACAGCAACCACTTACAATCAGGTAGACTGTGTGCTCGTTTGTCACCCTTATCCTATACAAAACTTGTTATGTGTGTCTCTATGCAGTCTGTGGTATTATGACACTAGAGCTGTCAAGACGTGAGCAAAAGTCAAAACACCTGTATCTTCGATACATAGCAGTGAAAAGATTAGAAAGGTTATTGATTCATTTTTGTGGTTTTAGCCATTGACTTGACTTATTAAGTTAAGTATATATTACTGCATAGTTTTCATATCAATTGTTTTAGCTGAGGTTGTAGTCATGGCTGCAGTCATGGCTACATCATAACCTCAAAAGTAACGAAATTCATAAATGTAAAGTTCCATGGTCCTCGGCATTTAAATAATATATTTTCAATTTAGATTGTGCCCAGGGGGAACGGATTAATCCACTACACATTAAATGAAACTATTTTTGGCGGATTTTATCGCGTTTAATTTAACTTTTTAATTCGTTTCGGGTGCTTTACAGCACCCACGGTCACAGGGGGGACTAAGGTGTTTGACGTCCCGATGTCATAGTTAGCCCGGCTACCTTCAGTTTTTGAATAGGTATTAATTTTTGGTCCGATCTACGCAGAATGAGCTTATAGTAGGTATCGAAGCTTAAAGTCCCGAAACGTTGGGTATTAAAAAGTTAAATGAATCGCGACAAAATCCGTAAAAATTAGTTTCATTTAATATAATTTACAAAATTTTAAATTATTCTAGGGATATAAATTTTATCCCTGTAAATTTTTGAGTATCCATTTCGGGAAGAGCACAGTAAAACTTGTTGGTAAAATAAAACATAATACCGTCAACAACACCAGAACGAGTTACATTCCGTACAAAACAAATAGATTTCAACAGAAAGTTTTCTCAGTGCAAACATACCTACTGTACACAAACTGACTAAATTGAACGATGACCTGTTGAATATTAAGAGTAACTTATGCATTCCGCTAGCTCTGTATAGTACTTTGTAGTAAAATATAGACAAATATTAAATAAAATTTGTTATTAATATATAAAAAGCAAAAATGTAAAATTAAAAGTGAATAAAAACAAATTAAAAAATGTGATATACGATATAATGTAATATTTATATATTTTATTGTTTCATATAGGATTCAGCCGCCAGAAGAGTCGAACTGTCGAAGCTAAAGATGAAATGTGGTATCATCGTTTCCAGGATACCTGAGATTTTGATTGAGATGAAAAGTTTCTGCGGGCAGCTGTACACGTCATTGGTGGAGCCTAACGCAAGTGTGAGTAACGAACCAAGAGCAAATCTTATCCGACACTATTCCGAAGATATCTCGGACGTCGGGTCTCGGACGAGATTTAAACCGTACTTGAAGTCCTTAAGAAGCTCTTTAATTCCGTCCTCCATGGTCGCAATTTTACTACCGGTTAGTGCAGTCGCTTCATAATGACGTGACGGCTCTAATGCCGAACCTACAGTATTTTTGTAGCGTAAGCATACCTACTGCGCAAAAATAAATCGAAATGGCGTGTCAAACTAAACGCTCCGAAACTGTCGTAATCCACGAGTTCCTGGCCTTTGTTCAACAAAAATTGGACGTCATGGACCAGGTGTCTCTGGAACAGGTACTGATGACAAGCTTCACCGAGGACGAGATCATCCAAGCCAAGAAGGTGTTAGCAGATTCAGCCGTGACCCAAATCCGTCTTATCACACGTCACAGGGATGGACGCGGTAAGAAAGACCTGCAAGACATCTTCAGGCTATTCAATGAGACCGACCCTGATGACATCCCAACTTTCGTCGCGCGTGATCTCAACAAGCTGCCTCCCGTGACGTTCGATCACGTAGACGTCACCAGATTGTTGAAAGACATCACCACGTTGAGAGCCGATGTTACCGACATCCGTTCCAAATTTGAGGAATCGGAACGAGCCGCAACAGAGCTGAGGAACCAAGTCAATATGTTGCACAATATAATTGCAACATCTGCAAATTCACCGCCGTCGCAGAATGTAAATACGACACGCGGTAACCGGAATAGTAGTCATATTTCACCGATGATTGCGACTCCGTCACGCGATACCGTCTGTCAGCGGGTTAATGACCGAGAAACTAGGGCGACCTCGGTCGTCATTGCATCACCACCTCAACCCTTGACTGAACCCATTGGTACTCCTCCGCCGAAGCCAACCTCAAAACAAGGGAAGACGTTTGCGGATGTTGCACGAAAACCTTTACAACCGGCACCCTCTTGTGGTCGAAAGCGGAAGAATGTGGAAATAAAATCAGTTCCAGTGGTGACCCAAGACAAGATTGATAAGGACGGGTTTACTCTTGTTGACAAGAGACGTCGGTCGCGACCCGTCTGTAACCAGCGTGGGACCGCCAAGATAAACGCGAGTACAACTCTGCGTGCTGTGGAGCCAACTATACAACTCTACATCTCCCGTTTGGACAAAAGTACGTCGGGAGAAGACGTCCTGCGTTTCGTGGAAGAACGAAGCCGATGCCGCATTGAGGATCCGATCTCTTTACATTTGCAGCGTCTGGAGTCTAATAGGTCAACGAACTTCAAATCCTACGTACTCCAGGTTCCTGCAAAACATAAAGAGATATTCCTCGCTCCCGATTTCTGGCCCTCTGGGGTAGTGTTTCGCCGATACAGGGACGCGCCAAAGAAAAAAGTTCCCTAGATAGTGTTAAGTTATGTCTATATTTTATATATATTTTTAGGTTAAGGTATATATTGCTATGGGCCAATGTTCTTAATTTTTAAGTCCTTGAGGCCTGAAATAAAGTTATTGTATTGTATTGTATTGTATTACTTCAACAGCGTGCAGCAGAAGTGCGGACGTCTCTTCAAGAAAAGCGACAACGCTAACTTGAATAACTACAGACCGACTTCGATTCTGAGCCGCATCTACGTACAGTTTTCGGGAGTCATTACGAATCGTCTTGCAGGCAGAATCGACGACCTCTCCTCCCAAACAAGCCGGTTTCCGAAAGGGCTTTAGTACCATAGACGACATACATATCATTCGGCAAAGTGTACAGAATACCGAATAGTACAATCTGCTAATTTGCCTTGCGTATGTGGACTATGAGAAAGCTTTTGATTCCGTCGAAATTTGGGCGGTGCTACAATCTCTCCAGCAGCGCCAAGATAACTGTCGGTATATCGAAGTACTGAAGTGACTATGCAGTAGGGCTACGATGACTGTCCGAGTATAGTATAGTACAAGAGCACGAAATCTTATTCAAATGCAGATAGGTGTTAGAAAGGGTGACGGGTAATAACTCCGAAACTCTTGACCACTGCATTGGAAGACGTTGTCAAGCTTCTGGACTGGAAAGGATACGGCATTAATATTAATAGCGAATATATCACTCACATTCGATTTGCCGACGATATAGTTCTTATGGCAGAATTGCTGGAGGACCTAAACACTATGCACAATTATCTCAATAGTGTATCCCAACAAATATTCCTATTCTATTATTTCAGTAGATGTACTTAAAGTAGAACTCAATGAAAAAATAAACTACGCAGGCACGATTTGTTCAGGAAATCTTATTTGTACAAAAAATTTCGAGACATTCCTACTTGCCACTCATGCTGATCCTAAACATAGCGTTTACAGCGTTGTTACACCAAATTTACGATACGATTTGTAATTGGAAATGCTTTATACCTATAAATACGAACTTTTTACAGAACTAAAGTGAAAAACATTCTTACAATTTATAATTTTACTGATTTTGAAAACCCTTCAGAGAGAAACACAGCAGAGAAACCACTGTTTTTAGCGGCAGTTATAGATAAGAGGATGCTACCTACGCAGGCGGACTCTGGAAGCCTTCAAACGGCTGTTTGTAGGCATTTTTATATAATTAAAATTTTTAATACTTGCAATCTAAAATGTTGTCCTCGTTAATTACTTCAGGCTTAAAATGCTTGTGTAATGAAAGGTTTACGAGAGGAGTTATATAGCGAATTCAAACCGCGGGCTTTACACTTTCCTTTGTTTTCATATAGTTAGAATCTTTATTTTATTAATGGAAGCATTATTTAAAATTAACAGTAATTAAATGTTTCTGTTAAACGTTCCTGCAGCATTTGATCCATAAAATTATATATCTCTTACCCATTCGAACCGAAATATTATTTCAAGGGCCTCCCTTGTTGTAGAGAAGGCTTGTATTAAACATCGCGCCTAGCGCGACATACAGTAACAGACATCTCGCACTTTTGTCACCGTCACCTGTCATTCTCTTAAGTGATCGCCTCGATTATGTTTTGCGGTATTTCCCATAATTGAATCTTGCTTTCCTTTTAGAGACAATTGAGAATAGATAGAGATAAAATAGATAAATAGATAGATAGAGATAGGTGGAAGAGAATGATGACACAGATTCCCTTACACGTTCATTTGTTCGAATTAAGTTACCCCTAAGCTAAAATTCTTTGATATGTGGTAGAGCCATGCGGCAGCTATATAAGTAGTATAGTTGTAGCACGAATGGTTCAGCTCGATAGGGGATGGACCACGCTCTCACAGAATACCAGCATCTCGCGCTATCGTAAAGCTACATACTTGAGTTGTGAGTGTAGAGAAACGGAGACCCTTTTTACTGGAAAAGAGGCATTCCATCTTAGTTCTCACGGGGATAACGCATCTGCATTTTGATTCGCAAACGAGGGTAGATGTAGATGTCTATGGGCCACAGCAATCATTTACCATCAGGTGGACTGTGTATTCGTTTGTCACCCTATCCTTTATTTTTTAAATAGGTTCAGCTTTTCGTTACAAATCGATGAACCAAAAAAAATAACTTAACTAACTTCTCATTATTTGTAATTGGTTGAAAATTAGGAGAAGAATTCATTGCCATTTATAGACCTGTTTTCTTTGTGTGTATTTATGTTTTTTTCTGCAACGTAGTGTCGTTGCATTTTGCTTCATCACTAAGCTCATGATAAAACATAGCTATTAAAATTTTACGATTTTAGTATTATGGTTATTTCGCTTTTGAGCCCGCACGTTCGGTCTAAATTTTGATAAAATAATATAATTGTAGCCATTCTATAAAATTTATAAAATGTCTTGAATATAGGTTCCTTACCAATGGCTTAAATACTTTTTACTTTAATTTATTCCAAATAAAATTATGAAAAAAAAATTCAATCTTTCTACGAAAAATATTAAATATAATATTTAGAACACGTTAAGAGTATACTTTAATTTTTCTGCAACGAAATTAATTCAGAAAGCCCGTAAAATGTGATAAAGTAAAATACACCACAATATCAGCTTGAATTCCTTGTAATTTCTCCAACCATTAAATTAGTTTTAGAAAGGATACTGAACCCAGCGGCTACGATTTATGGTAATGTTTTTTTAAGCGATTTATACTAACTAGCAAAAACGTATAAGCTTTTTAAAAGATCACCAAAGAACATCAGAACACATATTTTTCACTTTGTAGTTTATCTAAATAATAAAATTATTATTTTTTGTTTTCTTTGGTTATTTTCGGTCTTCATAATAATCTAATAAATAAAAATTAATTTTTGTTTGTTCGTATTGTATGCGCTGCCACACCGTTCATCATATTGCGCTAAAATTTTGTCAACTTATTGCTAGCAGTTGCGCGAAGATTATAGGCATAGTAAAATTAAATTGCAGTAGGTGGCGCGCGTGTCCTACCGACATATTTATTTGAAAGTCATAATATGTCATTCAATTCCAATGAATGTATTATCATTCTTAATATAACAATATATATTTCCACAAATAATTTTTCTGCGGCAGCAACGCGCCGGGTACCAGCTAGTTTTTTTTATAATATAATATACACGAAAAATGCACATTGAAGTAAAACTGCAATAATTTAATCGCGCTTAATTAAAATTATTTTAATATTTTTTTCCTTTCCGACGTTTCATGGTCACGGGAGGGACGATGTTTGATGTCCCAATGTCATAGTTAACCCGGGCTATTTTCTGAGATCAAAATTTTTGATTTCAACGAAGATTTATATTAGTTACAAAAAAAAATCTAATTTTAGTTACCGTCATTTGAGACAAATTTCTCAAAGATGAAAAATCTTTGTGAAGGTATGTATCAACAATCTTGCTCTGTGATTAATGAGAAACATTTTAAAGTTATAAAGTAATCAAGGCTTTTTAACAGTTATAATTTAAAACAGCCAGTAAATATTGTTGGTATTACATTCATTATGTAAAATTAAACTTTCAGTCTTTGGTTCACTCTCGATCGGAAAAAGTTTTTATTATTAAAGTTGAAATGTGAAAGAGATATAGTAGTAGATGTAATATTGATTATCTAAATTCACCACTTTATCTAAATCGAAGACGTATCTGGATTTTAGATGTTTTTTTTTTCTTATTTCTTTGCAAATAAATAGTTATTATTAATTATAAGACTCTAAAAACTCCTACTATGATCTAGTCTAGAGGGGACGTAGAGTCGGTATAACTACGAACTGTAACGTGTAGTGGCGGTGTAAGAATATGCACTACCCCACATCGTCCCGTCTCAAAAGGCGACAAACGAAAATTGAAACAGGAGATGGTCAGCAGCATCTTCCTTGTAACAAATTAAAATAATCAAAAGATGTGGTTGACAACCTGGATGCTAAGAGTGTCAACTATGGTACTATTCCCTCCTATATGGCAATCTATGGAGAAAGCCTATGTTTAGCAGTGGACATTTATTGGCTGAAATGAAAAGTAGATTTTATGACATGTCCATGACCAGAAGTATTAAGGTTTACTATTAGCTCTTTATTATAAAGGATTAATAGAAGCGGCCTTTTCCAGTCAACTCCACTGAATGTTATTTAACCTATAAATGTATTTTTTTATATATATAGGATGTGGGTGACAAGCTCACACACAGTCCACCTAATGGTAAGTAGTTGCTGTGGCCCATAGACATTTACGTCTGTCCTCGATTACAAATCAAAATGCAGATGCGTTGTCACCCGTGAGGACTAAAGTGGAATGCCTCGTTTCCAGTAAAAAGGGTCTCCGTTTCTCAATACTCACCATACACAACAAAGCGTTGTTAAGCTGCTATTTTACGCAGGCATTCTATGGTCCTTCACCGGTCGAAACGACCCATTTGTGCTACCACGATACCACTAATATAGATGCAGCATGGCTCTACCACAAACTAAAACTTAAATAATAAATAATATGAAGCGATTGGTCTCTTGAGAATTTGCCTGGTGGGATTGAATTTCAAACTCACTGCTCCATGATTAATGACGTCTCCTCGGGAGCTTCAGTGATTCGTTAATATGATTTTATAAAAAGCGGATGACTTATCAAGAATTTTCACATACAATATTGTGATATCCGAAAACACACTTAAAAGGTAATTTTGAAAAAACTTACTTCTATAAAATAATTAAAAAAATCTATACCCGCTATGCCATATTTTGGGTATAATTATTGTTGACGTAAATTCTGCTACAATTTAAAAAGTTTATTTTTATTAAAGCCTTATATTATGGAATATATTATCTAACGTGATAGAGCTACACGCTATATTATAGGTGTAGTAAGAATGTACCGGGCAAGAACCACGCTTTCACAGAATACAAGCAAAGAATAGCAGAATAATGCTGTGTTTCGCATTGTGAGTGTAAAGAATCGGAGACCATTTTTACTGGTAACTAGGTATTTTATCTAAGCCCTCAGAGGTGACAACGCATCTTATCGCAACGTCTCGTGTCGTCAACGCAATATGATTCTTGAACGATGAAAGATGTAGATATATTGGTCACAGCATCCACTTGCAATCGGGTTGACCGTATGCTTACTTGTCACATTAAGGGTATAATTTAATCTAGTTTAATTAAAGTCCGCGAAGCATTCCATGTTTGTTTTCAGAGGTCAACGCATCTTTGTTTGAAGTTGCCTCCAGTTGTTTACCAAAGGCTCTAGTGACCACTTCGCATCAGGTGGACGGTAAGTTCAAGTTTTACCTTAGATTTATTAAACAAGAAATCGTACTTTACACTTTAAAAGTGGAGTTGATACACATTTTCATAAAATAAATTTATGTTTTATTTGTTGAACTTCATCACACAACTTAAGTTTGATGTGTATTTAGTAAGTGTAATCTACTTAAACTTCTTCTGAACAATCAAGAGTTGATTCCATTTCCTGATAGCCGAATAGAGATGCTTCTGTGAGGAACTAGGGATGTTAGTACTTCAGTTTATTTAAAATGTGAAATACTGTTTTACAGATTCATAATCAGCAAGTTTACTTATTTAAGCATTTTTATACTCATTTAATCTTATTTATACTCATTTAAACCTTTTCTAACATACTTTTACTCTCAGATGAATTTATTATTTTTTCATATTTTTTATCAAAGATAAACAGCGATAGTAGCCTGATAGAAGAGTACGGACTGCACACTCAAAAGTCGTGGATTCGAATACGCCATCCCACAAATGTCGTGAACCACGTGACTGAGATTGAATACCCCGTTCAGCAAAAGTAGTATCCGGTTCTCAAAACTTATAACATGATTCACAGCAGTAATATGCTGCTAACAATTCACCCCGATGTACTGTGAGAGCATAGTACTTCCAACTATTAGAGCTGTAGCGTAATAAAACGGTTTTTGTTGCCTATATTACATGAAAAATAAAATTGTTTCATATTTTTTGACAATTAAGGATAACTAAAATTTCAACAAAGCTAGACAATAATTGAATAATTTGAATTTGAAATAACAATAATTTGCTGATATTTGACGCTTTAGGGACTTAAATTCCTTCCATCAAATCTTCAATATCCACTTAATCAAAATATCTAAACGTGCTCAAGTATTGCCACTAGTTGACAAATAGCACCCATTATTGGCGCCAAACCTCCGATAACCCCAATCTATTTGTCGGATCGCATGAGTTAAGCAATTCGATCCTCCTCAACGAACTTGTTGACTTTGGATTGGTGCTCTCTTGAGGTGAAAAAATGGCTTAAAGGAAAATAGAAAATTGAGGACTAGATTTATCCGAATATTAGCAAAGTTATTTTAGTTAGCGATAGTTGAGATACAAAATTATAGATGAATGAATTATTCACTTATTTTAAAATAAAGGTTGTAAGGGAGTATGCAGATCATTTGATAGTAAGTGATCAACGTCTCTCATGAACAACCTCAACACAACAGGAAGCGCAGGACCATTGCCGTTATTTAGAGGTTGCAGAAATTGAAGTGACTCCGCATTGGATTTTGCACTCTCTGCTCGTTGCACTGGTGGACTTAAAGGCTGATGAAGAAGGCTCGCCTTGAATAATATTGCACTTTACCTGAGAAGGGACAGGAGTTGTCCTCTTTCGGGGAAAGGCAACCAAAAGGCGGCTGGCTCTGGCAGCAGCGCGGATACTATCGAATGCTTTCCCGTGGCCCTACCAATATGCGGCGAAGTTGCAAGTTCGCTTTTAACGTCAGTTTAATAGAGATATAATTATATATTATATTTAATATTTAATAGAGAAAAAGATAGTAATAGAGAACAATGTGTTCAGCAGCAATCCTCCTCGTGAAATAAATATTTTTTTATAGAATTAAGCTTGACAAACGAGCACACAGACCATATACATTTACATTTATGCTCAATTAGGAATCAAATTGTAGATGCGTTTCCACGCATATTTTGAGGGCTAAGATGAAATGCCTCGTTTCCAGTAAAAAGGGTAACAAACCTAAGTACATTCGGTTACTACATACATTTAGGCAGGTAAATTGAGGTTCTTAATAGAAATGCTGGATAAAAATCTAAATTTAAAAAGAAAGGTTCATACATAAACCAAAAGATATCTCAAGCACATTCGGTTTCGGTGTCAAAACTATCTAGGGTAAAATAAAAGTTGTGCGGAACTATAAATCAAGCGCTGGTATTGAATTTAAAATAAGAGTAACCTATGTACTTGGCGAGAAATATGATTTTCGTAATTTCCATTTTTATTCTCTTGCTTAGTTACAGTTAAAATTATATTTTGTTGACTTTTTAGTATCGATACGTGGGGTTCACGTGCGGTGAATTTCCTAAAGGAAATAATTCATCGATTTATCGTCGCCGGCGCGGGGAGTGGTACTGTAACATATTTAAAGTTTTTTAGTTTTAGTTTTTTTAATGCGGACAATTTTATATTTTAATATTATTTAAATAAATGCTTCATAATGCTTAACTACGTTACATGCAATATATTTTATCTTTCAAAACCCTATCTGATTAAGATAGAACAAAACAAGCATTAAGATATGTTACCATTAACAATATCATTTGATACTTCATTAAATACATATATGTACTATATAAGGTATGGATGTTTATTTTACAATATTTCGAAGGTGAGAGACGTATAGGATTGTGATTGACGATATGATTACCCACGTAACGATTATGGCAAATCCTCCTCCTCTTTAGGAAAATGTCCAGTTCTAACAGTGGTACTGATACGAGCCGTTGAAGAAAAATAATAATATGCAACTTTTTCAAATAGTAGTTATATGTTCAATTGGGTTCAATATTCGTCTAGGATTTCTAAGTCGCATTTTTATGTGGGAATTATAACAAAAAAGACTGTGCCAAATGTGTTACCTATCATGTCGTAAAGGGCGTCTAATGGGATATTCGGGTCGTGATTGTGATTGTTTCTACCACCGTCTTTACTAATATAAGTGCATTCAGAGCACTAACAAAAGATAAGACTGTACTTACATCCCGATTTATTGAGAAAAAAAAACAATGTGCCACTGGATGCACCCATATCACTGACCGTAATTCCGTGACTGAAATTCAAGAACAAAAATTCATCAAATGTGTGTGCACTGTGTAGAAATTACATGGCCTGCTCTTTTCATCATCGTACAAGCAGGCGGTTGGCAGGTCTTGACCCCTTTTTTGTCGATATTCTACTCATTCAAAACAATCGGTTTGTTTGAATGAAAATATCTGTCGTCATTTTTCTTTTCATCCTATTACAATCTGGGTGTCTTCAAAGCAAGTCTGATTAGGCTTTCGTTACGACAAGGCAGTGCGATTTACCATCTAGAGCTTTATCAGCAATTACCTACAGAGGGGATTGTAGACGAGCACTAATTTGTGTATTTAAAAAAAGAAAGAGTGCAGTCCTGATAAACTTTGGTCAAAATCACCTTTTCTATAGAATAGGGGTGATAAACGACCACACAGTCCACCTGATGGTAAGTGGATGCTGTGGAATATAGACATCTACATTTATCTCCAATTAAGAATCGAAAGGCATATGCGTTGTCACCCCTGAGAACTAAGATTAAGTGACTCTTTCCAGTAAAAGGGGTCTCCGGTTCTCTACACTAATATTCTGTGTATTTTTGTTCTCTGCAAATCTCGAAAAACATATTTGTGGTCAAAGCAATCATTATTAACCACCAAATTACATGCATGCGAATTGGACATGCTATTTTCGAAAAAAGTTCTAATTGATTAACTTTTTTAGTAAAAACATTTGGGATATTATGAATAATTTATTCAAAATGAATTGAGGTTCAATTTTCCCTTGGCGAAATAAAATTAGTGATCTTCTAATAATTCAATTAATCGGTTGTTAGCGAGAAAATCTCTTACTGTAAAGTAGGAGAAAACTAAAGCCTACGTAAAGGCGAAAGTGCTAATAAGTATGTAAATTAGCTTTTATACGTTACTGCTTCGCGAATATTGGTTTTATTTTGTCAATTGTTAAGTTGTGTTGCTTTGGCTGAGATGGAGATTTTATTCATATTTTTTTTATAATTCCTAGTTTGATATTGTTTATATCAATGGAATTAGGGTTTTAATACAAAAAAAAAATCACACACACACACACACACACACACACACACACACACACACACAAAATAAGATCTATTTGTAGTCGTTGTTTTTATTCAATAATTGCGGAGAGGGAATATATTTTTTAAGAATAAGGGTGACAAACGAGCATAAAGTTTCCTTTATTCTTCTTTAAAACTAATTTCTTTTATGGGTATAACAACATGAAATATTAAAGAAAAACTCCATCCAACTATCCACTCATTCATTATAGCCTATCAAAATCCTATGCTGAAAATAGACCTCCTCCATTGATTGCCTCATAAGTGAAATAAAAAATAATAAAAAGAGTTGGAAACAGTATCTTTATTACTTTGAGTGGTTGTCAAGAAAAGGCTTCTGCCTATATTTTGTTTAATTTTCCCTCTGTCGCCTCTTACGACACCCATGGGATGATATTAGTTAGTAGATTATCTTACGCCGCCACTACACGACCGTCGTTTGTTATCGTTTGAATAAAATCTTTTGTATATAAAGCAGAAACACTTAAACATTTTGAAACTAAAAACGAGCTACGCGAAACAGCTTATCTCTCTTACAAAGCAATAAGGACCGTGGCCGAGCTCACTTGACTACTCTAACGCCATCTATTATCTATCTACGGAATCGGTTGCGATGTATATCGATATGAAAATTTGACGCGCTAAATACATCGTTCTTTATTTAATACATTTCCATAGATGCCGCTACATGGTACCGCTAAGTAAGATTGACGAAGTCATTGGGCTCTAGTTTACATACAAATTGAACGTCCCGTCTCTGTTAACTCTTCAAAGGACTATCCACGATTTTGTTATGTGAATGAATTTACGGCTCATTAAACGATTTATCAAGTGATTTGGAATAAAATTGGTTATAATAGTAATAGTAAAAGCCATTTAATTCCCAATTTTCATAGAATAGTCAATATTACACAATAGTCAATATTAAATTTACGGTGGTACATCCACGCAGCAGCTTTTGCTGTTGCACGTATGGGCCGGCTCGAGCCGGGTTGGTATGTATCACGACCTTACAGAATACCGGCGTGAAGGGGAAACTCTGCTTCTGCGTTTCGTCTGGGGAGTACAAGTGCTCCCCCCCCCCCATGAACATGGTAGCGAAATTAAATGATAGATTACCCCAGGAGGGTACCAGCACCCCTAGAAAATCTATCGCTGAGCATCCACGACCAAGTTACTCTACTCCTGAGCATGGGTGCTCAGGCTACCCCGCGTTTTCTGGGGGAGGGGGGGGGGGTATCCCGCTTAAAATAATAACTGCTCGGGGTAAACTGAGCAGAAAAACAATAGGCGACCCCTGCCACGCTATCCATGAATTACTGCAACATCAAGGGACAGTTTTAACGTGGTAGAGCCATGCTGATTACTGGTATTGTTGTAGCACGAATGGGTCAGCTCAACCAGGGAAGGACCATGCTCTCACAAAATACCAGCGTAAAATAGCAGCTTAACACTGCTGTGTTTCAAATGGTGAGTGTAGAGCACTGGAGACCAATTTTACTGGAAAGAGGCATTCCATCTTAGTCCTCACGGGTGACAACAAGTCTGTATTTTGATTCACAAATAAGGATAGTTGTAGAGTTCAATGGCCACAGCTACTGCTTACCATCAGTTGGACTGTGTGCTAGTTTGTTACCCTATCCTATAAAAACAAAAAAAAGAAAATCTCACTTGAAGCTGAAATTTGTCTACTACCATTTCGAGACGGCGAAGCCGGTCTTGCTCTTTCTGACCGAGACGCAGGTGTCCTTTCCGGCTGATACTTTGTATCACTTTTACCCGAAGTACAACTCCTTTGTGCCTCGGACTGGAATTTGCCTATACGTCAGAGAGAACATCTGTTCTCGACACCTTGGCAATTTTGAAGGTTCGAACCTTTCCATCCTTTGGTTAGGCGTAGATATCGACGTCCCCCCCCCCCCCCCGTTCCCTATAGGACCTTCTACTGACTTCTCATCCGGACAGATATCAGATCCCCGTTATTGTCCGTCTTGGGTCCTCGCACCATTGTGTAATCCGGAGTGTGGCGCCACTCACCCTGAAATCGCGGTTGCTTTCTGCAGTCTGTTGCCGCGTTTGGCACTATAGATCGGCCGATTGGGATGGGATGAGGTCTTTCTTTGCATCCTACACTTAGGGGCAGGTTTGCTTTTCGCCGGAAGATCCCAACGTTGTTGCTGATTCTGTTCCCGATATGATACTTCGGGGTATGCAACGTTTTATTCCTTCCTCTACGGTGCCGAAAGCAGCCTGGAAAATAGCATCACACTATAACCAGAAATGCTACAGTACCTGGGCTGACGCATCAAGGTCCCGGGCTGTAAATATCAGCGCCCTTAAAAATAAGTGTAATTTCTCCTACATGTCCTTCAAAAGTGTCATTGCCAAGGAAAAATCAGAGCACATAAGCAGAATTGGCGAAAAATTAGTTCGCCTTTCTTCGGGAACCCGTGCATTCTGGTCTCTCGCCAAGGCTGTCCAATGGAGCTTCTGTCACCTATCTCTTCCATTTCTGCACAGGGATGATGACGCACTGGCCCATGCCGCAAAAGAGAAAGTCGACCTGTTAGGTTCTTTCTTTGCGTCCAACTCGACTCCCGACGACCGGGGGAATGCACTGCGTTCTGCGACTAAACTGCGACTAGGACAAATAAACTGGGTCGGGGGCAGCTTGCCACGGCTGAGTGGCCAATCATGGCGCGTGAACTGCACCTGGACATTGTTCTTATAGAAGAAAAGTACTCCCAGGTTGCGGGGATCGTCCAAGTGGGCGATCATCCGTGGACCAGCGTTTATCTTGCCGACCCAACAATTGGAGCAGCTGTGCTGAGTCACCTCAGCAATATTATCGGACTCAACGCCACTGAGGTGAACTACTGGCTACTGTGTGAGTTTAGCGCATGGGTGTCGCGATCGTGGAATGGGACAGAAGGGAATACTGGTAGGAGGTCCCGATGTCATGCATTTACCACGGGGAGTACTCTGAGGAATTGTTCGGATTAATCCCAGCCGCCAAATTTCACGAACGTACATCGCAGCAGAACTCCCAATAC
Source organism: Parnassius glacialis (assembly GCA_033319125.1). Taxonomy (NCBI): domain Eukaryota; kingdom Metazoa; phylum Arthropoda; class Insecta; order Lepidoptera; family Papilionidae; genus Parnassius; species Parnassius glacialis. The sequence goes on along the minus strand of JAVANC010000012.1, from coordinate 7,045,681 downwards.
CATTCACACCACCTGGATGATTGGCGGTCCACCACTGTACGTTTCACTAGTAATTTTCTTCCGCATACGACCTCTCTGTGGAATAATTTACCACGGACGATTTTTCCGGACCGATACGACTTATGAACCTTCACGAAAATAGCTTACTCCTTTTTAAAAGGCCGGCAACGTACCTGCAATTCCCTTGGTGTTGGAGTTTTTTATGGGCGGCGGTAGTGACTTACCATCAGGTGAGCCGTATGCTCGTTTGTCTCCTATAAAAATAATTAATTTAATAATTTTCAATATTATTATGAATCATTAAATTTTTGGTTTCTATACTAAATGTCATGTCAATGTCAGTGTCAATTTCAAATAAAATGTCCAAATATAATTTACAAAATTAGTTTTTAATAACATATAAATAATGTTATTTATTATATTTTTTAGTAATTGTCAATTTGTTTTTCATGCAGTTGATTTTTGTCACATAATATATAATTAAAAATAAGGAAATTTAAGTAAATAATAATCAAATGAATTTGGTTATAAACATAAAATGACATAATTTAATAATTTATTATATTACTTATTAGTAATAATGGGATATCCATTTCCGGGTGAAGGCATCCTCCATCCTTTTCCATGAAGTTCTGTCTCCCGCTAGCCTGGTCCACGTTGCTTCTGCCATCTCTACAATGTCGTTGCACCAGCGCGCCCATGGCTGACCGCGCAAGCGCGTCGCATCACGCGAGTACATATGAAGCACCAGTTCAGTCTATCTCCCATCCATGACTCTTGCCACATGCCCGTCAATCTCCACTTCAGTCTATGATATTTTTTCTTTTTCGTATATCACTGTATCTATGTCTGTGTCTTAGTTTGATGTTAAGCATGTTGTGTTCCTTTGCTCGTTGGAAAACTTAAAGGTTAGATAATATTTTCTTTGTTTAAAACATCCGTATAATAAAGTGGGGAGTACAATAGTATCCATCGCTTTCTTTTTTAAATTTATTGGTAGTTTTGCCTTGAAAATATGTTTTAATTATCAATAGTTGCTCCATGCTAATTAAAAATAATTACAGCGAAAATGAAAAGAGCAAAAGTAAAATTGGTTATATTTCAAAATGTTTCCTTAAAACATTTTAAACCTGAGTAATAATTTATTTACAATTGTAGCTTTCTGTTGCGGTACCTATACGACAATAGAGTAAATACTCTATTGTCGTATATTGTCGACTATTTTTATAGAATTAATGTAACAAGCGAGCACATAGTCCATCTTATATTAATGGATATTCTGGTCTATATATATTTACTTATATCTTCGGTTAAACTAAAAATGCAGATGCGTTGTCACTCCTGAGGACTAAGATGGAATGATTTATTTTACAGTACAAAGGGTCTCCGGTTCAATACTTTCACCGTACGAAACAAGCAGCTTAAAGCTGCTATTTAATGCTGGTATTATGTGAAAGCATAGTCCTTCCCCAATCGAACCGACCCATTTGCGCTACAGCCATAATATAGCAGCAGCATAGCTCTACTACGTATAATCAAGGTTTAATAATAATCTAGTATTAGTGTTGGTAAAAAATTACCTTGCGTACATCCGCTCGATAAAACAAAATGATGTGTCTTACCTAGTTTGAAGAGCACCTCCCGCCCTCACTCAATTGCGTGCACTATCCCCGTCTCCACTAATCATAGCACCACTTCACTAGGAAAGACATACCACTGACGACAATACGACATATACAAGATATTTTGATTGCAACTATATGTTGCTTTTCGAAATTATTCATGAAAATATCCGCCATAAGGGAATTTAGGGGGGACCCAATAGCTAACCCTTCTTTTTGTGGATAGAAACGGTTATTAAACCGGAAATAGTTTTGTTTCATACAGAGAGAGGTTAAGTTTGTTTTCCAGGGATGTAGACGACGTTTATCAAAGAGCATACGCAAACAGTCAGGGGATGGGATATTTGTGAAAATACTATCAACGTCTAAAGATAACAGTATGAATTAGGGAGGAATACTCTATCTTGGATTCTAATTTTATCTTTAATTTTGGAAATGAGATCTAAACTATTTTTTAGGCTGTAAGTGGGGTGGAATCCAGATTTCTCCAAAAGAAGGAAGTTTAATTTTTGAGCAAGGAAATAAGCTGGTGGTTAATAGCTCTCTTACTTTCACCACCAACCGGAATTGCATCCACCGCTATATTCAAGTTTGAGAGGAGAGAAATACAGTATATTGACAGTAATTGAGACTGAATCTTAGCAATCAAAAGTAGGAAACAAGTGACAACGCATAAAATTTATCTACTAGCTTTTTTGCCTATCATAATTATAATTATATAACACGCAACTAGTATTTTTTCACATAAATGAAGTGACAAACGAACTTGGAGTCCATCTGATGGAAAATGGCAACTGTAATTCGTGGACACCTGCAGATAACTTAAAAAAATAGGAGTACAGATGCGTTATCATCTCTCAGTTACTACAGTTAATGCCTCATAGCCTGTAATTATACAGGCTGCCCAACCCTTCAGACTGGATCACATATATGCAAGCACTGCTATGGCGGCAAAAGTGTGAAACCTACCCAGATGGACTCCTAGGCTGAAAAGGCCTACCACCTAGTAAATTAGTAGTATTATTTATTATACTCGTGACAATCTAAGATGCCCGATTTAACAGCTATAAAAATACTTTGCGTAATGATGGAAAAAATTGGTTGCTTTAAAAACCGATTCTCGAGACATCGATTATTTTGAGTTTATAATGTATAATGTATATTCATCGTTTAAAATTGTTTCTCAAGGCATATCGGTTTAATACATGTACAAGTTTGTAATATTTAACAGTTATTACATAAATCCAAACTAAGTTTTAAATTTAGGCCAGTTTCAAAGCCAAATCGTTAACTAAAACCCGATATACAATGTATATTATGTAGGCATGCCAATGATATGAACCAGTACGAAGCCAACGCGGGTCGCTAGTCAAGAATAAAATTAACAATAAATAAGTGTGGTTGGGTCAGGTAAATAAATAAATTCACTGAATTCGTAACATTTTTATTCTCAATTCTTATCTCAATGCCAACAAACAATTTTTTATAAAACCTGCCCCGGCAGATCCAACATGACAAATAATGAGGCGCCCACCCTTTCCCATTGGAACTTTTGAGCAGGATGCTTGCGTATCATACTTCCAAGACTGTAGCACAGTATGATTAGCATTTAGCCATATCTCATTAATAAATATTACCTTGTCCCAGTTGGTTATTTTATTAACTTCTCTTAAGAAGGATACTATTTGTAGTATTATGTCATACCTTTCCATAAATATTTTCCGTTTGTCTGTTTTTTGTATGAAAACCCAATATTTTTTGAATTGTTTTTATAGATGTTGCATTGCCATCATATAAGTTTGCAGATTTAAGGGACACAAGCAATTTACTTACGGTGAGGTATTCTTGTCTTCTGTAGTAGCCGTAAACATGGGATCTGATAGCATCAGCATCAAAATTATAGATACCTGTCACAGGTTTTTTGTTTTTTTTTTGTTTTTTTTTTATGGGTGTGTGCAGTACATTATCTTCACATGCCAAAGGTCCGTACTTTTTCTTTATAATATTTCGGACAGTTTTTATGCCAATATCAAGCACTTCTGCGACTCGTTCTTGTACTTGGGTAACTTCTAAAAGAGGCCCCCTATTTGCTGGCTCTCATTCAAAGTACGTACTCTTGCAACTTCAAAACCAAATGACGAGACTGGCTGTTAACAGTACGTCCTCTTTTATATATGTTGTCTAGTTCACATGATAACACTAAAATCACGTAATGCGTAATCAAAGTCCGAAATTAGCAAGCCAAGGTCAACGAATATAGCAGAAATAGTGCAAGAGTGATAGCCGAGTTAGAAAATATAATAATAACCAAAAACACTTAAACTTCCAAGATAGCTGGTAATACAGGTTTTTATACTTACATCAGGCACCAGTCTCTCACAAGTTAGGTACCAGTCTGGCAATTAAGTAATACTTAGCATTAAGTTTACCTATTGTGAAGAGAAAATAAATTCATTCATTCATTCATAGCGAGAGGCCGCGGGAAGCATTAACGAATTAATGACATAGAGAGAAAAAATGGAGGTTAAAATACATTTTTTCAAAATCAAAGTATGAACTCTGGCCTTTTTAGCCAAACTTTTTCCAATATTAACCCATTAAATATCAAAATAAAGCTAGAAATATATGTGGTCAGATTTTGTTTTTATATGTTTAAACATTAAATAATACGTTTCTCTCTTTTCTTAATGTAAAAGTATCGATTTTTCAGAACATCGATTTTGTTTTGTCAAAACATGGTTTATAGCGGTCACAACACTACGGCAACGAACGCCAAAGATATAACAGACATGTTATTGTAATAATGTCCTGTGGGCATATTAATTAACGATTAATTCGTGTTTTTGAGAGCATTTTTCGTATATAAAGTGAAACTTGGTGTTTACAAATAATACTCATTGTTATAGTGTATGGATAACATGGTAATTATTTAGGATTATGAATTTGATTTTTCGATTTCTTACGTAGACGTTCATACAAATTTATCGCGCAATAAATAATGAGAAACGTCAAATTGGGCTTTTTAGATTGTCGCGAGTATAGCCACAACACAACAAGTTAAAATTATCGTTATTCTAAATGATACTTATGTTTGTTTCAAGTTTGTGTGTGACACGGTGCAAATACACACAAACTTGAAACAAACATAATAGTTGTATTACGAATGGGTCGGCTCGACCGGAGTAGTACCATGCTCTTACAGATTACCAGCGTAAAATAGCAGCTTAATGCTGCTGTTTCGTATGGTGAGTTTAGAGAGCCGGAGAACCTTCTTACTGAAAACGAGGCATTCCACCTTTGTCCTCAACGGTGACAACGCATCTGCATTTGGGTTTTCAATCGAGGATAAATATTAATGTCTACGATTAACAGCATCTACTAACCTTCTGGTCAAATGTCTGCTCGTTTGTCATCCTTATTTTACGAAAAATGACACTTGACCATCCATTCTTCCATTCATCCAATCCGACAATCTTTTTCGCTTTCAATAAGCTATAATAGTTTTAGAACATCTTAAAAAAAAATATTATATTCAATAGTGAAATACATCTTCAAAGATTTTCTTTGTTAATATAATATGATGCGCATTATTCTGAACAGCGTTAGTCCATCAAATCACTTAAGTTTGTCCCTTCCCTTCTTTTTTTTATAGGAGAGGTGGCAAACGTGCTAACAGCTCACCTGTTAGTAAGTGACTACCGTTGCTCATGAACAACTGCAACATCAGGGTATTGCAGCGGCGTTGTTAATCTATTAGAAATGAATAAGCTCTTTTCTTGCAGGTCCCTAATCAAATCAAATCAAATCAAATCATTTATTTCGCTAAAAACATGGGTACAGACGGATGGATACAGAGTCAATTTTTGTTTCCACATATTTTGCCATGCGTGGCATGCGAAAAAAAAATTTTTTTTTTAAATATAAATGTGTTCAGAACAAATGAACTAACATTAGAAATATACTGATGTTCTAAATATACTAATATAATAAACTAATATACTAAATACAATATATGTTTTTAGAAGAACACAACAAAATTCTAAAAATAACCTTTAACAAAATCAACAAAAAAGAAATAAAAGCAATATCAAAATTTATAGTTAAAGAATTCTTTGATGTTATAAAAGGCAGTATTTATTAGCCACTGCTTTAAACTTTTTTTCATTTGCGCTAATGGCTGTTCACGAATATTTCTAGGAACTTTATTATATATCTTGATACACATTACGAGACAATTCCTGTGGAATGATGCAGTTCTACAAGGTGGCATAAGTAGACGTGTCGGATCTCTTTTTGCAACTTTATTTTCCTGCACGGTAACAAATTGATTTGTATTATTTTTTACAAAAACGCAGATTTCTAATATATATAACCCAGTTAAAGTGAGAATATTTTTTTCCTTAAACAGGGGTCTACAGCTCTATAGAGGACCTACGTTACACAGTGCACGAATACATTTCTTCTGGCTTAGAAAGGCTCTGTTTACGTCTGTTGAGTTGCCCCACAAGATTAATCCATATCTTTAGACGGATTCAACGTACCCGTAGTAAGCAATACGCGCTGCTTGCGGACCTGCTACATTTTGAAGTCTACGTAGTGACATAGACATGCTGGTCAATAGCAACACCTAGGAATTGTGTATCTTCTACCTCTACAATCTTTCGCCCTTATATGTTAAGTCTAATTTTTGTGGTTTTGTTTTATAATTTCCAAATTGAATATATTTAGTTTTATTAGTGTTGACTTGTAAATTATTATCTTCTAGCCATGGTATAACTGATTTTATAGTGGAATTTATCTCTTGTTCATATATCTGTGAATTATTAGTGTAGGGTATAACAATTGATATGTCATCAGCAAATAATATGGACTGATGCTTTGTTATACTCAGTAAGTCGTTTATATATAGAATGAACAATAAAGGCCCTAAAACACTTCCTTGAGGTACCCCATAGTCATTTTGTAGATAAGGAGATCTGTAATATGTTAACTCTAGATTATTATTAATACTGTTACTTCAACACATTGTTGCCGATTTGTCAAATAGCTTTCGATCCATTCCAAAGCCGGTCCTCTGATTCCTAGTTTTTCACATTTGTACAACAACGTGCTATGTTCTACACAGTCAAAGGCTTTAGACATATCAATAAAGATGGCTACTATTGGCACTCTATTATTAATATATTCAGTTATTCGACGTATCAGTGAAAAGGTAGCAAGTGTAGTAGATTTTTGCTTTTGAAAGCCATTTTGTTCGTTTCTGAGTATATTATATTTTGCTACAAAACTAGTAATTCGACTATGCATGGCTTTTTCAAATACTTTGGATAGAATGGGTACTAACGTGATTGGCCTGTAGTTATGAAGCTCATGACGGTTATCTTTTTTAAATAAGGGTTTGATTATAGATTTTTTTAATTTATCTGGAAATCTTCCATGTATGAAAGAAAGGTTTATTAAATATGTCAGAATTGGAGCAAGTTCCTTTACACATTATTTTAGTATGTGTGTAGTAATAGAATCATAACCAACAGATTTAGTATTATTAAGAGAGTTTATTATAAGTATGATTTCATTTAATGTGCAAGGTTTTAAAAAGATCGATGATTGAACATTTTCATACATATTCCTTTTAGTTTTATTATTCAAAGAAGAAGATTCACGAAGAGCTGCATTAATAAAATAATCATTAAATTTACTGGCAATGTCGAAAGGATGATCTATTTTAGTTCCTTTACGATTAATCCAGTCAATATTATTATTTCGTATATCATTATATTCATAATTTTTAATAATTTCCCAGGTAGCTTTACTTTTACTTTTTGAGTGTAGCAGGTGTTGCATGTTTAAATTTTTTTTGACCATGTTACGCATCTTTTTAATAATTTTGAATATTTGTCATAAATTACTTTGTTTTCTAAACTTTTGTATTCGTAATATTTATGTTTTAGTTTTCTTTTAGTTTTACTCGCAACTCTTATACTTTTTGTAATCCACTTTGGAGCGAGATTGTCTGTTTTGATTTTATATTTTTGTAATGGAAAGCAAAGGTCATATAATAAACAAATTAAATCATGAAATTTATTAAAAATATTATTAAAAGTGTCATCTGTAGTTTCTTTTTCCCACGATATATTTCGGAGACATTTCCTAAACTTATCAATATTTTCCTTAAAGTAATTTCTTTTGGTAGTATACCAGTATTTAATTTTAGATAGCAGTTTAATTGGAAATCTTAGAGATTGACAGGTGTTATGATCTGATAAATGAAAATTGTACAGGGTACTAGAAACATCTGACTCTTTAAAATTGCTAGCTATATGATCAATACATGTGTGATGTCTCGTAGGTTTATCATTATGTATTTTAAGGTTGTAGTTGTATAATAAATTTTTTAAGTCATCAGTGAAAATATTATTTTTAAGCGTGTCAATATTAAAGTCACCACATAAAATGACTTTCTTTTTATTTAGCTTAAATGCTAGTTTATGAAAAATAAGATCTAATTTGTTGAAAAATATTGATACTGGCAAATTGGGAGTTCTATATACACAAAAAATTATACAGTTGTAACTTGGTACCTCTATACCACAACACTCGAAATTTTTGTCTGCAGATAATTCATGGCACAATTGTATAACTTTAAATTCTATTGACTTTCTAATAAGGATACATACTCCCCCACGTTTTTCTTTTGTTCTACAATATAGTGAAGCTAATTTAAAATGTTTAAGCTTAATGTTACTCTCATCTCCTTTTTTAACAAATGTTTCACTAAAACATAAAAAGCTTATTGATTGCCCCTCATTTATTAGCTCATCAGTACATAGTTCTATCGAATTAGTTTTGTTAAGAAAACCTGCTATGTTTTGATGTAGTATGGAAGTAATTTCATGTTTTTGGTTGTTATTGTGTGCGAAAAAATGTAGTCGTGGACATATTTAGGCTTGTGCTATTTTCAACAGTCAATGTCTTATTTAATTTATTCACCTTTTTGAAATAATATGGTATGGTGCCAATTTTAGGTTCAGCAGTTTTCCTTTCGTTAGACAACGTAATTATTTCTTGGGATTTTCCCGTAATGTGCATCTTATCAGATATATTACTGCGATTTTTAATAATAGTTTTAATATTTTTAATAAAATGCTTTTCGTAATATTTAGAGTCTAACATTAGATTAATCTTTGCACAAATATTTGCGTGATATTCCGTCCTAGACCTGTTTGTGCATTCAATAAAATTACAATTTGGCATGTTATAGCACAAGTTTTTTAACATATTATTTAGTTTATATTCATTTAAATATTTATTGTAATTAGTATTAAGTATAATAAAATTTGAGTTTTGTAGTATTTTTATTACTGCGGCTGTTTCAAAGAATATCTTTGTAACGTTTGTATCATTTTCCCCAACACACAAAATAAAATAGTTAGTGTTTGAATCTTCAATATTATAACAACCTTTAAGGATTTCTTCTGTTTTGGCATAAGGTTTTGTCCAGGAGAAAATGTCAAAATCTTCAAATTTCGTGTTTGTTCTAGAATAAATCAGTCTTGATGCCAGACCCACACATTGTTGTCCTACTATTATGAAAATTTTACTCTTTTTTAACACCTCTTCAGAGTTTTGTTGAATATTTTCTGAAGGCAGCTTTGCGATATTTAACTTCGCCATTTGAGCCGTAGTATCCAAAACAGTTCCTTCTTTAGTGTTATTTAAACATAATAAGTCCATTTCCGGCGTGAAAAGAGTGCGTTTTATTTTTCGAATAGGTTTCTTTATTGTAGAAGTACTTGGGTTCCTGGGAGAGTCTGAAAAACTACAGCAAATTTTATTCAGGGTTTTTATTTTGTATTCTAATGACATAATTTTAGATTTTAGATTATTATTTTCTAAGATCAAGTTGTCTATTTCCTTATTAGCAATTTCCAATTGCCTTTTTAATGTATGTATTTCATCTTTTAATTCCTCCATAGTTTCATCACACCTCGTTGATAAGTCTGGTAGACTTCTTGCTCTGTTCATTTTTTCTGATCTAAACGATATAAATGATTCATCATCCGAATTACTCGTATTTAGTTGGGTAACATGTTTTCTAAATGTTATATATTGCATTTTTTCTTCCTGTGTAGAATTCATTGATGTTGACGTGGTTTTATCCATTGTTTTGAATGTCTGCTATTTTTAAGTCGTATAGATCCGGAAAAATTGCCAGTTCTTATTTTCCGGTTTCGATTTTCACTTTAGAGTCTCTATTAGCGATGACATTAAATATGTATATTAGGTTAACACGAGTATATAGTTACTTCACGTGTCTTGTTGACTAAGTATTTGAATGGTTAAAAAAGAAAATGAAAAGAAATATTAAGAAAGAAAATTTGACGCAGTTTATTCTTAGAACTAAAAATATATGAAAAACACATAAGTATATTAAAGAGATACTTGAAATGTTAAATCTAACGATGGCAGTACTGAAAATTGAGAATAATGTATGATAATGGCATATTTTACAATATATATATATATATATATGTATATACTGCTTGAGTACTCACTCACCTGATGGTAAGTGGTGATGTAACCGAATATGGTAAAGCGCACTGACTGTGCTTAACAACATCCTATTCACCTAACAATTTCGAATTGAAATTAATTGCAGGAAGAAAATGGCTACATCAGGCTCAGAACTGTATTATGGAGCATTTCTTGGACTTTGCACACGATTAAACTATTAATAAGTTAGAATTATATTAGTGATGATAATAATGATGTTGAATATTTTATTACGTGGTCGAGCCATACTGCTCATATTAATTGTATAGTAGTAGCACGAATAGGTCGGCTCGCCTGGGGAAAGACCACGCCCTCACATAATACGAGCGTAAAATAGGGGCTTAATGCTGCTGTGTTTCGTATGGTAATTATAGAGAACCGGAGACCCTTTTTACTGGAAAAGAGGCATTTCATCTTGGTACTCATGGCTGATAAAGCAACTGCATTTTGATTCGCATACGAGGATAGACGTAGATGTCTATGGGCCTCAGAAACTACTTACCATCAGGTGGACTGTGCGCTCGTTTGGCACCCATAACCTACTAAAAAAGATAACTATAAAAATATGAATAAAATCAATTGCTTTACTACTGTATTTCTTTGGTATATTTTTTTTAAAAACTTGATAAAAAATTACAGCACAATTTTTTATTAAGCTATATAATTCGACTATATTTCAATATACTTTTACTAACGTTACCGTGACCGGTACAGCTTATTAAATTCCGCTATACTTGACGTAAGCCTCAACATAGATTGCTTCAATATAGGAGAAATTTGTCATGGTTTCTTTACGGAGTTGCCAACTGCAGTTTCTTGTTTTAAATTAATTTAATTAAAGGAGAAGGAGACGTCTCCATACATTCTTGGGCCCAAGTGTTAACAAGATTAATGTAGGACCATTTGAAAGCGTATATATAAACAATTTATAGCTGAAAATCTGGCAAGATTTGTCTATCTAGGAGTTATTGTAGAATAAGTAAAAGTGATATTATCTATTTCCTACACTGTAACAGGTGATTTTTCACTGTTATTACACTGTAACAGGCTATTTTTCACTATAATTACTTTAAGATATAAAAGCAGGATGAGTACAAAATCACAAAAAAGCTGTGTTTAATAATGAAACGAAATGGTGAAACGATAAACGGAAAGTTAAAACAACAACAATTAAGTGAAGTGAATATTAGGGATATCGATTATTTGAATTGTTCTTGTAACTGTTACTTGTTGGAATTCCGATATTTTGTATTTATTATTATTATTTTGTAAATATGTACGCAATCTTTTTATCTCCCTAGTTAACACAGAAAAATAATCGAAAATAGATATTAAAATGTTCAATTTAATCGATATTGCGCTCGTTTCAATTCGAGTCGAAAAGGAGAAGGAGACATCTCCATACATTTTTGGGCCCAGATGTTAACAAGATGAAAGTCAGACCATTTGAAAGCTTATATATAAAAAATTCATACCTGAAAATCTGGCTTAAATTGTCAATCTAGGAGCTGAGTTATTGAAGAAAAATAAAAGTGATTTTTTGTATTACCTACACTGTAACAGGCGATTTTTCACTGTAATAACACTGTAACAGGTTATTTTTCACTAATTACTCAAAGATATAAAAGGCGTATCAGTATTAAATAACCAAATAAAAGCTGAGGTTATCTAGGAAATAAAATATTGAAACGCTTAACTAAAATTAAAACAACACTGAATTATTGTTGTTACTGTTATTTGTTGACATGTTGATACTTGGTATTTTTTCATATTATTTTGTAGATATGTTTTTAATCTGCCTAGTTAACACAGATAAATAATTAAAAATAGATATTAAAATGCTGGATTTAATCGAGAATCGATTATATTGCACTCGTTTCAAATCAAATCGAAAATTGGTCTTTTTCTTTTTTTTAAATGAATAGTTTTGAAGTTTGAACTGTCAATTAAACTAATAGAAACAAGGAGGTTATAGTATAATAAATAGAAATTACTAGTGGAAGGTAGGAATTACAATTGGAGGGTAGGTGATTTGAGTAGTACACATTTTTGACATCTTAGGTTTAAATATATTTTAAAAATAGTTACAGTTTGAATTTCATGTTAATTATTTACATGTAATAAATAACTACCTACCAGCACTTATTTCCAAATATTTTCTCTAACATCACTGCACTGCACAATTATTTTCACCATGGAAGCATTGAAAGGTTCACTAATTGAGATGTCAAAGTCATTCCAGAGTCAAATAGATGACTTTCAACGGGAACTGCAACATTCTAGTTCTGCTGCCTCAACTGCATCTTCCCTACCTGGTGATTTTACTGCATTTAGAAAATTCATCTTGGCTGCTTTAACATCTTTGCATAACCAAGTAGATCTTCTGGGAAGAGAGCTAGATCGTAGTGAAACGCGTCGCCGCAGGAAGATGATCCTATTCCATGGAGTTCCTGAAGAAAAATCTGAGGAAACTGCCACCGTCATAAGTACACTGATCAGCACGAAACTACAAGTGTCAGGTTTCAGTAAAACATCCATAAGCCGCTGTCATCGTCTGGAACGCCCTTCCGATAAATCTTCCAGGCCTGTGGTTGTCAAATTCAGCGATACTGTGATGCGAGACAAGGTTTGGTTCTCCAAAACCAAACTTAAGGGCACAGGTATAACTCAGTCGGAGTTTCTTACAAGGAGACGCCACAGTGTTTTTCTTGAAGCTAGGCGTAGGTTTGGCGTAACCAAATGTTGGACCAGGGATGGAGTTATTAATATTTTAACTCCTGATGGCACAATGCATCAGCTTGAGACCTTGTCTGAGCTTGACACAATATGCAACGGGTCAACTTCTGCCACACCCGCTTATCCAATGGTGGTTGAGGCAAATAAGGCTCCCGAGGATAAAAGTGCACCACAGCGTTCTAAGATTTAATGCCATAAATAATACACTACAATCGATTTTATAATTTCTTATTTTATTATTTTTTCGAAATCTAGATTGTAAAAAGAGCTACTTTTTTGTATTTTCTTAAGGAAAATATGGCCAATTTTTTAAAGTATAAACTAATTAGTTAACCTCAGGGCCAAAAAATCCCGTTCTCCTTTATTATTAATTAGAAAAGGGATGTTTAATAGCCATCTGCTGATTTGTTTCTCTCTGTTGCTTATGTTTCTCAGTGTCTGTATATTTTTACTAGATTCGATATAATTAATGAAAACTTTATCAGTCTTTACCTACATAATTGTGCATGTAATGACCACAGTTCGTAGTCGTTATCACACATACATGCACAAACGCCCGCATTCATACATTTTCGCACGCAAGCACACACTCACTTAAAAACAGACAGACTGATATAATCCTAAAAACCTTCGCAACCAACTCTTAAGACCTTGAAATATGTAGATTGTCAAAAGTTGGACTTTGGAAAACAGGACCCATAACAATAACTTTCTACCGAAAAATTAATTAAATTAATTTAACTTTGTATCAAAGATGTAATACATTAATTACACAAGTTAAAATTAAACTTTTATAATTTGTAATACTTAACGCTAAAACCGCCTTTTGTAATCATTTGACGGAACAATATTACCAACATAAATAAAAAATTATAAAAAAATAAAGTCTTAAGAGAAAACTTTTTAATGTTATTTAATATAAAAATTTAAATTGTTTAAATTCATGTGATACTGTAAATTCTAGATAACTTAATGGTCCTACATAACACCTACTTTTGGATTCAATTTCTTGCCCTGATTAATAGCTTTACTCAAATTCCATTCCACTCTAGATAGTTTTGTCACTGATCTGAGATGTGTCCAAAATTTCTCTTGAATTACGTTAGATCCTTTTGTAGGAAAATTAGATTTTTTGTCCATGTACACCATTAACGTTTTGAAATATTTCACATGCAGACATGCAGGAAATTGATAGATGGTGGATGGTAATGATGATAACTTGGCATTGAATTTAATTAAGTTAATTGTAGAACAAATATGTACGTAATAATATGTATAAATATCATACGTGGTAGAGCCATGCTGCAGGTATATTATGGTTGTAGCACGAATAGGTTGGCTCGACCGGGGAAGGACCTCGCTCTCACAGAATACCAGCGTAAAATAGCAGCTTAACGCTGCTGCGTTTCGTATGGTGAGTGTAGAAAACCGGAGACTCTTTTTACTGGAAACGACGCATTCCATCTTAGTACCCACGTGTGGCAGCTCATCTGCATTTTGATTTGTAATCGAAGATAAATGTAGATGTCTATGGGTCACAGCAACCACTTACCAGCAGGTGGACTGTGTGCTGGTTTGTCACCCTTATCCTATAAAAAAAATAGCTTTACAAATGAATTTTTATGTAATTTTTGACTTTATGTCTTGCGACGACACAAATGTTTGTAAAAGTTAAGGGATGTCCCTATATTTATAGTAAAAAAACATTATTAAACATATATATATATATATATGTATATATTATATACATTATTACATTCATAATGCCTTAGGGATGTCTATGTCCTGCTAGTCGATGTCGTGATACAGCCGAGCGAGTGCCTGCTGTACTGCCATATGTCAGAGGTGTCACTGACAAGATTGGCTACATCTTGAAGCGTGCTTCCATTAAAACATATTTCAAGCCGCCGAAGAAGATTAGTCAGTTTTTACCATCAATCAAGTGTAATATTCCTCTGCAAGATGCAGGAGTGTACAAGCTTGATTGTGAATGTGGTCTCTCTTATATAGGATAAACTAAAAGATCAATAAAAATCTGCATTAAAGAAAACATAGCTGGTGTGAGAGATCGACGCTCCGGGAATTCTGCGGTCTATGAACATGTACAGAATCGCCCCCGTCAGTTAATTATTTGCCTCGGCTTCGATTTGATAGACCACAAATCCTCGCTAAAGAACACCGATTCTTTCCAAAGATGATTCGCGAGGCTAATGAAATCAAATCAAATCAAAAAATAACCATAGGTGCTGTTAAGTACTCGAAACGTCAGGAATAAAAAATAAGATAATATAGGCGATAACATTCGTAAAATTAGTTTTATTTAAATGTGTATGCAGTGTTTTCGTAAATATAAGAAATCGTTACACAATTTACAATATTATATTTTATAAAATCGTTATGAAAACATTTCGAAACAGTATGGTAGCGATCACCTCATTCCCATGGGTGTTTATCAATATTGTACACTTTAGTAGTATAGTAACCCTTACCAGACAATTTTTGTTTAATAAATATTTTTTAAACCTCTTGATAGATAAGGTTTTTTCTAGGACTTTGATATTAAAGCGTATACATTGCCCAATAGAGAAATTGACTGACTCTTTGGAGTCGTGCAACTGGTATAACTAACCTGTGCTTGTTTGCTAAAACTATTTTTAATAAAACTATTTTTGTTTTTGTGTACATACATAAAATTTTCGTAAATGTATTGAGAGGCCAAAGTTAATATATGAATTTCATTAATTTTTCTCTAAGGGAATCCTTCGGACTTAAGTTATAAATTGCGCTTATGGCTCTCTTTCGCAAAACAAAGGTATTTTCGATGTCAATCGCATTACCTCATAGCAAGTTTCCATATGACATTACGTCCCGTTTGGTAAACAAGGTTCTATCTGTACATATCACAAAATCATTTTTGAGCTAGCTAAAAAAAAGCACGTTGTTGGTTCTCTCGTATTTGTATAAAAAACTGTTTTGAAAAGTAACTAATGTCGGAAAACATTATAAAGCAACATAGTTTTATCTTAAAAATTACATTTTGTGATATGATTACAAGGTTCTATGTGAGAAACCTAAATCATTTTGTGTTGTTCCTTGTTGTGTTTGCACTACAATGATTTGCGAGTACATTGTAATATAGAAGCATTATAATTGTAATGATTTATTCTACTCCTGGGTATTCAGTACAGGTATTTTTACAATGTCCACTCCGGTATAGATATGGAATTAATAACTGCAATATTCTCCTCCCCGGTTTAACTTAATTATAAAGTTGTTAAGTAGTTTCAACCCTAAAAGACCTTTTGGGTATAGTTACTACCAACGTCTTTGTCCTTGGGTACGCAACTTTTCCCACAAAAACTTGAATATGCAAATTTAAAAACTCTACTCTCTGAAATTTACTGTGCAGTATTTTATAAGATAAGTCATTATATGACTGAATGACAGAGTAGTATCAAACACCCTGAAAGGAGCACCAGAAGATAAAACAGTTGGCTTAACTCTACAAGATTTGACAGAAACGAACCTTTTAAATTCAAGCCATGATATGATTGATTCTTAAGATTGATCTTAAGTAATTTATAGCTCCATTTAAAACATAATAACATACGCAATTGTCTAAAACATTTATTAATAACTTCGTTTTTACAAAACATTTATTTATAAGTTCATATAAAGTATCATTATAATCATATATTGTATTTAATTCACTCACATTTTCCATCAAAATACTGAACTAACTGCGTATTTCAAAAACAACAAGATGCTATCGTAAGATAGAACTTTGTTGAATTTATCTAATTTTCTCGCATGCTTATAAAAATATACAACAAATAGGATCTGTATTAAGGCTCGTTTTATTATTAAGGGCTTAAAATAATAGAATTTAGCCTTATGTTACGTCTAAGTAACATTCTCATAATTACATAAAAATGTTTAATATAATATCTAAGTCATCTGAGGCAGAACACAAAGTCATTAAATCTAAATGTTCTAATTGTGCCTTCTATTCCTTTCTTCACTAATAATCTTTTTTATGCGATGATTACGCTATGGAAATTACTAAAATAAAATGATTATCTTTCTGTAATGTCCCGACGCTCTCGTAGCACCGTAAGCAAAACGCACCAAAGCGTAAATCGCGCTATAAAAGTTCCGAAGTTAACGCGTTATATATAGAAGAGCTCCGAAATAACACACAAAGCATTGGCTGCACACCGTAGAGAACACCTTGCCTGGTGGAAGATCTCCCCTTTTCCATCCACGGCCAAATCAGTGAGCCCGATGATAAGGATGCATGTTGCGAGTTCATATGAACTCGCAACATGCAATCGTATGCACCGCAATCGCAGCTTTGTCATCGTCCTCAAGTACCCCATTCATTCGCTCCCGAGTACATATTGTCTGCAATCTTCAGGTTTTGCAAGCCATCTAGCATTACAAGGTTCGATGAACAGCACTGGAATAATAATGCTTCCCGTTCCTTCAAGCTACTTTCTGCACTACAGTTTTCAGCACAGCTCCGAACCTTAGTGCTCGCCTCTGCTTCACGGCGCTATCGCAGATTACTCGCGTTTTTTCGGCTCACTGCAGACTATAAAGCAATTTCTGACACTTGCACATTTGTCGACAACTAGTCTGTTCCATCGACCTGCTGTCTGAGCAGGGGGATAATGTGGTGACACTGTCGACGCACCGAAAGCGAAAAGTACCGAAGCCGAAATCGCGCTATCAAAGTTCTGTAGTTAACGCGCTATATATACAACAGCTCCGAAATAACTCACGAAGCGTTGGCCGCTCCGTGGGCCGAACACCTTGCCCGGAGGAAGATCCTTCCACGGCCAAAGTTTCAGCACATGTAAGGCCTCTAAATTTTTCACAGCATATGCTTCAGAACACAGTTTGCTAGCTAGCTTAGGTATATGAGGGAACCATTGAAGCTTCGTGTCAACTGTAATTCCGAGAAAAACAGTGAATTCTACAAGGCCCAAAAACCTAGAACTAACCTAGCTTAGTCTTACAAAAATAAGTGATATTCATTCTTTAAATACTAGGAACAGACACATGCTACCAGTACCATTTACTCGACTCCACCGAATCAGTTATTCATTCTTGGAGCGATGTATACGGTTATACAACAAATACTCAGAAAATATAAAAAATTGGACCTGCTCAAAGTTCAAAAACTAAGTTTTTATAAAAATCGTTATTATAATATTAAGAAGTTTATGGATGATAATAACCCTTGGGAATGAGGTTGTTATCAGGAAGATGCTGCGGGCCATCTCCTCTTTCAGTTACCCGCTTTTCACCTCTAACGACACCCACGGGATGATATGGGATACGTGAATTATATACGTGAATTTATATGATGCAAGGAATTTATTATTCATTTACAACAGGTTAGTTGTAGAAATTAAACATGAATTAAAAAGAAAAACTCATTCAAAACATTTTCTTCTGACAAAATAACGAACCTATGCTTACTTTCTATCTTCCTGTTCACATTGCATTATCTCTTAATGAATTTTCATGCGAAAATCTTTTTTTGTTATTAAAAAAATGTATATTCTCGCGTGCTACGAAATGTAAAGTAAATAATTCTTGTTGCGCAACACGCTGTACCGAAAATTTAACCGCTGTGTACTGAAATAATATAAGGTACTCGTTATAATAATTATAATATGAAAATTCGGATATAATGAGGTATTTCTTTAGCCTCAATTCTATGCTGAAGTTGTGTTGCTGCTCATCAAATATCTTTAATAATTTGTGACTTGACTGCCAACCATGTTGTGAGGTTGCATTGAAATTTTAACCGTTAAAAATACATTATTGAAAGAAAAATTTTATTGTAACCCTTGTGGCAAAAAGTTTTGTTTAATCTAGATATACAACTAATGGTAGTTTCAAACAAATTCATGGGAATTTGCTTTGAAATGGCTGGTTTTGCTTACCCACATCCGTATATTTTACTTCAGAATTATGAAAAAAAAAATTAAGAAATTTTGTTGTTCATATCACCACTGCGTGGATAGCAAATATTTAAAAAGTATAATTGCAAAATTAATAAAATATGGTAGCAACAGCCTCTGTCATAAAGAAGTTCCAATCGTAAGTATAATTTATATATTTTTATTTTACTTCGAATAGGAATAGTTTCATTAAAGTAAAATTAATGCAGTATGAATGCAGTCACTAAGAAATATGTCAGTACTAACTCTTGAAATTCGGTGATAAGAAGAAAGTGTGGTTTGCAAGTAGATTTTGTTACTAATATTAAGAAAAATTCGATGGTTTGGACACGTAGAAAAATTGAATAAGCCAATAATGACAAAGGAAATTTATGCCGCAGAAGTGAGTGGCAGCGTCGACAGTCTCAGATGTAACAGTTATGAATATTAAAAAAAAATCTTTAATATCATACTGTACCTACATAATTTTTTATACGTGGCAGTACAACGCTGTAGTACAACACTGTGGATTAAAGGCCATACAAGTGAGACGAAAGTGATTGTTTTTAAAGAGAAGAAATAAACCGATATGTGAAATAAAAATAGAAGGGGAGTTAGTTGAGGAAGCTGATGAGTTTTTGTATTGAGGATGTATATTTAGCAGAGATAGGAGATGTAATAAAGATATAGAACGACGAGTAAATGCAGGAAATAGAGTAAATGGGGCGCTACACTCTTTAGTGGGAAGCAGAATGTTTGAAAAAAAGCACGTGTAGCAAAACTATGTTAGTCCCTAACTTAATGTATGGTAGTGAAGGTTGGATGTGGAAGAAGAAGCACGAGAGTAGAATAAAAATGCTGTATAAATCCGGTCATTAAGGAGAATATTGGGGATAAATCTGAATGTTAGTGTGAGAAATTGTGTGATAAAAGAAAGGTATGGTTTTCAAGATGACGTTGTGACCATGTTTAAGAAAGGGATGTTTTGGTGGTTTGGACAGGTAGAGAAAAGTGAGTGGCAGAGTCGGCAAGGGACGCCTTAGAAATTTGTAATTTATGGAAGATAAGCCAAATTAGGATTACCCTTAACCGACGAGTGTCTATGCATAAGTATATGGATGTGAAAGAAGCGAGAGAAATGGAAGTCTTGTAGTCTTTGTCAACCTGTCTGGGTAAAAGGCGTAAGAGTAAATGTTTTTTTATACTATATGATTTTTGCCGTGTAGTGACCGTGTGATAGAAACCGCTAATCTATAATTTCATTCCCTGGGTATCGTGAGAGGAGGTGAGAAGGGGAAGAGAATAATAAAAACTGCGGGTTCCAAATCCAGCTTGGGAACTATGTGAAATGTCCCAAATTATATTATCAACTTTAATATGTCAGATTCTGCGGCGGGTCTTGCAGATCATGCAACGCATAATCTAGATAAATTAATGTAGCCTCGTAGAAGTGAAGTGTAGAAAGGTCACCCAATAGGTAAAATGAAGACATGCAGAAGTTAATGGATGCAGGTAGCTCAGGGCCTTACTTTCTTGCATTACTTGGGGGAATCCTATTGTTGCGCTCCACTATTAATGTCTTGTACATGGCAACACTAGTTACACTAGCGCCCTCTAGTGTCGAGTAGCAGAACTAGGAGAGTCAAGATCCTTCCAGAAATTTTGGGACCGATGTATACTCGAACATTCTAGATGTCGCTACAGTAGAAGGTTCTGGAAACTAACTGAGGCCCTAACGGCCCTATATAAGGCCGGTATAGACCACGACCGGGGCAGTATTGAATTGGCGATATAAGAGAATACTTCGAAGCGAAATATCGGCGAACTGTGTTTTATTATTAGTGTGGTTTTAAGTTGTAATTAGTGTCGTGTAATTAAATAGTCAATTTTGGTAATTCAATCGGTAGTTTGTAATTGTCTCGAACCCCAAGCTCGTAACATTATGTTCAGCAACGGCTTTGTGATGGGCTGCAATGATGATGATGATGTGTCACTATACTAAGCACGTCTTTGTTTTTTATTACTTTTTAATTATTATTATTTTCCTTCTTTCCTTAAAAGCCGATTATAATTCAATATTTTCGGTCAATCCGTAAATGTTTCATTCTGTATGCAGAACTTGAAAGATTTATCAACACTTACCAATTTTGAAGGGTTGGTAAGACACATACACTTTCGAACTTAAAATTCCAGGCACCATCTCAGTTCCCTGGAATTTGGGTTTGGTATTTTCGAATTAATATACCTACATTTATCGGTCCCCGTTACCGCGTTTATTATCTCGTGGTATTTACTACTTGGAGGTGACCTATATAAAAGGCCGTTTAGTTATAAAAGTTTAATGCGGTTCTCTCTATACAATTCAGCTATTATCTTTATACTCATAGCATGAAATAAGAACTTCAGAACATTCATAGATCTACAATTTGAAACTTAATCCGTTTTACGCAAATGAACATAAAGTTTGAATTTAGTTATGCGCTTTGAAACACGTACTTCTACATAATAGAACAATCTAACAAAGTTATGATACTTGATATGAAATTTGATTGTTAATCGAAGATTTATATTTTAGATTATTAGTTTCATCATCACCTTTTTTTATTCAAAAGGAAGTGCCGAAAACATTGCTTCCCACACATTATTTTTGCAATACGGTTTAATAATTCCGTTTTATTATACAATATGGGTGACTAACGAGCACACAGTCTACCTGATGGTAAGTGAATACTGTGGCTCATAGACATCTACATCTATCCTCAGCCAGTAATCACATTGCAGATGCGTTGTTCTCCCCGAGGACTAAGATGTTATGCCTCGTTTCCAGTAAAAAGGGTATCCGATTTTTTACACTTACCATTCGAAATACTATATAGCTGCTATATATACTATTATACTATTAAGCTGCTATATATACTATTAAACTGCTATTTTACGCTAGTATTATGTAAGAGCATGGATTTTCCAGGTCGATCCATTCATGCTACACAAAAGCTGCAGCGTGACTCTACATCAATTTACGCCATATCGTTAAATACTTTTCGTGTTACAAACATAAAATAATCTAAAAAGACAACTTCAAGCAAAACTACCATTTTATTAACTGTTAATGTACATCGTATCGACAGAATAATTCTGTCTAGCATACAGATTGTGCTATTCCAATTCGGAATGTTTTTTCCCCAATAGCAAACGAATACGGGGATTATCCGTATTCCGTTAAACTCTTCAGAAAATAGATTCAAGCGATATTCAATCCATAAGAGTTTTTGTGATTGGATAAAACTGTTTTTTTTTTAGAAGTTCCTTCACGAAGAGTTTTTTCTTAAATAATTTACGTGTAGTCCATATGAGTTTTTAAAGGACAATAAAAATATATTAAATAATTTTTGAACATATATTTAGTATCAAACCATATACCCAAATCCAAAAATGATACATACATATTAAACTGAACCAGAACTGTCATAATCTTTTAATTACGTACTATTCTTATATCATCAAGAACTTACTATTAACTTATATATTTAAAATAAATATCGTTTTTCGTATTTCCGTTGGATAAAATAAGTATAAATTCGGCGAGAGTAACTTCTTTAAATGGACTGTTTTATGATGTGAATATGTATATATGATATCAATCTGATATATAATGCAGGAAGGATATATTATGCGATGGTTACATGTGACATCAACATAATTAATTGCGGATTGTCTATAAACTCACTCCATACATAGAACAAAACAAAAAGAGCATGCAATAACGCTAACCTCGATCTCCAAGTTCCTTGTCTTGACCCAATTGTGAAGCACTCCACTAAAGCAGCTTCAATATGTAGATGCAATATATGATATGGAAAATTTATTAATTAGCGATGCGAATAGGGAGGTCCCTAGGCGTGATCACACGGTGCGGTGACTTGCAAAGTAATGGCGCACGTAATGGTCGCCTAGATGGCTTCTTTCTATTGCAGCATGTCAGAGCTAAGGTCAATGTTAATCCGAAAGCGATTGCGATGTCCTCTGCCTAGTCCACAAATTAACTTCACTGACAATACCATACTGTTAAATGTCATTTAAAACAGGCGCGAACAGCCGTAGTCACGCTATGAAATTTTAACAACGTATGACTACGGCTATACTCAAACTGATATTTTTAATTATTAATTAATATTATTATTACAGCAAAAGTCCTCTTCTGAACATAGTTCTCCCCCATATATTGCTTCATAGAGGGAATATTTGCCGTAGTTATCACGCTTAGCAGGCTGGTTGGCAACCGCAGTTTTTTTTTATTTCCAGATGTTTTATGGAAGACCCATCTCCTGATTTGTTCCCTCTGTCGTTTCTCACGACACACAAAACGCTATGGGGTAGTCAACATTCTTAAATCACTACACGGTTGGTTAATTATATAGTAAAATCCTTGATTGTTTTCGAATTCATTGTAGATTTTTCATTAATAGTGGACGATTATTGTTGTAGATGAGTTTTAGTTTATATCTTTCTTTTATTTATACGTAGTATCTCAGTAATGGAGAAATACCGTACCGAAATATTACTATATGACTTAATTATATAATTATAACTAGTGGTTAGTACGACTGATGGTTGATTTTTTTACGTGGTAGCGCCATGCTGCTACTATATTACTGGTATAGTTGTAGCACGAATGGGTCGGCTCGACCGGGGTAGGATCACGCTCTCACAGAATACCAGCGTAAAATAGCAGCGTAACGCTGCTGTGTTTTGTATGGCGTGTGTCGAGAACAGGAGACCCTTTTTAACTGGAAACGAGGCATTCCATCTTAGTCCTCACGGGTGACGACGCATCTACATTTTGATTCGTAATCGAGGATAGATGTAGATGTCTATCGGCTACAGCAACCACTTACCATCAGGTGGACGGTGTGCTCGTTTGTCACTGGTTTTTTGTCTAAAATTGTCATTAGCAACTCGATCTCAGAAAGTTGGCAATGTTTCACCCCCGAACCTCGGAAAGCACGTAAAGCCATTAGTCCTGCGCCTGATCTCTCTCCGGTCGTATCGGAATGCCGACCCATGAGAGAATAAAGAGTACTTGCGCTTGCGTGCACACTTATGTTCTTTAATTATTAATAAACCTGGTTTCTTCCCATTAACACTGGAACAACAGTGACTTCATTGCTTTAAGAGGCTGAAATAGGTACCAGAAATGTATCTAGCCAGATGGCCGCAAAAACAAAGCTCCATTTCTAGGTATCGTCATGAAAAATGTCAATTACTAATTGTAATGACAATCTAATTGTAATAAAAAACCATTTACCATCAGGTGATCCGTATGATCGTTTGTCTTCTCTAACGTAAAAATAAATTTAAAAAATATGTTATAATGGTATGATGTGATATTAAATGGCCAAGTGGATTCCATATTCGTTAATAGCACTTCCGAATCAGCCTCCTTATTGTACCCGTCCGCACCGTAAATCATTCATAATCGTTTCTATTATAATAGTATCTTTCTCGTTTCTATTATAAAAAGACCTAAGAAACCTACTCAAATTTTGTATAAATACTTCGATGCAACTGTACCGACTACTGTAGTGTTTACGAGTCTTCACATCATAACAGTAAAAGGAAATTGAAGTTGCATCGAGTAATTTCAGTTAATCTAATCCTTCTGACGCTTTAAATTTTTCTTTGCTAAAATATTTTTTCGACTATAGATTTAAGTTTCCAGTTCATTTGTTAAGAGTTCTAGTACTTCAGCAACAACAACAAAAATCTATGTCAGATTTTTAGATGACTTCAAAAAAGAGGTATACACTTCGAATGCTTTTTTGTATGTATGTTATATTACGCGATATCTAAGTCAATTATGAACCGATTTCGTTGATTGTTTTCATTTCAATATATATATATATATATATATATATATATATATATATATATATATATATATATATATATATATATATATATATATATATATATATATATATATATATATATATAGAATAAGGGTGACAAACGAGCACACAGTCCACCTGATGGTAAGTGGTTGCTGTGACCCATAGACATCTACATTTATCCTCAATAAATAATAAAAATGCAGATGCGTCGTCACCCGTGAGCACTAAGATGGAATACCTCTTTTCCAGTAAAATGGGTCTCCTGTTCTCTACACTCACCATACAAAACACAGCAGCTTTAAGCTGCTATTTTACGCTAGTATTCTGTGAGAGCGTGGTCCTTCCCCGGTCGAGCCGACCCATTCGTGCTACAACTATACTATTAATATAGTTGCAGTATGGCTCTACTCTACGTAGTGGGACTCCTTTTCTGCCGAGGCTTTTGTCTGGGTAAGTACCACCATTTTACCTATTACTGCCACCAAGTAGCAGTACTTGTACTCTTGTGTTTTGGTGTGAAGGGTACAAAGTGTTTTTGTATATTTCTCGGTGAAGCCCAGTGCAATTCGTTGTACAGGTAGAGTTGGAGGCCACGGAAGCACGTGCGCCTTGTGTTCTGGCGCGCTTTACCTGCGCAGGAGAAGGGAAGTTGTCCTCGCCCGAGGCATGGTCAGCACTGTTTAGCGCGCAGATTTGTGCCACATGAAACACTGGAGTCTTAGTCAGAGCGAGTCCAACATAACCCATCTTAGCCCCCACAAGACGGTTATGCGTAGACATTTACCCATGTAAACAAACAAGGAGCTGCAAAAGCCACTTACCATCAGGTGAACTGTAAACTCGTTCGTCACTTCAGCCCATAATAAAGGTAGTTCACGTTGTTTTATCTCGAATTTAGTTTTCATACCTTATTATTCCAAGATACCTTAAGAAATAAGTGGGTGATTAAATTTTAGTGCCGCTTTACGAGTTGCTACAAAATTCAGCTGCTGAATATTGTCATTGTTCTGCTGTTTTACGAGTTCAAGTTGCGCTTTAAATATTTCATGGTTCCTTAACCCAACGAGTAACATTACTTTCTTATTATCTATTTATGTCTAACGTCTTGGCGCGATAAGTTTTCAAACTGTTAAATATTTCATGACCTCACAAGCTGTAGATATGTTACATTTAATAATTAATTTAAATTCAAAACGATATTTTTACTATACTATTATTGTGTTCCACTGAAAAGTAAAAACCTTATATATCATTTCCCACACCCATCGAGTTTCTACGATAGTGGTACATTAGTCGTGTTTAATGTAGTCTCTCCTTCTCTGCTATGATCTGCTCTGTACCTTCGATCTTATAGTGTCCAAATTATACCGAAAATTGTTAACCATCCGTACGGTTAGATTATGTAACATATCTTAAAAGTTTTATTTTTTTAACAGAAGGTTCTTAAATATTATTACTAATTATAGTGTGAAGATAAAAATGAGATTCTTTAATCCTCTTATGCAGATAACGTCACCCAATTTTAGGTGATAAAATCAGAAAAAAACCCTATAAAAATTGACAGTTGAATCACACAGTACATTGAGTTAATGCTTTTTCATAATAGTGAATGGAACTATGTAACGCGGTAGAGCTATCCGCAGCTATATTATGGTTATAGCACGTATGCGTTGGCTTGACCGGGTAAGCAACTCGGTGTCACCAATGTATAATGGCAGCTTAATTCTGCTGTGTTTCCTATGGTGAGTGTAAAGAACCGGAGATGCTTATTGAAATGAAAATGAAAATGAAATATGTATATAACACCTATAAAAACACGAAATATCGCTATGGTCAGAAGAGGACTTAACGATCTTCGTTGAATTCTTAAAAAAACTTATTAAAAATATAATTGTATGAAAGTACTTTAAAAAAAATTCCATGCAAGTCCGTCGCGCTGCCACAGTGCGTGACGACATGCCCTAGACATATTATGATGTCTTATATTTACGCGAACACTACACATTTAAATAAAAATAATTTTACGGATTTTATCGCGTATATTAACTTATTTTTATCTTCCCGACGTTTCGGGTGCTTTCCAGCACCCGTGGTCACGGGGGACTGAGGTGTTTGACGTCCTGCTGTCATAGTTAGCCCGGCTACTTTCAGTTTTTTAATATTAATTTTTGGTTCGATTTACGCAGAATGAGCTTACAGTATCTTGAGGTCTAGCAGTGGTATACTTGGGTTCGGATTTGATTTTATTAGTTATGGGATCCCAAGCAGATGGCAGCACCCATCCATCTTCTCTATTGAAATTAGGATGTTTTTAAATTTCAATAGCCTCGCGAATCATCCTTCGCGCGGATAAAGGAAATGCTACGGTAATAATGGACACGTCAGAGTATAATTTCAAAATAAAACAACTTTTATCGGATGTAAGTACATACAAAAAGGTCAAAATAGACTCTACAACTAATTCACTTAAAACAACTACTGATTTAATAAAGAAATACTCCGAAAAATTAGATCTCGACGTGAATTCGACAATACCATCTTGTGCCAAACCACCGAGATTGTATGGGTTACCAAAAATACACAAACCAAACGCTCCACTACGTCCTATAGTAAGCCAGATCGATTCACAAACTTATAAGTTGGCTCAACACTTGGCAAAAATACTGTCACCACTAAGAGGACATACCAGAGCACATACAAAGGATTCATACCATTTTGTTAGTGAGATAAAAGACCTACATCTCTCTGACAATGAAACTATGGTCAGTTTTGATGTTCAGTCACTATTCACATGCCTACCTATTGAAGACTGCATCTCAATTGTCACTAGAAAGCTAGAAGATAACAACATGCCCACAGAATAGGCAGTATTACTCAAACACTGCCTTACATCTGGCTATTTATTGTGGAAAGAAGAGTTCTACATGCAAGTAGACGGAGTGGCAATGGGCTCACCTGTATCTCCCGTAGTCGCCGACATATTCATGGAGGACTTTGAGTAAAAAGCCCTTCTTACTGCTCCTGTAAATCCAAGATTCTACAAGCGGTACGTAGACGATACTTTCACAATTTTACCATCTGACAAAGTTACTGCATTTTTAAACCATCTTAATTCCATAAACCCTAAAAAACAATTCACAATGGAGTTAGAGGCATACAATACTTTAGCTTTCCTAGATGTTTTAGTCATCCGAAATCCTGATAACACTATTGGTCATACTGTGTACAGAAAAAGTACCCATACCACCCGATATTTAAATGGTGATTCGCACCATCATCCTTCACAGTTAGCTACCGTGGGAAAATCTTTGTTTCAGAGAGCACGAGGGATCTGTGACAGAAAACATCTGGCCACCGAGCTTCAGCACGTCGAGCAAGTATTGCAAGACAACAAGCTTCGGGTCCCGCGCCTACGTCACAGTGACCGAGTGAAGCCAGCCACAGTCGAACGTGTGCCTGTTGTACTACCCTATGTCAGAGGGGTCACAGACAAGGTTGGCTACATCTTGAAGCGAGCTTCCATTAAAACATACTTCAAGCCGCTGAAGAAGATTGGTCAATTTTTACCATCCGTCAAGTGTCATATCCCTCTAAAAGATGCAGAAGTGTACAAGTTGGATTGTGAATGTGGTCTCTCGTACATAGGACAAACAAAAAGATCTATAAAAACCCGCGTTAAAGAACATATAGCTGACGTGAAGCATCGACGTATCGGGAAGTCTGCAGTTTGTGAACATGTTCAAGATCGTCCTCGCCATTACATTAGATTTAATAGACCACAAATCCTCGCAAAAGAACACCAATTCCTCCCAAGGATGATTCGCGAGGCTATTGAAATTAAAAAGCATCCTTATTTCAATAGAGAAGATTTTTTTTATAGGATGAGGGTGACAAACGAGCACACAGTCCACCTGATGGTAAGTGGTTGCTGTGGCCCATAGACATCTACATCTATCCTCGTTTGCGAATCAAAATGCAGATGCGTTGTCACCCGTGAGGACTAAGATGGAATGCTTCATTTCCAGTAAAAAGGGCCTCCGGCCACCTGCACTTACCAAGCGAAACGCATAGGTAAACTTCTACTTCACGCTGGTATTCTGTGAGGTCGTCGTACTACCCCGGTTCGAGCCGGCCCATCCGTGCGACAGCAAAAGCTGCCGCTTGGCTCTACCACTGTTTAAAATGAATGGATGGGTGCTGCCATCTGCTTGGAATCCTATAATTAATAAAATCAAATCCAAACCCAAGTATACCACTGCTAGACCTCAAGATACTGTAAGCTCATTCTGCGTAAATCGAACCAAAATTAATATTAAAAAACTGAAGGTAGCTGGGCTAACTATGACAGCATGACGTCAAACACCTCAGTCCCCCGTGACCACGGGTGCTGGAAAGCACCCGAAACGTCGGGAAGATAAAAATAAGTTAGTATACGCGATAAAATCCGTAAAATTAGTTTTATCTAGACATATTTTTTTTTCAATATCTTCATCATCATCATTCATCATTACATCCCTTCACTACTGAACAAAGGCCTCCTCCAAAGAATGCCACAAAGCATAGTTCCGAGCCACCTGCATCCATTGACGTCCAGCATGTCTTATCAGGTCGTCACTCCATCTAGTGGGGGGACGCCCTACACTTTGCCTACTAGTACGAGGCTGCCCCATCGAGAACTTTTATTCCCCATCAGTTGTCGGTTCTTCGAGCTATATGACCGGCCCGAATTCTTTGGGCTATGTCGGTTACTCTGGCTCTGCTGCGGATATCCTCGTTTTTAAGTCTATCACGCAGAGAAACCCAACATAGCCCTCTCCTTAGTTGGCTGAGCTACTTTAAGCTTCATCATACGGCCAGTAGTGAAGGATCACGTCTAAGATCCATAGATCATCACTGGCAGCACGCACTTCAATATCTTACACGTATAGATTTTCAAATTATGTTTTCGATCAGCGCATAGGACGTAGTATTTTTTTAAACTGATGTAACAAGCAAGGTAGGCGAAGTGTAGGGCGACCCCCCACGAGATGGAGTGACGACCTGGTAAGACATGCAGGAAGTCGATGGATGCAAGTGGCTCAGGACCGTGCTTTATGGCATTCCTTGGGGGAGGCCTATGTTCAGCAGTGGACTTATGAAAGGCTGTAATGATGATGAACAAGCCAGCTCACCGTCTACCAATTCGCATTACGCATTCAGCTGTGATCAATTTGAAACAATAAAGGAGGCTACATATTCGTTCTCATTTTTAGGGTTAAGTGCAATGCCTAAGAGGCTGTTTTTAAACCGCCTCTCTATTGGTTTCAGACCAAAACACGATAGTGAAAGCTGTGATATTTGGCGTAAGAAATAATTAACAGGGTGGTATATGCCAAGACGGACGCTTAAGTATCTGTTTGTCTTGTTTGTTGTGGTTCCGGCTTGAATAGGACTTAGCTTGCTTTTGTACCATGACATTTAAAGGCGAGTGCTTATCCTCTTAGTGAATTCACTCATATCTTTAGATTTTATATTGGTCGCACTCTTACTTTAATGATTTCTTTAATTTTATAGCCGTCTATTATTTCGTTAAACGTCGAGTAGCGTGTTTTATGAGTTTTTTAGAACAGCTGCATGGCATTTTCACTGTATATTTTTTATATAAAGATATTTGAAATATAACGTTACCGTAAAAATGACTAACTATTGTTTAATTGCTACGAATTACTATTTGTGAATTAACATTTGTAGATTAATATATTTACAATTCTAAGGAGCAAGTATAGTTACAAGCTGTGAAACATTCCATCTTAGTCCTCAGAGACATCTGCATTTTGATTTTTAATCGAAGATAAATGTAGATGTCTATGGGCCACAACACTCACTATCCATCAGGTAGACTATGTGCTCGTTTGTCGTCCCCATTCTTTAAAAATATATATATTTATTTATTATTTTTAATCGTTCCATAGTATTCCACTGTCGGGGATTTGTTTCTCCTAGTCTAGGTATTCCAATAACCCAGATTATAAGATACCGTTATATTGCAATCTTTTGAACAACAAAGTCTTTATAGCTCACCTACATTAAATATGTCAGAGAAAAAAAAATATTTGGCGCCATTGTTGGCTGGCCAGCAAGGATACGAATCATAGAAAATGATCCTCTCACTACGCCACCCAATCTTCACAAAACAAACAAGCGCATTTACGAATCATCATTAGGGGTTAACACATTTCATAACAACTTTGTTACAAATTGAAGCGGGGGAATTTAAATAGGGAATGCTAAATTTCCTCAGAAGTTTAACGTGATGTGACGTCTTGCGAGTTAGATCGAGGCATAATGTTCGTGCAAAGTTGTGATAGGGACGTTTTATACTTCACACATTTGTATTTGATTGAAGTTTTTATAATCATCTCCATTCATTTATCCATTACAGATTAGATTGCGTCATAAGATGGATTTTACTATAGTTGTGAGGTTTGCCAGGAAGGTTTACAATCGCAATTTTTAGATGCTATCAGGAAGAAGTTGCTGCCCATATCCTGTTCTGTTTACCTCTGTCTCCTCTTACGACATCCACAGGAAAATATTGGGTAGTGCATATTCTTACACCGCTACTAAACGGGTAATATGTGACAGTTGACTGTCTTCTTTTATAAGCCTGTAAAAGTACACTATTTGACTTCACATGACCACCACGCTTGACGGGCAGATTGGCGATTGCAGTACGACTCGCGCCTTTCAGTTTGGGTTTTTCATCTGATATTATATGAGTAGTACGAAAGCTGTCGAAGTGTAGGTGTAAGATAATCCACTACCCGGCACCATCTCGTAGGTGTAGTAAGATGCGATTTAAAATGCAAAACATAATAGATTAGCTGCTTCAAAATCTTTTGGTATATCTATATAGTTTACGTCAGACGTATATATCCAGGCTAGCAACGACAGCAGTATCAGAGGCACGAGACCTCTGGTACTGAAACGTCAATTTACTTGTTAGGTGTGCCGATTAAGGCAAATTTTCCCTACAATGGAAGAGGCCCATATCCATCAGTGGAATTTTGTAGTATCTTTCAGATGTCATTGCAGTTGTTATTGCTTTCCATAGACACTTGCAAATTTCTGACTAAAAAGTCCACAGATATGTTGTCAAAAGAGAAAAGTGTAGTTCGTAAGAGGAAATTGCGATCAGGATTGGAAACAAATGCTTCAATAGATTGCACTCGTAGAAAGTGACAGAGGTGTGTTAAAAACTTGTCAAATGGAAGACTGTGGTCTTTGCCTACCTCTCTTGGTGACAAGCGTGTATATATATTATGTATTTGTTGTCAACCTTGAATTGTTCCTTACAAAATATCCATAAACTGGCTCTTCAATCCTTTGCCAAAACAAATGTAGTAAAGGTATTTATTTAAAGGGGGTGATATCAACCTTCATGGACTCCTAAACTGGCGAAAAAGGTTAAAATTTAAAAAAAAGTATAGACACAGTCTATTTCCACCTACTAACGTTACAGGACTCTTTCACAATTCTAAAGAGTGTTCCAAGGGATTGAACCCAGGTTACTAGCGTACTACGTGAAATTTACGACCGTAACTTAGCTCCTGAGTTACTATCAGTCACTTAATAATTTTAATCAAATTTTATATATTTGGAATATGTATCAATCATAGAAGATTAAATTTTAATAGACAATACACTCTGCGGAAACATGGTATGTAGATTATTGCGCTCCCTTATTTGCAAGATATCACATGCCGAACTTTCTTGCAAACTTGGTATTTCGTATTTGAAATACGGCGTATAAACTTTACTGAAGTAAAAATTGTGAGGTCATAAGTTTATATGCTAAATAGTTACCAGTGTATTTGATGCTATAATATATGCTTAGTTTACCATAATAAAATGAGGCTATTTGAAACACTATTCTGAATTAAGGTTTTGCAACAGCCAAAACGATAAACCGTTAGTTAAATTCATGTAATAAATAGACATATAGATGTTATTGTGTACTCTACACAGAATTTTCAGTTTTTACATAGTAGACCCACGCTGCAGCTATATTATGTTTGTAGCACGTACGGGTCGGTTTGAACAGAAGGATCACGCTGTCACCAAATAGGGTAGGGCAGGGTGAGGGTGAGCGTAGAGTAAGTGTCATACTTACTGGAAACGAGGCATTCTATCTTAATTTTTGGGGATGAAAACGCATCTGCATTTTGATTATTAATCGATGATTGTCGACTTGTAGGGTTGACTGGTAGGGAAAACCTTTAGGCATTAAGAGCAGCCTTTGTATTCTTTATTTTTCTAAGGGAATGCAATAAAGATTTTAAAATTTACTAAAATAAATAGATTTAGATGTCTACACACTGCATGCTACGGACCCCAAGACACAAGACTTATCCTAGTTTGGAATCCAACGGAAAATATTTGTATAGCTTATCTTGAACAATGATTAGATTTTTAGCTTGTTTTATTTTTTACATTTGGCAAACTCATATGTTAATACATTTATTATCTCGTTTGTGACCCTCATTCTATAAAAGATGTGTCTCTACACGTTCCTTAAGTTTTGTTTTCGATATATTTTAAATAAAGAAGATTCTCGCGATATTTGTAACGATTTACTGATTCAAGGCCAAGCATATGTTCAAAATCTGAATTAAACGTTCATTCTAATCTCCAAAACAGGACTAGTGTCCTGTTTTGGAGATTTAAAACATAAATGCAGTAAGAGATTCTGTGTAAAAAAGTGATGATTCCGTTTTGAAGTGACTTTAACTAGGAGAGTTCTACGACAATTAAAAATAATATTCAGTATTATTGTATGCTACATACCTTTACTGTTACAGCCTATTAAAGTCACTGCTGAACATAGGCCTTCCACATAGATGCCTCTTAGGGGTATACTTGCCACAGTTGCTACGCTATGGCTAGAGGGTTGGCAAACGCATTTTTTTTTTTTATTTTTAGTCGTTATTAGGAATACATCTGATTTATTTTCCTCTATCGCCTCATACGAAACCCTTAGAGAGATGATATCGGGCAGTAGATATTCTTACACCGCCATTACTCGGTTATTGTATGTTGCTTAATGTATATTTTTATAGTAGAAATTGTATGATCTTTGATGCAACTTTACGTAAGTTTTTTTATTCGAATTATACACAAAAAACTTATAAAAAGAACGTAGTGAATAACACTTAACTATTGATAAATTTCTCGTTTGATATAATATTCAATGCACTTTTAATAGTAAATTTAAGAATTAAGACAGTCGTTCTGCAATAATCAATTGTTTTTATAGAACCATAATAGAGCAATAAAATAAGATTAAAGAACTTTTTTAATGCTCTTTAAACAAATTTCAAATTAGTTTAATAAAATAATATACAGCAATCCGCAACCCTGGATAAATGGTCAATATAATTCAAAGGTAACAATTTTCTTCAGTTACCTTTATGCTGTTCTTCTGTTCATGCAGTTTCATTACAATCGTTTGAGTCATTCCAAAGATTAGCCGGGACAAACAGACTGGTTGTCTTAATAGAAGCCAGGTAAAATAATACAGATTTTAATTTTATTTATATGATAATTATACTCAAACATTAACTAAAAATATTATAAGTGTTTATTGGTTTAGTATTTGAACCGTTTTAAAATTTATTTTAAAGACAGTAATTTTTCACTTAAAATGTATAGTTCCGCTTTTAAAAACTAAAGAAGTCTGATCGCAAGAATGCTTAATACGCAAATAACACTCGTAAAGGACGAAAGTAATGACAATTTTGTTTAATTTATTTCGAAACGCCCCGTAAATTTCAAATAGTTTATTTTTTTAAATACTTTTTCTCCATAATAATTTCGAAATTGTAGACGAATGCAAATATAGAAAAAAGAAAACATAAACAGGAGTTTAAAATAAATATTGCATGTCATAAAATTAAAATTATTTTTTAACGACTTGATTGCTTTCTAATTAAATCATTAATACAGCCTATCAAAAGTCAACTGGTGAACATAGAACTCCTCCATTCCTTGTGATGACATTTGACATAGTTGTAACGCTAAGCTGACGTTTGTTTTGGTTAGTTAGTTAAATAGTTGTTGGTTTGGCAACCACAGTTTTTATTATTTTGAGTAGTTATCAAGATATTGACCACCTCTAGCTTAATTTCACTTTCTTGCCTTTTACGGGATGATATGGAGCGGATTTTCTTACGCGTCCACTATACACCGAGTTAAATAAAATGATAAGGCGAAAATGCCAAATCAATATATTCAAACTGCACCCCTCTGATTGACAGACAAGGCGTAGGAAGTAAGTTATGATGTTTATATGTTACTATCAGCTTCTAAGTCATCATTACAGTCACCCTCGTAGAGAGTTTTGTAGCAATTATTATGCCGCACTGCTGTTTTATACTATTTTTCTTCCTAGAAATTATTTCAACTTGTGTATGTGTTAAATTATTATAACAGTTTTACTAATGACAAAAATATAGCAAATGGTCTGTTTTTTTTATTTTTTTTTGCATAGGGTGAAAAACGAGCACAGAGTCCACCTGATGGTAAGTAGTTGCTGTGACTCACAGACATCTACATTTATTCTCAATTACAAATCAAAATGCAGATGCGTCGTCACCCGTGAGGACTAAGAAGGAATGCCTCTTTTCCAGTAAAATGGGTCGCCGGTTCTCTACACTCACGATACACAGTAGTGTCAAGCTGCCATTTTACGCTGGTATTACAAATACAAATTCTTTATTTGCAAGAAACACAGTTGACAGGGTCTTAAGTTAAATCTTGTGTACATGTGTTTAGTCTGCTCGCAGACGTGCAAATATTTAGGTACATAATACAACAAAAAAAACTATCTGTAAGTGGATCACATAAATCATTGAACTAATTTTTCCATTCTAAATATTCTTTTAGGCTATAGAAACAATTTTCCAATAACCATTTTGTTAAATTATTTTTAAAAGAGACTCCTTCTTTTTCTTTTAAATTCTTAGGTAATATGTTATACAATAATACTCATGTTATATACATTTCTCTTATACATATTTTTATGACAGGGAGGTTGATATATTAGGTCTGCATATTTACTTCTTAAACGCCTTGTTGTAGTATCTTGGCGGGTTTTAAAATACTTAGGGAATGATTTGACAAAAAGACAGGCTTCTTTGATATATAAACAAGGTAATGGAAGAATATTATATTCTGTGAGAACGTGGTCCTTCCCCGGTCGAGACGACTCATTCGTACTACAACTATACTACTAATATAGCTGCAGCATGGCTCTACCATTCTGACTTATTACCGAATTTAAACATCGATCATATTTAACATCTGGATAACTCTTTTTTCATACCTATTCGGACTTTGCTCGATTTTACTACATTTACATTAGACTTGATAAAAATTTAAAGCTGATTTAAAATATTTAAGTAAACTTTAAACTTGGCTTTAATAATTATTACACTAAGAGGTATGACTTAGTACCTACTTCTGATACCTTTATGTCGAGATAATTATATCATTGTTAGTTCTTTGAAGTTGTCTTTTACCTTTCAAATCTATTTTCTTAAGAAAGCTAAAACATGGTTCAACGAGTTTCTTGTTTATCCAAATAAAACGCGTTTTCATTATCAGTAGTTGTTCACAATTTAGCACTATTTGTGATTTCTTACTGAGTAAACGATTTCTAAACAACAAACATTGACATTGAAATCTTATTAACTTATGAAGAACAAGACACAGTAGCGCGACCTGCAAGGATATTAACTCAAGTGCACTGAGAATTTCTTGTTACTGTTACAATAACTTTGGCATATTATGGTCACTTACTAACTATAAAAATTTTATGACATTCTGAACCAAACCAATGCCCAGAGTGTTTGAAGTGAAAACTTCTTTAGCATCGCTGTGATTTGAAACCTAATACAACGAAATAGCAACTATAAATAGAGAATCTTCTATACTGATATAAAAAAGCGTTAGAGGGTTTTGTTTGTTTAAATACGCTTATCTCTGAAACTACTAGTCCGATTTGATATATTCTTTGTATATTGTTTTATACATGGTATAGCCATGTTGCAGTTATATTAATTGTATAGTTGTAGCACGAATGGTTGAGGTTGACCGTGGAAGAAACACGCTTTTACAGAATACTAGCGTAGAATAGCAGCTCAATATTGCAGTTTTTTGTATGGTGATTGCAGGGAACCGAAGACCTTTTTTACTGGAAGCAAGGCATTCTATCTCGGTCCTAAAGAGTGACAACGCTTATGCATTTTGATTCTTAAATGAGGATAACTGTTGATTTGATGCCACAGCATCCATACAACTATAACCTACCACGTATAAAATTTACTTGGTTTGTTACAATAACTTTAGCAAGACTTCTTTTGGTTAAATTGTGATGCGTACTTCTTATTATAGAACTTAAACCATTTTTACTTTTATGACAATCTGAACTAAACCAATACCCAGAATTAGCTACCACTCAACTTTTATCTGAATTCATTCATTTCAGTCATTAAAACCCATGACATGTAGTCATGGGTTTTACAAACAATATACTCTATACTTAGAGGGTTATAATAATATTTTGCCTAACTACCTGAAAATTGAGACAACATAAAAATGTTATAATTTTAATCCGTAGATGTGCGACGTTGTTGCTCTCCGGGCTGAC
This sequence comes from Parnassius glacialis, assembly GCA_033319125.1. Taxonomy (NCBI): domain Eukaryota; kingdom Metazoa; phylum Arthropoda; class Insecta; order Lepidoptera; family Papilionidae; genus Parnassius; species Parnassius glacialis. The sequence goes on along the minus strand of JAVANC010000012.1, from coordinate 7,008,237 downwards.
ATGAAGAGAATGTCAAAATGCATTATGTCCGTCCTTAGTAATCTTTTTATTAAGGTGTACAACAAAGTATAAATAAAAAAAAATGCATCAGTCTACTTCCCGTTGATACCATACCATAACTGGCAGCATTTTAACTGATATTATCAAGTATACTTAAAAATAATCACACCAGTTAGAAATGAAATTCCCTGACCGACGACGGGGTGCGATTGATAATCCCCTCCACCCCACGTGTAGCTGCCAAGACCTAAATTAACTGGTCTAAATAATAAGACGACGTGGTTATACCACATTACAGCTATAAAGTTGCAGCACCAGTGGGTCCGTTTGACGTGGGAGGGACCACACTCTCACAGACTACAGCCGTAAAATAGCAGAATAATGCTGTGGTTTATGGTGGATAATGACAGCCCAGGACCCTTATTACTGGTAAGAGGCATTCCATCTAAGTCCTCCGGGGGAACAATGTATATAGGTACATTTTTATCCTTAATCGAGGATAGATAGAGATGTCCATGGGCCACAGCATCCACTTACAATCAGGTGGGCTCGGTCCGGCTTTTTCCATAAAAAAATATGAAACATAAATAATAATTACGCACACATTTATGCAAAGAGGTAGGGAGACACTACGGACTTCAATTTGGCACGATCTTGACACACCTCTCTCGTCTTTACCAACGCATATATGCTCACCGGTTAAGGGTTCTCCTTATCTGGCCTATCTTTAATATATAGTCAAGTTGGTCGATAAACTTTCTAGGGCATCCCTTCCTGACTCTTCCGGTCACTTATGCTTCATAGATTTGCTTTGTTACTCTTTCCCCGTTAATTTTTTTTACATGGTCAAATCACCGAAGCATTCCTTTCTTAATCGTAGTTACAACACCATCATGCAAACCTTCTCACACTGTCATTCAGATTCAGCCCTAACATCCGTAATGACCTGATTTATACAGCATATATACTACTCTCGTGTTTATACATCATCATCAATGATTGATCATGATTGATGATGATTCATGATCAATCATGATCTAATATGATTTAACATTGATATGATGATGATGAATCAGATGATGAATATGATTTGACCGGTAACGATCAATCTTAGTTTATTCGCGTATTAAGAAACTGAAAGCGAGAGATAGAAAAAAAAAGTTGTTATATAATTAAATGAAACTACATTTAATGAAGTGGAATAATGTGCCAGCATCTATCTTTTCATCCGATTACAATGTGTCTTTAAGGCGTGTGTGATTAAGCTTTTTTAAGTTAAGTCAGAGCGCCATCTTCGGCTACATCGCCACGTATTACAAGGTGGCATAGTATTCTAGCACTAGCTTATGATAATTTGTTTTCATTCATTATTTACAGCCTATGAAAAGGCCATGCTGAACATTGTTTTCTAACATTGTTTCCACTCTTCGTGGGTAGAACTTTGACAACCGCAGTTTTATTAGGTGTTAAATCTATCAGGAAAATAATGTTACCCATAAAATTTTTCAGTTTGCCTCTAGGGCTAGTAAACGGAAAACTTATAAACGATACAAAAACTAATACCAAAGTAAATATTATAAAAAAAGAAAACTTACAATAGTATTTGAATAATATTATTTATAGTTAAATAAGTAATTTAAGAAGAATAAAATAGAAAGAGAAACACAAAAGCTATTGGTTATAAAAAACGGAAAGAGAATATTTGCCATTTACTGAACAAACAATACAGCAATACAAAAGTGCTAGCAACATAAAGAGGTCACGGCTTTAGAATTGCAAGTTCGAAAACATGTCCGTCATCATCATCATCATCATTACAGCCCTTCACATGTCCACTGCTGAACATAGGCCTCCCCCAAAGAATGCCACAAAGCACGGTCCTGAGCCACCTGCATCCATCGACTTCCTGCATATCTTACAAGGTCGTCACTCCATCTAGTGGGGGGACGCCCTACACTTCGCCTGCCGGTACGAGGCTGCCACTCGAGAACCTTTGTTCCCCAACGGTTGTCGGTTCTTCGAGCTATATGGCCGGCCCATTGCCACTTCAGCTTACTAATCCGTTGGGCTATGTCGGTCACTCTGGTTCTACTGCGGATATCCTCATATCTCAGTTTATCACGCAGAGAATCTCCGAGCATAGCCCTCTCCATAGCTCGCTGAGCGACCTTGAGCTTCCTTATCTGGCCAGCAGTGAAGGACCACGTCTCAGTTCCGTATGTCATCACAGGCAACACGCACTGGTTGTACAGTCTCGTTTTCAAGTTTTACCTAGTCGGACTATTTGTCCCAGGTAAACATACTCGTCAACAACTTAGAGCTTAGTGTTCCCAACAACTACCGGCATAGGTGTGACATGGACATTAAACATGATCTTTGTTTTGTCCATGTTCATCTTAAGACCTATCCGTTGGGAAACACTATCGAGGTCATTGAGCATAGTGCTTAGGTCCTCCAGCGATTCTGCCATAAGGATTATATCGTCGGCAAATCGAAGGTGAGTGATGTACTCGCCATTGATGTTAATACCGTATCCTTTCCAGTCCAGAAACTTGATAACGTCTTCCAATGCAGCGGTGAAGAGTTTTGGGGGATATGACGTCACCATGTCTTACACCTCTCTGCAATTGGATAGGTTTCGTACTCTGTTTCTGTACTCGGATAGCCATCGTAGCCCTACTGTACAAGCACTTCAAGACTTTGATATACCGACAGTCAACTTTGTACCGCTGAAGAGACTGCAGCACCGCCCAAATTTCGACGGAATCAAAGGCTTTCTCATAGTCCACATTCGCTAGACATAGTGGCAAATTGTACTCCTCGGACTTCTGTAAAATTTGCCGAAGGGTATATATGTGGTCTATGATGCTAAAACCTTTTCGGAAACCGGCTTGTTCGGGAGGCTGGAAGTTGTCAAGTCTGCGCGGGAGACGATTCGCAATGACTCTTGAAAACAGCACGCAGACGCAGCTCAGAATAAAAATCGGTCTGTAGTTCTTCACGAGAGCGTTGTCGCCTTTCTTGAATAACAAGACCACCGCACCTCTGCTCCACGCCTCCGGTGTAATGCAACCATGGAGGACGGAATTAAGGAGCTTCTGAAGGACTTAAAGTATCGGTTTTCCACCCGCTTTCAGAAGCTCCGCTGTAATTCTATCTTCGACTGGGGCCTTGCCGATTTTAAGGTGCTGGAGAGCCATTCTAACCTCGCTCAGACTGACGTCCGGGAAATCATCGGAATAATGTCGGATAAGACTCACTCTTGCATCGTTACTTACACTTTCGTGCGGCTCCAACGATGACTTGTACAGCTGCCCATAGAACCTCTCAATCTCACTCAAAATCTCAGGTGCCCCGGAAACGATGCCGCTACATTCGGTCTTCAGCTTCGACAGTTGGCTCTTTCTAACAGACAGATCTCTGGCAAAGACTTTGGAGCCTTGGTTCCGCTTGATCGCTTCTTCAATACGAGCTGTATTGTTCAGTGTGCCTCTAACCATTCGGTGATCGCTACCAGTTTTCACCCTCGCGATCACAGAGACATCACTGAACAGTTGTCGTCTGGTCGTCATAATGAAGTCAATCTCATTTTTGTCGAACCGTCGGGGCTCGACCAGATCCACTTCCTGTGGGGCCGCTTCTTGAAGAAAGAATTCATCATAAAGAGTCCCTCTTTCTCCATGAAGTCGGCCAGCTGCTGGCCCCTTGGGTTCCGTTGCTCTATTCCATATTTTCCTACTTTCAGCTCACCGCTCTCTCCTGTGCCTAGTTTTGCATTGAAGTCTCCCAATAACACCGTATATTGGGTTTTGGAGGAATGCATGGCTCTAGAGATATCCTCATACATTTCCTCCACCTCCTCATCGGGGTGTGCCGAGGTTGGTGCGTAAACCTGTATGACCTTCAGCGAATACCGTTTGGTGATTCTGAGTATAAGGTACGCAACCCTCGTCGACACACTCCCGATCTTTACAAAGTTGTTAACGAGAGACTTGTGGACGATAAATCCGACACCTCCTTGGGACAGATGGTCGCCCTCCCGGTGATAGAGCAAGTTGCCGGATTCGAGGATTACCGTGTCCTCCCCCTCTCTTCGGACTCCGGATAATGCTATGCCAGCGCAACTTGTCTATCTCTTTTTCCATCTCCACGATCTTCTCGTCAGTCCTCAGGGTGCGTGCGTTGTATGTTGCCAGGTCGAGTCGTCGTAGGGGGCAACCGAACCTCCACCGGAGATTCTTAGCACCCCTGCCCCGCCGTTACCATGGTCGCCACCTTAGCCAGGAATAGCGGGGCCGCCGGGGACTGGGGGCCGTCTGTGTGTTGTTTTGATCATTGGGGGGTATTTGCCATAGTTGCCACGCTTGGCGAGCGGGTTGACAACCGCAGTTTTTTTATTGAAATTTTGGCTATTATCAGGAAGATGCTGCTGCCCATCTCCTGTCTGTTTCCCTTTGTCGCCTTTTACGACACCCACGGGAGGATATGGGGTAGTGGATATTCTTTACCGCCACTATACGGCTTTCCTTTTTAATTATTCCTTCCTAATTTTGAAAAATAAACGAAATATATGTTTTAATTTTATAACAACGTATCAAAACGTTTGGATTTTTCTATTCATTATTTTTGACTATAATTTTAAAGCAAGAGAACTCTAACTTTCATTTGAATAAAACGAATTAAAACTATTTCTCACAATGGACGCAAGAATATTTCAGGTGTACAGCATTTTGTGACGCACATTTGCCCCGTAAAATGGAAACAAGAGACAAAGTTAGCTACGTGACATTCAGTTAACATAAATGGTTCAAAAATTATAAAGCCTAAAATTCTTTTGTGATGCTATTTTCTATATAAACGTATTTAAATACAGAATCTCTACGCAGCTTTAAGCAAGAATGAAAGCAATTTGTTCACAAAAAGTTTACGACTTTCATCTCGTTCAAAAATGTGGATTTGGTAGCCTTTTAAAAATGAAATATTTGCCAAAACAAATATAAGGGTAAGGTGTGGAAATTAACAGTAAATTTTGTATACGTATATATGTTCAACTCGTACAGATAAACGGAGAATAGGGTGGCCCACATAGTGAAAATCTGCTGAGAGATGGATTTAAGTGGCTTATGATCGTGTTTTGTGATATTCTTTGGGGAAGTCTATTGTTAGCAGTAGATTTGTTTTAATGACATTGATTGTGTTATGATGATATTGATAGTATAAGTTATAAACCTCATCCAGTAAGGATTAAGAAAATCCGATTAATAAGAAAGAAACTTCCTTGCTAGTTCTAGACAAATAAAAAAGCTCTTTGACTAATTCTTATTAAACTGGTGACTGAAATAAGTAGGTGATTCTTTTACCATTTTCCGTGGTAATAATGAACTTCAAGAATATATGGATATTTTAGTAATAAAATAGAATAGAATAGAATAGAATGATATTTTATTTTATATTGATTATTACGTAATACTTATTGAAAGTTATTTTTTATTTACCACTAGTTCGGAAAATAGCTCTGTCCTGGGAAGAACCAACAAGAAACCCAGCGTGCCTTTTTTAACATATTTCACTTAACAATAATTTCGTTTTTACAATTTTTAAATGAATTTTCATAGAAACAGCATGGTGGTGATCACCTTATTCCCACGGGTTATTTTCATTCATGTATTCCTTGATATTATAATACCCCGTTTTGTACAGTTTTTCTTTAATAAAACTTTGAAACTTTTTTATTGACAAACTTTAAACATGTTCTGTGATTTTGTTGTAAAAACGTATACGTTGCCCCATAAATGAATTACTGATTCTGTGAAGTCTAGTAGCTGGCATTACAAGCTTATGTTTGTTCCTAGTCTTTAAGGTCTGAATATCTTTATTCTTATTAAAGCTACTTATGTTTTTATGTACATAAATATATATTTTTTATAAACATATTGCGATGCCAAAGTTTATATGTTTATTTCTTTAATTTTTTCTCTGAGGGACTCTTTATAATTTAAGCTACAAATTGCTTGTATGGCTCTCTTTTGCAAAAAAAATATAGCTTTAATATCAGTCGCATTACCCCATAGCAAATTTTCATAAGACAGTACGCTATGAAAGTAACTAAAATACACTAATCTAGCTGTCTCAATATCTGATTTCTGAGAAATTTGAGACTTTTAATTTTTCGTACAGCATATGCTGCAGAACTAGCTCTTAATTTAGATATATAGTGGCCCAATTGAAGATTTGCGCCAAGAGAAACTGTGGTATCCACAAAACTCAACTCCTCCCCATTTAAGAGCATATTGGAATTCGAATGTTTTACATTAGTTATTGTATATTTATTACATTTTGTCTTATTGCCCTCTAAGAGAAAATTGTTGGCGTTAAACCAATATACTCATTTCGATAGCGCATTATTTACATCGTCATAATGATTTGACTGTCGTTTGAGTATGAAAATTAAAGAGGTATCGTTAGCAAATAATACTATATCGTGATTGTCCCCTACCAGATAAGGTAAGTCATTTATATAGATTAGGAACAGGAATGGGCCAAGAATCAAACCCTGAGGAACGCCCATTGATACTAACGAGCCGGAGGAACCTTTACCATTGATTACGACTTTTTGAGTTCTGAAAATTGAATAATAAGTATATCGACCTGATAGAGTTCTTCGGTCAGCCGGCGAACTAATTCTAGAACCATGTTTATTTCGAACAAAATTTATGAAATATTCTTTTACGAGCCAAGCTATAAGGTTATGGAATGAACTTCCACTCCAAATTCAACGTGCACAAACTTTGGAAAGATTCAAAAGTGACGTCAAGAAGCATTACCTAACACTTTGTGGTTATTGATAACCAATTCTAGCAACAGATAGTTATTCTGTGGTTTTTTCCCTCTTTGTTTTGTACTTATTTATTTATTATCTATGTATATATATATGTATGTGTATATATTTATATTTATATATATATATATATATATATATATATATATATATATACCTATTTATTAATATGTATGTTTATTTTATTATTATTTTTATGTATTATTGTGGTATTTTAACAAAATATAGTTTAGTTTATTTAGATATTAGTATGCAAGTGTAACATAAAACGCACCACCTCCTACTGTTCTTAATTCCAGTTTCTCTTTAGCCCAAAGGTTGTCTGGAAGAGATCGCTCTTTAGCGATAAGACCGCCTTATTGTACATACGTATATATTAAGTTTTCTGTGTAATGTATTTATTCGTTGTATATGTGTGGTGTACAATAAAGTATATACTACTACTACTACTAATAAATAATAAGTCTAAGTGCCAATTTTTTTACACCGTAATGTTGTAGTTTCCTGATTAATGTCTCATGATGAACGCAATTGAAAGCCTTAAAAATATCACAAAAAATACCTAAGGCTTCTTGTGAATTCTCCCAGGCATTAAAATATATTTGATAAGCTCAACACCGGCGTCAGACGTCGAGCGACCCCATGTTAAACCAAATTGGTTTTAATGAAGATTTTTTTTTATATAGGATAGGGTGACAAACGAGCACACAGTCCACCTGATGATAAGTGGCTGCTGTGGCCCATTGACATCTACATTTATCCTATTTTGCGAATCAAAATGCAGATGCGTTCTCACACGTGAGGACTAAGATATTATACCTCTTTTCCATTAAAAAGGGTCTCCGGTTCTCTTCACTCACCATACGAAACACAGCAGTATCAAGCTGCCATTTTACGCTGGTATTCTGTGAGAGTGTGGTCCTTCCCCGGTCGAGCCGACCAATTCGTGCTACAACTATACTACTAATATAGCCGAAGCATGGCTCTACCACGTAGAAAATATATTTGTATAAAAAAAATTACAATTGATTCAAAATAATTTTTACAAAAATTTTACTGAGACTTGGTATTACAGAAATAGGTCTATAATTAGCGGGGTCCGATGTACTAACAGATTTAAGTAAAGGTATTATTTTACTATATTTACACTAAACACACCAAAATCGATACAACTATTAAAAACAATAGCAAGAATAGGTGCAATTAAATGTATTATGGACGCAATAACTGTAAAGGAAATCCCCTTCAAATCTGCGGGTTTCTTGACTTCAATGGTTTTGAAGTATTTTACAATATCTTAATTTCTTTTAAACAGGCTAACATTATGTTTGAGTAATTACTCGGCGACAGTTGGAGGATTATTGAATGAGTCTGTTTTCAAGATAGGAAAACATAATTGAAATATTTCTCAAACACCGCTGCGACTTCTTGATTTGATTTAGTCAATTCATTGTTGATTTTTAATTGAAAGTTTTATTTACGAGTTTTGTTTTAACAGGTTTCGCTGTTAATCCACCACGTTTTTTTAATTTTATTCTTAGCCGTCTTAAGTTTTTTGCTAAAATGTAACGATTTGACTGTGGAGCAAACTCTTCTGAACATTATAGAGTAATTTTTGACATATTGTTTAAAAGCATCGGCTAAAGATTATATGATAACCTTCGTCTGCTTTTAGGAATTCCTACTGTCGCCCACTCATTTAACGACTTGCGACTGTTAGTTCTGCTTAAATAGAAAAGTTCTGCTAAATGGACTTTGGTTGAAAACTGAGAAGGTTAATTCAGTCTACTTTGGTTGCGAAAATATTCTGATTAAAGAAATATATTTCTCATAAGAATAAAACTTTCATTTTTCTGAGAAGCACAATAATGACTTAAAATAGATAAGTGTGTTTACATCTGAACAAATGCTGGAGCAACATTATTTTATCATTGAGTATTCATTATTGTAAGAACATTGACAATTACATTTACAAATAAATTCAGATTAACATTAAATAAAAATGTGGGTAAGTTGAAAACTATTACATCCACATATATTTCTTTATTTAAAAAAACGTTACCCCCACACATTATTGTATATATACTACACACATATTATTGATAACATTGCATACTTTTAGACTGAGAGCTGGCGACGAATTTTGGGAAGGTTCTTTGGGCAAGTTGAAATTGTGAAAAAATATAATTTCGTCAATTGGCAAATCCAGTCCCGCGAGTCTGGCTGAGCGTTTGCAGTCATTTTGTTACTGCGCAGTATATAACATTTGCAAAAAAAAAATTCAAAAAAAATATTCTTTTGGCAACTTCTATATATAAAGAATTCTATAAATAAAGAATAAGGAATTTAAAAGCTTGGCAAGGAAATTGCAATATTTACTACAAATGAACCAATTTTAAAGCTTTTAATAAATTAACTGTAAACGCGGACAAGTTATGGAACTTGCAATTCTAAAGCCGTGGCTTCTTTATATTGCTAGCACTTTTGTATTGCTGTATTGGTTGTTCAGTTAATAGCAAATATTTTCTGTCCTTTCTTTTTTGTCAAAAGCTTTTGTTTTTCTCTTTCTATTTTATTTTTCATAAAATACTTATTTAAATAAAACTAATTTTACGGATTTTATCGCGTATATTAATTATTTTACATTCCCGACGTTTCAAGCACTTTACAGCACCCATGGTCACGGGGGGGACTGAGGTGTATGACCTACCAATGTCATAGTTAACCACGGCTACCTCCAGATTAAAAATTATTAATTTTTGTTCCGATCTACGCAGTATGAACTTACAGTATCATGAAGTCTTGCAGTTGTATGCTTGGGTTGGGATTTAATTTTATTAATTATGGGATCCCAAGCAGATGGTAGCACCCAGCCGTGACCATGGGTGCTGTAAAGTGCTTGAAACGTCGGGAATGTAAAATAAGTTAATATACGCGATACAATCCGTAAAATTAGTTTTACTTATTTAACTTTATATAATAATATTTAAATACTATTGTAAGCTTTAGTTTGTTATAGTATATAATTTGCTATTATTTTCTGTAAAGATTATAAGTTCGCTGTTTACTGACGTTAGAGGGAAACTGAAACATAAGATGGGTAATATTATTTTCCTGATAGATGTAACACAACAAAAATGCGGTTGTCAAAATTATACCCACGAAGAGTGGAAACTGTGGTATAGGCCTATGGTCAGCATATGAATTTTGATAGGTTGTAAAGAATGAATGAAAAAAAAATCATAAGCTAGTGCTAGAATATTATGCCACCTTTTAGTACGTGGCGATATAGGCGAAGATGGCGCACTGACTTAACTTCACAAAAGCTTAATCACTCATGCCTTTAATGACACATTGTTATCGAATGAAAAGACAGATGCTGGCATATTATTCCACTTCATTAATTGAACTTTCATTAAGTTATACACCAACATAATTTTTTTTATCCCTCGCCTTAAGTCTCTTAATACGCACGTAAACCAAATTTCATCGTTACCGGTATCAATGGAATTGTTTGCAATTTGTGCTAATTTACACGGTAGTCAGCGGAGAAGTGAAGTCCAATAAAACACATAGATTCGTCGTCGAATCATACTCCAAAAACCTCTCAGCAATGCAAGGTATGTGCCCATCTGTGGGACGTAAGTAGAATATTACTCTACACTCTTACATTTAGTTGGTTACCCGCATGCATCAACTTTCGGCATCTTTAACCTTGTCTTTTCTCTACTTGTAATGGTACGAGGCTGCCACTCAAGAAACTTTCTTCCCTACATTTTTTACACGTGTTTGTTGTAAAGTTTATAGGGGCTGTAATAGTTTTATTTCACTACAAGTGAAGGGAAATTCTAATTTCGGCGAAAAACAAAGGGGTTAATTTATTTATTACAGTTTTACGACCTCAAGACTGTATTTTGTGGCATCCCTTGGGTAAGTCCTATGTGTGGAAGTGGACTTGTTATGATGACGATAATGATTTAATTGTTATACTTTGTGTCTAACCCATTATTACTACTTGTTAGCAATGCTTCGGATAAAAATGTAATATATAAATAACGCGCACACGCACACGAAACATACAAATATGAATCCTCTTAAAAGAGTCTTCTATTAATAATTTAATCCAAATAATTATTTTAAGTTATCAGTATTTTAAATGAATAATTAACTAAATTTAATACTACATACGCTTCAAATATATTATAAGTATATTTATATTTACCTAGATCTTGTTTTATGAAGGCGCAGCAAATACGCGCAACGTATTCCATGAGAATAAATTTATAGAAACCTCGTAAGAGTAAAGTTTTGCAACTAGCGAGTCGGTTTATTGCCAACTTATAGGCAATGTTACTTCCCGATGTAACAGTTTTATAAATAGTAAAAACTAAAACCGCGATTACTTTGAATTTTTGATAATTTTTTCTTCAATAATATTATACTGTACCTACATAAATAATAATATCAAATATTTTTTATACGTGGCAGTACAATGCTGTAGTACAACGCTGTGAATGAAAGTCCATGCAAGTAAGACCAAAGTGATTGTTTTGGAAAGAGAAGAAAGTAAAACGATATGTGAAATAAAATAGAATGGGAGTTGATTGAGGAAATGGATGAGTTTGTGTATTTGGGATATTAAGCAGAGATGGCATATATAAAAAGGATATAGAATGACGAGTGAATGCAGGAAATAGAGTAAATAGGGCTCTACGCTATAGTGGGAAGTCAGAATGTGTGAAAAAAGGCATGTATGGCAATGCTGTATTAGTCCCTACCTTATTGTATGGCAGTGAAAGTTGGGTGTTGCAGAAGATGCACGAGAGTAGAATTAATCCGGATATTAAGGAGTATGTTAGGGCTGCATCTAAACGACAATGTGAGAAATTGTGTGGTAAGAGAAAAGTATGGTTTGCAAGGTGATGTTGTGACCAGGATTAAGAAAATAATGTTTTGGTGGTTTGGCCATGTAGAAATAATGAACGAGGAAAGAGTGACAAAGCAAATCTATGTTGCAGAAGAAAAGAATAGAATAGAATTTAATAATTTTTATTCAAAATTGATCACAAGTAATTATTATTAAAAGTCATTTTTTTACATTACCACTGGTTCGAAAAAAAACCTCCGTTCTGGAAGAACCAGCAAGAAACCCAGCGAGACTTTTTTTTAAATAAATTTTACAATATAAATGATTAAAATCTATTTACAAAATTTATTTTAGAAACAGCTTGGAAGCGACCAACTCATTCCCAGGGGTTATTATCAACCATGTATTCATGTATATTATAATAACCCTTTTTATACAGTTTTTGTTTAATTAAATATTTAAACTTGGTAATAGAAGTGACCGCAAGAGTCGAGAAGGGATGCCCTAGACGAAAGTTTATTGACCAACTTTGTTATATATTAAAAATGGGCCAGATAAAGAGAACCTTTAATCAATAAGTACGTATGCATAGGTATATGGATGTAAAGGCAAGAGAGGTGTGTCAAGATCGTGCCAAACGGTAGTCCGTAGTCTCTACCTACCCCTCTGCGTAACAGGCGTGAGTATTTATAATTTATTGTTTTATATTTTGTTATAGTAAAAGTCTGACAAACGAGCACACAGTATTGATTGTAAGTGGATGCTGTGGCCCATAGGCATCTGTATATATCCTCAATTAAGAATCAAAATGTATATGCGTTGTTCCCCCGGAGGACTTAGATGGAATGCCTTCTTACCAGTAGTAAGGGTCTATTGCTGCCATCACTCATCATTAACCACAGCATAATGCTGCTATTTTACGGATGTAGTCTGTGGGAGTGTGGTCCCTCCCACGTCAAACGGATCCACTGGTGCTTCAACCATATAGCTGCAGTGTGGCATTACCACGTCGTCTTATTCATTAGACCTGTTTACTTAGGTCTTGGCCAATACGCTTGCGGGGTGGGTTGCCAATCGCGCCCCGTCGTCGGTCAGGGAATTTTATATCTAACTGGTGTGATTATACTGACATCTTTAGGAGGCTTTAAGTATCCTTGATATCATCCGTTCAAAAGCTGCCAGTTATGGTAAGATATTGTTGAGCGCCACCATTAATGCCTGGTACATGGCAACTCTAGTTACCACTTGCACTCAGTTACCAGGAGCAGAAATAGGATAGTCAAGATCCTTCTAGAAATTTCCATGGAAGAACTTTCTAGAATTATCGACACCTAGTCAGTCGTGACCGGGATGTATTCGAACATTCTAGATGTTTCTACAGTCAAAGGTTCTGAAAATTATCTGAGTCACAACATAAGGCCGGTATAGACCGTGACACAGTCAGTATTAAATAAACAATCGAATACTTCTAAGTGATACAACTGCGAACTAAAGTGATCAGTAGAACAATTTTTTTAAGAAATATAAAAAAACAATCGTGTTTTGTTATTAGTGTGGTTTTGAGTTGTCATTAGTGTTCGATAATTAAAGTGTCAATTTTTATATTTCACTCGGCAGTTTTTAATTACCTCGAACCCCCAGCTCGTAGCACGCGGTAGAAATGAAACATTCAAATGAAATGAAATATAAAACAACATTTCACAGCAAATGATTTAATTATTTTTATTATTCACGTGCTTATTTGAAATTTTAATTATCTCATAAAATATTCGTTCAATTAACATGCTATAAGGAGAAAAATTATCTTTATAAAGTTGTCTTGATGATGAAGTAACTTCCGTTCGTAAGGATAAATGCCTAATAATAACGCTCAAAAATCACATAATTTTCAATATTTTTGGCACTATGTAACTTAGTGTGGCTTATTTATAACAAATAGGCCTATGGTATCGCGGATTTTTTTAGATGGAGCAAAGATCTACATTTTTGTAAAACATGGTATTTACATATCACTAACCATTACGCCAGCGCAAGCGGATAAAGCAGTCCGGGAACGTTTTTCTTCTGTCTTGCTTAACAAAAAGGCTAGCTGAGAGGTATAGCCTAATGCTAGATAGCTTATACCGTTCCTCATGAATTTGGCTATCATATATGTATATACATAGAATTTATGAAATCGGACTAAAAGTCCCAAAAATAAGTTTGTTTAAGTAAACAAGAAAGCTCTTCCGCTTTATTATATGAGAATATATAGAGAATATAAACAAAAAACCTCTTCCGCTTTATTATATTATATATTCTCTTTTAGTGTCGCTTTTTCATTTAATTGAAATTACAACGATGCCAAATAAATTTTCATTTCAAAAAGTCTGGGTATTGGTTTGGTTCAGAATGTCATAACAGTTTTAATAGTGTAGTAAGTGTCTATAATCTGCCAAAGTAATTGCAACAGTAACAAGTGAATTCTCAGTGCACTTGAGTTGATATCTGACCTGTCCATCCTATGGCTGCGCGTAGACAGTGACTACCATCCCCGCGTCTACGGGTGCCTCTATAGGTCTTATAGCGGTAATGCCGACACAGAGCGACTCATCGACCACGTCCAAATGGCTGCAGACTACGTGCTACAACAGGTCCCATCCGCAGAGATCGTGATACTCGGTGATTTCAACGCCCACCACGCTGAATGGCTTGGTTCTCGTTTAACCGATCAAGCGGGTAGATCTGTCTATGACTTTGCTTTGGCATATGGTCTAACACAACTGGTTACTTCGCCTACGCGGATACCAGATGTGGAAGACCATGTACCTTCCCTGTTGGACCTTCTGCTGACCTCTCATCTGGACGGATATCAGGTCTCCGTCGATGCCCCTCTGGGCTCTTCGGACCATTGTCTGATCCGGAGTACAGTGCCACTCACGCTCCAATCGTAGTTGCGATTTCCAGCTTGCCGCCGTGTTTGGCATTATATGTATTATATTATTATTGGGACGGTATGTGGTCTTTTTTTGCATCCAATCCTTGAGGGCGGGTTTGCTTCTCGCCGGAAGATTCCAGTGTTGTTGCCGATTCTGTTGCTTATGTGGTACTTCAGGGTATGGAACTTTTTATTTCATTCTCTGTGGTGCCCATCGGAGGCAGATCCCAGCCACCGTTTGGTCGCTCCTGTAAAATAGCATCACGCTATAAGCAGGAGTGCTACCGCCCCTTGGCTGACGCATCAACGTCTCGGGATGTAAACACCAGCGCACTTAAAAAGAAGTATAATTCCGCCTCCATGTCCTACAAAAGCGTCCAACTCGACTCTAGATGACGGGGGGAACACACCGCCGACCATCTCGCGATGTGAGTGCTCCACGCCGGATGTGCGATTTACACAGCGCTCAATTTGCAAAGTACTCTTCTCCCTGGAGGTCAGCAAGTCGAGTGGGCCCGATGGAGTCCCTCCCATTGTGCTGAAGACGTGTGCTCCGGAGTTGGCACCGGTTTTAACGCGTCTTTTCCGGTACTCCTACTCCCAAGGCGTAGTCCCGAATTCATGGAAGACAGCTTTGGTCCACCCGATCCCTAAAAAAGGCGACCGCTCAGACCCGTCCAACTACAGGCCTATCGCCATCACCTCCTTGTACTCCAAAAAATTGGAAGCCATTTTAAACTGCCAGCTAATGAGGTACCTTGAGGATCACCAGCTGATTAGTGACCGCCAGTACGGTTTTCGTCGGGGTCGATCAGCTGGTGATCCAGTTAAGTAGAACTCATAGATAGGCGGAGGCAGTAGAGTCCAGCGGGGAGGCATATGCCGTTAGTTTGGGCATAGCGAAGGCCTTCGGTCGGGTCTGGCACAAAGCACTTCTTTCGAAACTTCCTTCCTATGGACTTCCCGAGAAATTGTGCAAATGGATTACCAGTTTCCTTGCTGATCGGAGCATCAAGGTCGTAGTAGACGGTGCATGCTCTGATTTCAAGCCTATCAAAGCTGGTGATCCACCATGCTGCGTGTTATTACCAAAGCTGTTTCTCCTGCATATCAATGATATGTTGCAAACTAGTAACATTCATTGCTATGCGGACGACACCACTGGTGATGCCTTATATACCGGCCGTGTCAAATTTTTTTGGAAAACGTCGCCGAGTACCAGGACAAACTTGTGTCTGAAGTCGTCTTTGCTGAACAAAGTCTCGGATTGGGGGCGACTAAATCTAGTCCAGTTCAATCCCCAGAATACACAAGTATGCGCGTTTACCGCTAAAAAGAACCCCTTTGTCGTATCTCTTCAGTTTTAAGGCACTCCCCTTGCTGCCTCAGACAGTATCGGAATCCTTGGTGGCGTCGACATATCGAGTAGTGTGCAGTTTCGTGGTCACTTGGAAGGGAATGCCAAATTGGCCTCTAAAAAGCTTGGCGTGCTCAGCAGAGTGAGACAGTATTTCAATCGCTTGCAACTTTACAAAGCGCAAGTTCGGCCCCACATGGAATACTGTTATAATCTCTGGACCGGGGCACCCCAGTGCTAGCTCCTTCCACTTGACCGCATCCAGCGCAGAGCGGTTCGAATCGTCGACGACCGAGTTCTTTCTGATCGGCTCGATACACTGGCACTGCGTAGAGATGTTGCATCTCTTTGCGTATTTTATCGCATCTATCACGGGAAGTGCTCTGAGGAATTGTTCGGACTAATTCCAGCCGCTCAATTTCACCATAGCACATCGCGACAAAACTCGTTTTACCATCCATACCATCTGGATGATTGGCGGTCCACCACTGTGCGATTTAGAAGATGGTTTCTCCCTCGCACAACTTCCTTGTGGAATCAATTACCACCAACGAATTTTCCGGACCGATACGACTTAGGACTCTTAAAGAAAAGACCTTACACCTTTCTAAAAGGCCAGCAACGCATCTGAAATTCCCCTGGTGTTGCGGTTGTTCATGGGCGGCGGTAGTCACTTACCATCAGGTGAGCCGCATGCTCGTTTGCCCCTATTCTATAAAAAAAAGTCTGTTTGTTTGCTTTTTAAGAGTGGTAGGGTTCAACCTCATATCCCCCAGTGTATTTGTTTAATTCACAATTGGAGTGGGTAACGACGTTTAAATACCTGGGTTATATTGTAAGTCAGGATCTGTGTGATAGTTCCGATATGGACTGCGAGCGACGTTCCTTGTCAGTGCGTGCCAACATGATAGCTCGTTGCTTTCAAAGGTATTCTTATACCTCAAAACTGGCGTTGTTTTCAGCTTACTGTCAGCCACTTTACACTCCTCAGCTGTGAACGAATTACACTAAAGAGGAATATCGCAGGCTTAAGGTGCAGTAAAATGATTCGTTCCGCGTGTTATTTCGTCAGCCTCGATACTATAGCGCAACCCAGATGTTCGCAGAGGCCCGTGTCGTTGGTGTGGATGCGTTGATCCGTCACCGTATCGCGCGATTTAGAAGTTTTGTTTTTGGTTCGCAGAATAATCTCATCAAAATTATTTGTAATATTTATGATGTAGTGAAATTTTTAGTAGGTGGTCAAATTTATTAAAAATCTTAATAATAATATGTAATAATATAATTAATTAACCAATTATTATAATTAAAATTTAAGTTAAAATGTAAAAAATTAATTTTGTAATGGATCAGTGTTGTCTGTATCAAATAAATTATTATTATTTGGGTTGTCTATAAAGTTTTCTCATCTAGTTAGGCTGTTTAAATATATAATTGTAAACGAAAGATATAAACATACGAGTACATAAATATCAATAAAATAGAATAAATAGATAAAAATATTTTTATTATTATTATTATAGTTCTGTATCAATACGTTGTTTTAATTATTAAATTTACCTTTAAAAGTGCTATAATATTAAAATGAAAAATGTGTCAATTGTTAAGTGTGATTCACTACGTTTCTTTTTGTATATTTTTTTTTATTCGAGGGATGTGTATTCGGGTGTTCTGATTTACAGAGAGTTGCATCAAAGATCACATACTACTTAATACTGATGAAACATAATACTGATTACTATTTTAAATGTTGTTGAAACATAAGGTCGTTAAAATCACTTACGAACGGAAACCATCACTTTTTACACATAATCTCTTACTGACTTTATATTTTAAACTCTGTCTGTTTCGAGCATTTGATTGAATATTTAATTCAGATTTTGGACAAGTACTTGCACTTGAATCAGTAAATCGTTCCAAATACCGCAAGACGCCTTATAGTCTTATGTATACTAGTAAATAAAATTGAATTGTCTGTTTGTAATGTTAAAGTAACAGTTTTTTTACTACATGCACATGAAAGTATATATGGTACTAATAACAAAAAAAACAATTTTTAAAATTTTTGTCTGTCTGTCTGTTTGTTCCGGCAAATCTCCGAAACGGCTGGACCAATTTTGACGAGACTTTTACTGGCAAATAGCTGATGTTATAAGGAGTAACTTAGGGTATTTTTATTTTAGAAAAAGAATTAGGGTTCCGCGTAAAAAATTTAAACCCATGAAATCGTAGTAAATTCCACGCGGGCGAAGTCGCTAGGGACAGCTAGTCTTATACATAAAATCAATTGCGTTCGTCTCACTAAAACTCGAAATTGGCTCAAACGATTCTGATGAAATTTTTTGTATGTGTTAAGGTGAGTCCTTAAACAAAACAATCCGTCCTCTAAACCATCTCGTTTAGATTAACGATTGGACCTAGTAAATGGAGCTGTTGATGAGATCCAGAAATCACACGTGGGAATCCGGGGCAGATCGCTAGTTTGAAATGTATTCAACGAACCATAAAAATTAGGAACCTTAGTTTCCAAATAGAACCATCGTGATATTATTTGGAACAAAGGCTTTAAAAATAAATAAATAAAGTGTCTATAATTACTATCCAAAATAAAACTCTAGGAACATGTAGAGACATTTTTTCTTCACAGAATAGGGTCATAAACGAGCACACAGTCCACCTGATGTTAAGTAGACAATGTGGCCAATAGATGTAGATCTATTTTAGATCAAGAATAAAAATGCAGATGCGTTGTCAGCACTGAGAAATAAGATAGAATGCCTTTTTTCATGTAAAAAGAGTTTCGAGTTCTCAACACACACCATACGAAACACGGCAGCATAAAACTACGATTTCACGCTGGTAATCTGTGAACGTGTGATCCATTCAGTAGAAGCAACCCACATGCTACAACCATAATATAGCTGCAGCGTGGTTCTACTACGTAAAAGCACGCCACAAACAAAGAGATCAGGTCTATCCATTTCTTACATAAATTAAACAAACGGTTTATCGTTTTGGCTATTGCAAAACTTTTATCAGAATAGCGTTTCATATAGTATTTATTTTATGATATACTTAGCATATATTATATCATTAAAGACTGATAAAAAACTTAGCAAATAAACTTACGAACTCACAATTTTCAATACACCCAAAATTTATGCCGAATTTCAAATACGAAATGCCAAGTTTGCAAGAAAGTTCGGCATATGATGTCTTGCAAATTAGGAAGCGCATCAATCTACATACGAAGTTTCCACAGAGTGTATTGTCTACTAAGTGTTCCCTGCGACTTGCCCGCCTGGAATTTATTACGATAGGATCATGGATTATTCATTTTCTTGCGCGGAACCCTATTTTTTTTTATAATAAAAGAAGCCTATGTTACTCCTAATAATCAGCTATCTGCCGGTAAAATTCCCGTCAAAATCGTTCCAGCCGTTTCGGAGATTACCTGGAACAAACAGACTGACGGACAGACAAAAATTTAAACAATCGTAATTTTGTTACCGCATACACCTTCATATTAATTTATGAAAAATCTGTTATTTTGACATAATAAACAGATACTTCAATTTTATTTATTTGTATAAATTAAAATTTGATCTTTCATGTATGAAAATATATTTAAATATAAAATTTGATTAATACAAATAAGTGACACTTAGTAACTCTCGGGCTAAGCGACCGCCATAAATTTCAATTTTAGCTAGCAATCCGGGTTCAATCCCTTGAAAACCTCTTAGAATTTTGAAGATGGCTATGCTAAAAGTAAGTGTATATAGACTGTATGGTCTATACTTTCCTAAAACTTTAACTTTCTTCGCTAGTTTAGGACTCCCTCAAGGTTGATATCAGGCCCTTTAAATAAATTTTATTATTTAATTTGGCAATAAATAATACTTATTAAGAAAAATTTGGGCATTTTCCTAAAAATCATAAAAACTTACTTTAAAAAAATGCTTAGACTTAATCTAAGACTAGCATGGCTTAAATGGTTCAAAATTGTCTATACTAGCGCCTCTTGAAAGCTTTGCACCCATCTTCAAATCACCCTATATTTGCTCCTAAGTAACATTACATCTACTGTGGCAAGGATTATAGACAGTATATAAAAATAAATCTTGTAATGGTGGCTTAACATATCCACTATGCCGTATCGTCCCGAGGGTGTCATAAGAGGCGATAGAGGGAAAATGAAACGGGACATAGGCAGCAGCATCTTCCTGATAACAAAATAATAAATAACTGCGGTTGCCAACCCTTGCTAGCGTGGCAACTATGGCAAAACCCTTTATCAGACAATCCATGCGAGAGACTTATGTTGACACTGAGTGGACACTTTTATAGGCTGTGATGGATAAATGGATGGATGGATATGGACATGTTGTGAGGAATCTTAGTCCTCAAGGTTCACTAAAAATACACACAATTTTTTTTAATACATTAACACGCCTGTTATCCAGAGGAATAGGCAGAGCATACGGACTTCTATTTGCCAAGATTTTAACCCACCCCTGTCACTTCTTTCACATCTACATTTCGACGCATACATGCTCGTCGCTCTTAAGGCGTATCTTGCTGACTTTGCCACTCATGAGGAAAAATTGATAAAGCATAATTTTGCTTTATCAATTTTTCCTCATTAATTTTTTCTACAAGTGCAAGCCATCGAAGCATTCGTTTTTCAATCCTGATTTCAGTATTTTCTTGCGAGCCACACTGTTTTCTTTTAACAACATGTCTGTGACCTTTTTATTCAGAAGTATTCAGGTGTTTATGGACAGCAATAGCAACTGTAATGACCTCTGAAGGATGACGGTATAAGTATATTTTAAATCAACATTATTAATACCTCTTCCATTGTAGGCAGAACTTTCTTTAATCGTCACACTTAGCGATTGCTAGGCGTGACATTGACGTTTGCAGGATCCACGTTTTGTTTCTTTGATGCCGCTATCCTAGCTAGTCTGTGTAGTGTGCTGTTTACATCTGACGTAAACAAAATAGATACACCAATTTTTTTGAAGAAGTTCATCTATAAGTTTATATCTATTAATTTATCGTAGCGATGTAAGAATA